>BSDF01000001.1:49402491-49744991 GCA_027925045.1 Hypotaenidia okinawae
CTTGTTTTTCTTCTTCTTCTTTTTTCCTTTTTCCTTTTTTTTTTAAAGATAAACTGATTTTCTTGAGAAAAAAAAAACACAAAACTGTTCTTTATATAATGGCTTGCCCATTTAAAAAAAAATGTGGCTCTTAAGGGTTCATGAAATGACTGAATATGAGGATACATGTTCTGTAGAAAGCAAATGGGCCTCATATACTGCCAAAAATAGTGTTAGTTTCATTAATGTGAATTTCCAGCATACAGTAGTTGTAATGTTAGAAACAATTGCTGGTCAAGTTCAACTTGTTGCTATTGTTTTTAATTTGCACAGGAGTAGTATCAGAAATTAGTGTCACTGCTTGTATCTAGCTGAATTTTAAACAACAGAACATTAGTTTTTTATGTTGGTGCCACCAACTGTAAATGACATAAGTTAGTTATTACAAACCACAGTAATTAGACTGTTGCAACCATCTAAAAACCTTTAGGCTTCCAGTCTGTGCTGTTAGTGTTAAGATGTAAAGTGCAATCCTAAGCTAACATTGTCTGTGCAAGCACCATAGAAACATTTGCATATCTGCATATATCTTACAACTGTACTCTTTACCTCCTTGTGATAAAGCTTTGTCTACCTGCAAACACAGTCAAAGGCTACAGCTGCAAACCAAAGCCAACTCTAACAATGGCCAATAGCTCAACGACAGAAGCAGCCACATGCTTTGGTCAGCCTTCTGTAACTTTAATTAGTACAAAGGAACCTTTCCATGAACTACCTGCTGTTTTCTGATGACCTCTGGGATCTTTTCATTTAGCCCTATACAAAGAAACAAATATGAAAAAAAAAGTCAATTCAGTCACAGTGTAATCTTCTGAGGCCAAAAGTCAATCTAAATGCAGTGAAGATTTGCTTTCATTTAAAAGACAGAGGTGAGAACAAAGTCTGCAGTGGAAGTTATGATAGAAAGCAACAAATGTGGATCACTGACCAAAATAATTATGTACTTGATGCAAATGCAGATTGCATATTGTTATATATATAATACATTATGTTTTATTTTTTTCCCATTCAGTCTGTTTTTTTCTGTGGTGAATATATGTTGTTAGAAGATGTCTTGTATGGTCTTAATCTTTGTTGTGTACTATTTTTTATAGTCTTAAGTTATAATGAAAAAAAAAAAAGTAGGAACCAAACATAAAAGGTCTAGTAAAGCCAAAAATTAATTTCATATTGATTTAAAGTGATCTAGGTGAGTTTTTACACTGAAAGCAAAGATATAGCAATTGTAGTCCATGGTATTTATTTTCAGTCAAACCAAAGTTACATATAATTCTGCCTCTGCTTATACGGGATATTAACACTAACAATACACTCCCTTTGGAAGACTTGCACAGGCCAAATTGTTGGAATGCTGGTTTTCTTGACAACTCCAAACCCAAAAATATGATAATGCGTTATGGTGTAGTTGAAAATAGCATAGTCAGATGTTTGCTTAAAACCTAGAAACTTTACGTGTTGCTTTTCATGTGCTGTGCCAAGTCTTGATAATACTTTTTCCCCCAACCAAGGGACCTCATAACCTGATTATGGTTATTGCTTTACAAACAGTTTTTGACAGAAGGTGGCTGCTAGAGCTTAACATATGTACCAGTTCCATGTGATGGTCCTGGTTCTTGCAAACTAAGCTCATCATTTATTCTTTGCTGAAGTCAGCAAATAGACTTAAAGATATACACAGTCATCTATCACGCCAAAAAGAAAAAAAAAAAAGGACATAACGGCTTTCGAAAGGGTTTTCCCACTTACCCAAAAGGCTTTCTGAAAGCTTCTACCTCTGCAAAAGAAAAAAAAAAAAAAGAAAAAAAAGACAAAAAGAAAAGAAATTAGAACAATTATGGCAGATTGCATGAATTGTGAGAACGTCACAGTAACTGCTACTTTTCATTCTGTTTGTCTTTGGGTCATGATCAACCAGAAGGTTTTACGGTAATTACATCGGTAGAAGGATTCGCCTTGTGAGCGATTGTTTTCAGTCAATCAGTCCTCTAGGATTCTGATGTGGGAATTACCTGAAAGGGAATGATGGGTGTTTCTCGTGCATGTTCAAGAGACTTTGATGGACTGGAAGTAAATGTGGTAATTGTACCATCGGGAAGGTGGCCTAAGACTACAATGCTAAAGTATGCATACCTCAGTTACAAAACTTTTGAAAGGAAGTCTCAGCCACAGAATGCATATACCTGTAGAGTTTTGCATGGGTTTTATATAAATACAATTTAAAAAAAAATAGCTGCTTGCACATTATACCAGAAAAACCTCCAAAACTGCAATTGCTTTGAAAATAGATTTTAGGTTTTTTGGAGTTTTCTGAGATGCTTGGTCTGTATTTTGATAATTGTGCATATTATGTAAAAATGTTGGTGGACCCATAAATGACCAGACTTTTTCTAAGAAAAATGTTGCTTTAATGCATTTCATGAATTTTTACTCTTATATCATTGCTTGCTAGTAATAGCAAATCTGCTTTTCTGCATCTGCTTTGCGTAGCTATTGTAAGGCTTTGAACTAATGTATGTATTTATTGCTTGAACTTCTGTGCATACCTTATAAAGCATAATGTCTGACAATTTAAATGGCTCATGTATTCTTGCTTCTATCATACGCTGAGGACGGGGATTATGATCTTTTGTATACAGCAAATTTTAACCGTAGCACAAACATCTGTTTATGTATTGGTGGGATATACCTGTTTTATTTATCTTTTTTGAGGTAAACTAATTTTTGATACTTTTCATTACTGTGTACTGTGTTCATACCTTGAATTCTCTGACGTTAGAAGTCATGGTTGAGAATTGTAACAGCTGTTATTCGTTCTGTATTCATGGCTTTCACTGCTGAATAAAATAAAGGACCAAACCTAGGATTTGGAAGAAAACTGTCTACCTCTAACACCAGGGAGTTACCAGATTTTATTTTACATAGTTTTAGTCTACCAAGTCACAATTGCTTAGATCTAGTGGGCTTAAGGCTTATATTCCGTGTGGTTGAATTCATGGCACAGTTGTACTGTTTGAAAATCAATTAAAGTTTCATGTGAATGTTACAAGTATTTGGTAGAATTACCACTAACTGGGTTTTCTTTAGGTAAAGCAAATATGGGGAAACTGTCATCAGCATTCTGTGTCTACAGCTGATTAACTTCATAAGAATGCATTTCTTTGCGATTAGGGAGTCTAAGCACAGTCAGCTAGGATCAGAGCTACTGAACTGCACTTCTACAGATCAGCCTGGACTCAAATGTCCTGGGTCCCCCGAAGTCCAATTTACAAATTTCCTCAAATTGGGCATTCACAATTTGGACTTTTTTTTTAATTAATATTTATTATTATTTTGCCTGCACACTCTTAATAATCTGCATTCTGGAATGGTAGCTTTGTTACTGCTCTAAAGCTATTAACCAGTAGCCTATTTTGGCCTTGTAATTTTGAGTTTAAATCACTATAGAAGGGTTTTGTCCGTTAATTTGGCATATTTAGTAAAAAAGGATGTACATTTTACTATAGAATTGATGTATGAACAGTGTTTTCACTGCTGATGGATGTAAAAATGTATATGAAACCATTTCATTCACTTGCTTACATTTCTGGAGTATAAATAAAAAAGTATTAATTCTTTTTGATCCATTTATAACCCACAGGGTTTTATTCTTTCTGGGGAGAACTTTCTCCCACCTTAAAGAGCTCAGTTACTAAATGTATTTCTGTAGCTTGCTGCAGCTCTCTTACATAGGTCTTGGGAAACATGAAACGTACCTAGTTTTATCCAAAAAATGCAAAAAAACAAAACTTTGATGATGACAGCCCATTTCATCATGTATGTTACTTTGCGAGATGCAGCATGTTCTTAACACCATTAACCCTTCCTGCAGCCACACCCCGCCTCAGTCGGGTTTTGCATGTGAGGAGAATTCGTTAAGCTCCTTTTTGACACTGGTATTTAATGGAAAACTTGATTCTTAAGAAAATTAATCCCTCTTAAGGCTTTTGTTGTTGTTTATATTGGCTTTTTTTCGACGATCAGTTTTGGAAATGTAATTTACCGTCTGTGTCTTGTGACTTACCTACCCACTCAAAAAATTCTGCCTGTATCCACTTGCACTCCTGCCCGCTGATCATTGACTTGCTCAAAACGTTGGATGCCACAGCCAGGCAGCACGTAACAGACTTCTGCCTTGTGGCTCTGGCTTGTCTAGAGAATAGTTCCCTTTTCTTTTTTTAAAATTTCGTAGAAGTGGTGGTGGGGATTTCTTTTAATATCATGAAGGACATTTGAATTTTAGGTCTTAAGGTATTTCTGCCTGAAGAATTTTGTAGTGAATCATACAATCATAGAGTGGTTTGGGTTGGAATGGACCTTAAAGGATCATCTAGTCTAACCCCCTTGCTGTGAGCGGAGATGTCTCTCACTAGATCAGGGGGTTCAGAATACTTTAACCTCTTAGAATAGCACTTGGATATTGACATAAAAAAATACATGTACAAACATCCTTTCTATGTAACCTTCCCCTAAATAAATTAGAAAAACCTCAAAATATACCATATATATATTTCAATGCAATTACAGCAATTGTATCTGTATGCTAGAAAATGTTTTCCTTCAATCCTACAAAGAAGAGAAATAATGGCATATCCTAACAATGATGCTTACTGATTAAGGAGCTGAGTGGTGCTGTCATTAGAGCAAATGGAAGCCATGTTGAAGCATGTAGAAGATTATTTATCGTAATGGATCCAGTTGTAGGTGCATGCCATTAAAATACACCTTCTTTAGGGGGTTTTGTTTTTTAAAAGAGCATAGTGTATATGTAGTGTGTGTGTGTCTATATATATCAGAGATCAAATCTTGTATTACCAACTTGCATTTGCAAACAGCTACGAGCACGTGGGAAGGAAGTGAAACCTGGGACCAGTCCAACTTGTGTTTGAACAACCTGGTGAGAATCGCTGTGCAATATGCAGACAGAGGATGCGGCATTACGGACCTGTTGCACAAATCCTGTCGTTCTTCGGTTGCATCGCCTGCCCTGTCGAT
Organism: Hypotaenidia okinawae; assembly: GCA_027925045.1. NCBI lineage: Eukaryota > Metazoa > Chordata > Aves > Gruiformes > Rallidae > Hypotaenidia > Hypotaenidia okinawae. Next base: position 49,407,562 of record BSDF01000001.1, read on the forward strand.
ACCAGTCCTGAGGAAAAAGCTGCTGTAGGTTTTTGCTCGCTGTAGGGGTGTGAGTTTCTCTGTGACGGTTCATGGATTCATATTCTCCTAACAACTTATATAATGGGAAAGTGTATTTTTACTGCATTTTGGGTCTGCCGTAGCAGCAAACTGGACAGCAGAACCTAGGCCTGGGACTTACTACAGAAGTCTGTTTGTGGGGCAGAAAAGCCAAGGGGAGCCAATGGAAAAATCGGTCACATGCCCCATTAAAAGAATAAATGATACTCAAAGGACTTACTTCAGCTCCTAAATCCTTTCACAATTAAAGAAAATGACCCTAAAATCAACAGCTTCCCCTCCTTCAACCTTTACTTTTACTTATAATTAAGTATGCACAAATAGAAAGAGAATTGTGAGGGTAGATGAATGTCAAGCCATTACAGTTATTTGCTCTCTACACAAGCACACCTATAAGAAATGCTACCTAGGTGTCTCCTAGCAGACTGTCAAAAATAGTTTACAGCATGTTTGTTAAAAGATACATTTTAACTTCAGTTACTTATCTGAGAAATGGTGGAATACAAAAAAAAAATTAATGTGTCAATGTTGAGTCTCTTGAGAATCGTAAACTTCATCCACTGAAATGGAAGAAAACAAGCCAAGAAAAGTGAATTGGGGTCTAGTTACAGCAAGGGCTGTGTGAGTTAGTAAGATGTTGCCGAAAACCTTTCCACTATTATTTTCTTCTTCTAAGTAGTGTACAGGCTGGGCCAGCAGATAGCAAGGCAGACAATCTGAGTAATATTACTATAAATTAAAATACATTGCAAGTTCTCCTATTCCTACTTGAAGCAGTTGAAGACTATCAGAGGTAAAATGTCATAAAGGAAAACAAATGAGCAAGAAATTAATATTGGGGAAGTGTGTGTGTGTCTGTGTATGAAAAGCTGCTAGCCACCAAAACCCCTGTATCCTAAACTTTCAAGAATTGTAATACGAATTTTTGTCTATTGTGTAGCCAAGCAGTAATAATAAGGGATGCATTTATTGTTACAGTCCAATTTAACACAGTACGCCTGAAACACCAGTAAAATCTGTAGAAACTATTCAAGCAGATCAAAAGCACAGTGTGGCTCTAAATAATTTCACTGAATACTCTTTTATTTAGGTAAGATTTTTAAAGACCCCTGAAGGTAGACATCCTTGTACTACGTAGCCAAATAAACTAATATGTCAACTAATATATCAAAGCGAAATGTACTTCACATAGCATAGCTATAGTCTGTGGCTAAATGAAGTACCTCAGGTTGGAAAATGGAACTCAAAGGTAAAATTTCTGTGAGAAAGCAGGGACAAAATACTAGTAGAGGTTAAAAATATTTTTAAGCTCCTGTATCAAAGGCTAATATTCTCATTAGATTCTTGCCATCTGTGTTGAATCAAAGCTGAAGCAAAAATAAAGCTTCTTTTAATTATTTTTTTTAATACCACTTGTATTAGTAATTGTGTGGTCAACACAACGTTTCAGCAGGCTCCCAAACCGAGCACTAGAACACCTATTATGGGCAACAGAGTGTGGGTGGTATTTACTTGAGCCTACAGCATTGACAATGTTGATCACATTTGTATGGTAGACCTCTGACAAAAGCAAATCCATGTCGTAATGGTTTGTATACTTCTAACAGGCATTTTCTCATATTTTTCCATATGGAAATTGTCATCTCATTTTTCCCCTTAGTCCCTATAAAACTAAAATTATCTCTTTTTTAATACAGTGAGCATTAGTAAGTGTGTATAAAAGTAGCTTTAAAATAACAAGATTGAGCACTCCTACCTAGCTCCATGGTGCATTTTGTACTTCAGTAGCATCTTTCCTGTCTTTAAAGTATTGTACTGAGAAAGCAAAACTAGATGAAGCTTTTCAAAGCTTTTATGTTTATTTGCTTTTGTCATATTTCTTATTTCCTATACAGTGAACGGTTACGTCCAGTACAGTGTGGAGGCAAAACTTGCCCTTCATTTAACAGTTGGGTTTATTTACTTTATTTCAGGGTTGATTTTTTTGTTTATTATAAGGCCATATAGGGCAGGCGATGAAATTAAGTATTTATGTCATGTCATACATACATTTTTGTCCTATTTTTATTTTCTGAGGTTAGTAATAACCTGAGTGTTTTAGTGAAGAAAGGGTATTTTATTGCAATATCATCGTTACCCCCGAGTCCCCAGTTCATAACTTACAGGTAAACTTGTATATCCAGCTTAAACGTGTGGTAGTTAATGAGATTCATTAGATGCTGGAGTCTGTCTGAGGTCACTAAATGCGGGACTCCCCTCAGCCCCAGACAGAGCCCTGGGGCAGTGGTAGAGGTTCTCCAGCCACCAGTTTACCTACCATTTGGCTTCATGGCATCATTCCTGCATGGATTTTCTTCTGCTGAAAAACTTCTTTCATTATATTTCTGCCACCATGTTTATTTCAATACATGCTCAAATGAGAAAAAAAAAACCCAAAAATTTTAAATATGAAGTAAAAAGCAACTCATGGAATTTACTAAAATTCTTATGTCAAGAGTTCCTCTGTTTTTTCCCCATTTCTGTTATTTCAGAAGCCACTCCAAGGTCCACTGTAAGGTACTTCCTATGCTTGACAGGCCAGTTAACGTCATTTAATTTGTTGAGAAGTGCATACATCTTACTTGAAATCTGTACTAAACCTCTAAGGATTTAATTCAACTTTTTTGTGCTTTAAAAAATAATAACATTATCTTCTTGATTACTGGAATGTGTAACACAGACATCCCGACGTGTTGATTTCTAGTAATCATCATGCAACAGCATGCCTTCTTTCAGTGGTAATCCAGACTGGATTTGAACTTGTGTATCTCTCCTCCTCCTTTTAGGAGGCAGGATACTTGTTAAATTAATCAGATGGGAAGAGACAGCAAATTGAGTCTTTTCAAATAGTAGAAGAAAGCTATGGAGTCCAGTGGAGAAGGAAAGCCAGATCTCTGAGACCAAGCAGCGACCACAGGATGGAGAAATTGGAAGTGGCAGTTGGAGATGAGTAAAGTAAGTAGGACCAATTAATTAAGACAATGAACCAGAAGAAATTCCATTTACCCGATAACCTAAAAGGAGAAGAAAAATAAAATCTAATCACATTGTAAGCTTTCACTCTTCCTCTTCATGAAAATATTTCAGGAAAGAAATGCTGGAATCCCCAAATAAAAAAGTTTTTTGCCTTTTCATTATATCTTTTTTCTTCAGGTGTTGGGCAAATTCTCAGAGAATGACAGTGTATTCCAAATATCAGAGAAAGCATAAAGCAAATTACAAACCCGAAGTAACCAGTATCTCTTAAAACAAGTTGTGTTTTATCAAGGATTTGTGGCTGGCTCGTGCTGCCCTATGGCCTTCTGTACAAACAATAACTTAGCCCAGGCATAGAGAGATGCCAGAGAAAGACTGGAGAAGACTTCTTAGCCACACAGCAAAAGTCAGAATACAAAATTCAGACAAAATACATTACCCTCACAGGTATACTCGTGCAACGTGAGTAATATAGTCTCCTCCCTCATGCAGCCTAGTTTTTGAAACAATGTTTAATCCATTCTTCAGTGAGTTTGATTTCCTGATGTTTATCATCACGAACAAAACCTAAAGCTTCACAAGTGCAGAGTTGCTATGAAAAATTAAAATTACCCATCCTGGCGTTTTCAAACTGCTGAATGTTCTAATTTGTGTGCTGTGACTCTGCATGTTCAGTTCTGTATTATTTTTTTATGCTTCCCACTCTGTACTTGTAAATTCATACATAAAGATGAACCTGCAGCACTTTGTCAAATGAAATTATCCACCAACAAAAGCAATAACAAGATCTTCAGCACAGCATAAACAAGTGTGCAGAACCACACGTGTCTCCTAAAATACCCATTACTGAGCACAGTTGCCCACTTAAGCTCGAGGAGAGGAATTCCTTTCCTCGGCTACTCCAGCTGACTCTCAGATCTGCCTCTGAAAAGCCTTTCCCTGCCATTACAGAAACGAACTCAGCTTGAGCGGGTATAAAGTAGAGCTGAGATGACAACTCTACATTGTATGCAAGAAAAGCTATTTCAAAAGCACACCTTTGTCAAATACTTTTGAATGCGAGTGGCCTTCCTTTTCCCTCAGCAACCAAATGGTTTATCTCCTTGAATTATTTTGAAGCTTTGCCTCCCTGCTTCTGCTGACTGGTGAGAGGAATAAGAGCCGTTTGCCACCTCATCGACCCTGTACCCCACCGAGCAGATGGAAACCAGAGCGATATTCGGACTGCCTGATTTTAAAGTGCTTATTGTAACATGTAGCAAAATACTGTAATGTCCACTGGACAGACTGGGTAGGGGCTGGGGCCGGGGGAGGGAGGGGAGAGGGGAAGGGTGTCTGTTCGAATTTGCCTGCCCTGCCTGACACGGGCATCCTGTGAGGTGAGATGAACATTAGTTTGACTTAGGCAAACAGCTGATGGTTTCACTTTAATAAACAAATGCATAAAGGAGGCAAATTCTGCCTTCTTACAAGTTTTGTTATGAAAGGTTCACACATCTTTGTGTGAAATAAAAGTATGATGCTAATCAACACCTCCTAGTCATTAGCATTCTATATATATTCTATATATAACTTCTTTCCCTTCATGCAGTGAGATTGTAACAGCTCTTTTCTCTTTCATTCAAACAGAAATTCTATCACTATTACATACTCTGTTTAAAAAATACAATTAAAAGAACAGGCAAAGTTTTTGTTGGTCTAGTTCATCAGTCAAAATGACAGCAAAATAAGTACAGGTCAGGAAAAGTAAAATTAAGCACAATGAAGTGAGTGGACAAGGGCTGTATGCTACTCTTCGCTTCCAAAAGGCTATCTTTTCTTTTAGTCTTCATGGAAAACATAATTGGGGCAATATCTTTCTAAACAGGAAAAAGGTAGCGTGAAATAAGAAGACCGCAATCTAGGTGCACAAGTTAGAGTGAATCATATCATGTAATTAATGAGACTGAAGATCTATTCATATGTGTGTGAGAAAGCTACACCAGGAGAGAAAAATCATGAAGCGGTGATAAGGTAGAGAGGTTTATTTTAGCTGTAGTTGGTTTTCCTTGGATTGCACAGCTATGTTTTATTGGTTGTAATATTCATTGTATTGGTATTTTACTTTCTGACTGTGTTTTTCGTGTCTCACGATTGTCATATTTTTAAGGTTTCAGTTGCCTAATGTTCATTTCTTTCATTACACTTTGCTTAGAAAGTTAGAGGTCAAATGAAAGATTATTTGGAAAATGATTAACTGTTTTTTCATTGAATGTGCAAGAAGTGGAGAGCATTACATTTGAAATTAATATGGTGAATCTGTTTGGAGTTTTGGACTACAGGGTTATGAGGTTTGGCTTTTTATTGCTGTGTTCAGTTGAGTTACCCATCCAGATAAACAAGGACCTGTTGGAAGTGTAAATGGGCTTCCCCGTGCATACAAGAAGCTTAACGAGATGCCACAACCCTAAGTCTGAACACCAAAACTTGTGGCTAAGTAATGCACACAAAACACAGGTTCATGCTGATAGCAGAGACCAGAACACACAACTGTGCTTACTAGTGAGTTCTGAAACACTGCTCTGATGACTGGAACCACAGTGTGTTTGTCACGCTCCTGAACCGATCTTGTTTCGCTTCAGCTGGAAGAAACTGTTTAGAATCAACAAGGTCATCCATAAACATGGGGTAAAGAGGGAAGAGTGAATGTTACATGGCCTTGAGTGCATTTTAAAGGGTACCATGTAGAATTTGTGCACTGAAATAAGGATGTTAACTAGCCAAGCAGAACAAGCATGATGTCTGATCATATAGTCATCAGAGTTTCATTTTTCTCTACCAAAGTGCTTGTAGACTATCTGATCATCACCTGAGACCAGCTAATGCAAAAATTAGTCTTTCACATGTCCTAACTCCTTCTAGGCTCTCCTAGGCTACTTCTAGTGTTGAATAACAGAGATAAATTCAGTCTACTAAAATATTTCTCAGTAGAGAATTTAAAAGTTGCTGGTGGCTGCTAAATACTAGAACATTTTTTAACCAGCTGGCATATAAATCCTTTTTCTTCTCTATTAACAAGTCAAGAACAAAATGATCTTTTGTCCTGTTGTAGTGATGAGGCCATAAATACGGGGAACAGCCCATTGGGATAATGCTGCACTTTGGTTTTCATTCCATTTAGCTTGCTCTCCCTGAACACTCCTATGATAGTTCACAGGAAAATGCTTTACTGACTGATAAATGAATATCTAGGTGCAACTCTCCTCCTAAATGACTAGCCCTCTGAAAAGAGAGGATAAAATGAAAAAGTGGGATTTTTTTTTCCTCAATAAAAGGTTCCTTATGTGCTGTTAAAATTAAAACCTTGGGAAGTGGCATAGTTTAATGTTCAGTTGCCAAGCCACCTGTGCCACAGCCTGCAGCTCTGCCAGGCTGGCGTGCCACCCCGTAAGAATTTTGCAGGGTGGTGCCCATGCAGGATTCAGAGTAGTGTACTGCAAAAATAGGCATGCAGCTCAAGGCAGACTGCCCTGGAACTAACTACAGTGGCGTAAGTCCCAGTGGGGTGGCTGCCTGGGAGAACTCAGTGGCTGAAAATCAGCTGAAGAATGTATTTAAATATACCAGCCATCAGTCTGGATTGGGCACTTTACTGTCACAATGGGATTGTTATTTAGCTACGTCTTTCCTACTCTGTAGTACAATAACAGAAATGACCGTACAGTGGACTTGTACCTATGAAGACAATGCCTGCGGATCCATAATCTTTGGCTGAATGGCCCCTTGAGACCTAAGGAGTGGTAAAACCAAACCAAACTGGAAAACAAAGAATGATGGAGAGAACAAATGATGTGCAGAAGGGTCTGATTAGTCTGGAAGAAGACACAGACATCCTTTCTTTCTGCTGAAGCCTGATGATATAGTGTCCTCTGAAACATGTTCCTGGCAAAGGATTCCACAGCTCTGAAGATGACACTTCTATTTACGTAGAATACTATGAATTAAGAATATCAGTTTTTCCTAGTACTAGGGATCTACCATTCAGTGTTTGGAAAAGAATGCATTAAAGCTCTCTGCTCCAAATCCATAAAACTGTGTAACTGTCACAAATAGTTTCAAGGACATGGAAACATGCTAAGCAAATAGATCAAATTTTGGATCACATTAGGGGCTATTTCATTACAAAGAAACAACATATTTGAAACTCCTTGAGTTTAAAATTCCTTGATCCCCAAATCCCATTGATTTTCTCCTTTTCTGTACTGTGGTCCTTCTGCTGCTTGCATGATTTCATGGTATTTAAATTCTCCCTAGAGAAGATCACAGGCTCATTCTGCTGCAGACTGTACAAACACAGTGAAAAAGCCCTTCTCAAGAAGACTGTAAAGGCTTACAATCAACATATCTATATATAACAAGATACAACAAAGTTCAGTACATAAAACATCTACAAAGAAAAGTGATCTGGTCAAGGTCATCAGCAAGATCAGTGGAGGGACTAGAAGTATCATCCCAGATGTTGGAGTGGGAATCAAGGGTTATAGTCACTACTCTGTAGTTGCAGGATCCCTTTAGACACAATATGACTTATAGACACAAATGCAAATGCATCAAAATCATTTCCACTAAATTGTATTCTCCTCTGTAAATCAGGAGCTAGAAGCTATCACCATGCACTCAACAGCATCGGTATTAATTGGTCCCATTTCATATTCTTTTTGTCTGACCAATGCAGCTTGACAGTCTCTAATGGGATTTTCAGATGCACACCATGGATTCTTAAGTGATCACTTTTTCTCCCCAAACATATGAGTTCTTTCTTATTCAGACCTACTTACACACCCTTCTGGTAATTTCCAAGCTCACAATGAAATGCGAATCCTTTGCAATCTGGGGTTTTTTCCTTGCCAGTAATCGCAGAAACATGTAAATACATGAGTTAATTTAACTAATGTTTTTTTCTAAATGCAACACTATTTCATTCACGCTTTTAAAAGTTATTTTATAAACTAAACATTTTCTAATTGTATTTAATGATATCAGTAAAATTTTACAAATTTAAAGACAAATATATTCTTTCACACCAGTGGTCAGATGAACTGGTTTCAAGGCCTCAGCTGAGGAGGTCTCCTAGAAAGGAGAAAATATTATTGACTTGGTGGTAAAGAACTTGGTGGAAGTTGTCAGAGTACTACCCAAATTTGGGCCAAGAAAAAGAATATTATACTTGGGAAGAGAGGAAAAAGAGATTATCAAGGCTCTTACATATGGAGAAAGACCTTGAAGTGGCTCAGCTACACATATCCAAAGAAAGTCCTGAGCAAATGATGCTCTTTAAGTTAACTGAGAACAGTGAGGGTAAGGAGAGGCGGGGGTGGGATTTGTGAGGGAATATCAAAAGTCCATTGTCCCTTATTTACCATATGGAAATCCCTTTAAGGCATTGGCCTTCTTTCATCCATGGTCACAGCTATGGGACAAGTTTGATGAAAAGCTTAGATTCCTGGTCAGTCCATTCCCTTATTAAAAATGAAACCTTTAGCAGGTTTCTCAGCTCACATCAATACATAGTGTACTTTTTAGAACACAGGTAGCTTACTAAACCCAGATTAGTTCCCCTGTGTATATTAATATATCTGCTACCAGGTAAAGCAGCATTATCCGTTGGTTCTCTGTCCCCAAGAGATTTTTTGTCATCTCTTTCCCACCATAACTATGAATAAATCAGTCTGTAGTCTCTGTTGATCCCAGCCCATTTTGCTGTCCTCTGCAGTCATTTGTTTTCTGCTTATTACACATCTGCTTCCAATACCCAACTTTAACATATACCTCCAGTTTCCCTCAGTGGCTGGTCCTTTCCTCTCATAGAGGGGTTTCTTGCTGGGCTTATGTTGTTTCACAGTCTTCCTTAGCCTTGAGGCCAACCTGGACAGTCAGAAAAGATGAGTTAAGGCACTTTTTACTTAACTGATTCATTGCACATCATTATCAGGTAGGAAAGTCCAACTCAATCTGATATTTCTCCAGAAAAAAAAAAAATCAAGAGAAAATCTTAGATGTGAATTGTCAAATTCACTCTGTCTGGATGGATGTCTGAGTTATAATAAGAGGTGGAAAATGTGTAGTCAGAACAATGAAGAAAACCACATTAGGCAAAAATGAATAAGGTGCCAAGGGTCTTACATGAGGGCAAATCATAACCACTGCTCAAAGTGCAATGGTTGGGGATATTGAGTAATAGGAAGATAAAGATCTAAATACAGATATTTAACCTCTGAAGGCCTTCAAGGGGCTTGTTCTGTAGAAGCTAGATTATAACTATATAAAGCTTAGACATAAATGAACTCTGGCACTGTCAGAGGGTTTTTCTGTTCTTTTTTTTGTTTAAGGTTAAGTCATTTTTATGAATGCCAGTGGAAAATGAAGTCAGTTCAACAGTAAGATGAAGTAAAGAATATAGAATGAATGAGATGGTCATCTTTCCAAGAAGACCATTAGAAAAAGAGCTGCATTGAGGTTAATTTCTTAAAAACTGAGGTTATAATCTTTAAGTGACTGATTCCAAGGACCTCTATAAGAGGAGAAGTTTTAGCCCTCTTAGAATAGTGAGTTGAAGCAGACATCCCAGATACTCAGTTGCTCAGTACAGATTTATATATATATATATATATATATATATATATTTTATTAGCCTTGATTACCACAAGACCTCTCAGTGACTTTTACGGTTTCCTATTGCACCGTAGAAACAATGGACCCATTAATCTGCATGGTTACCACCTCTGGTTGGGTGTGGCACAGAGTTAGTGTACGTACATGGCCTTACTGGTGGCCCCTTTCTCAGCAGACAGAAAGAACTGTGATGTAATGTTTCTGTAATGACACAATCAAAATACAACAGAGCTAGAAATACACCAACATCTGTGGAAAACAGCACAGCAATGGGAAAAAGTAGTACAGGCATAAAGATGGATATTTCAAGAAGAGCCGTTAAAAGAGAAATTTCTTTGGATGCTAACAGCTGTAATTTTACAAGCATGAAAAATATGGGACGTACATTTTATCATCCTCCTTGTAGGCTCTGCCCTTCTTGTTTGATATTTCTCACTGGTAGATCCTTAATCTGTATCAGGTGTTCTTTCTCATAGTAAAATTGCTTTGTGGTAAAATTACAGAAGTTCATCCAATTTTCTATGAAAAACTCAGGGTTTTGCTCTGAACCTGGGAGTTCTAAACATAAGAAATGTTTAAGAAAGGTTTAAAAAGGGTAAAAAGTCATTTTTTTAAAAAAAATATTCCAATACCTGTTGTTATTACTCAACATGGATATAAATTTGGGTTTTTAATTCACAAGCTCACTTGCTTCAAGGCACGTAACACAACCTCTCTGTGACAATATTCCTATGTCAGCAGAAGTAAAGAGCATGGGCATCATTTTCTTTATGGATAGCATAGTAAGGTTGGAAATGAAGTGATTCCCTATCATTTTGCCTTCTGAATTCCCTCGTGCTTGTAGAGATTCTCCTGCTTTCCACTAATTTATGCAAAGTGCTGTTAAACAAATCACTACATATGAAGATAAGATAGCATAATGCACTAATATATTTTTGTTGTGATTCTGAAAATTACAGAAGGTAATGGTATAGCTAATCTGTTATAATTTTTTAATTAAATATAATTTGTAATTACAAATTGATATTCCCAATCCAATCTCTCTCGTGCTGATATTCCCTTGTGTTTACTACCAAAAAGCTGCACAGAATAATCTGCTTGGCACTACCCATATTCTATCTGTTGCCAGTTACATAATAATAATAATGATATTTTCATGCTGAATAATACACACCTTGAGGAACATCTAACAAAATGAACATACGAAGCATGAAAAATTAGCAGCTGAAACTAGCAAGTAAAAAAAGATAGAAGTTTTGTGTCACAAACTTCTAAAAGATTGCCACTGAAAAATATATTTTCTTAAAAGATGGAATTTAGAATATTTAAGTCTAGATCTATGCTCAGAGCATAACAAAGTCTCTCAACCAGAAATATGGTCCAGCTTTTGTGCCTACTGAAGATTTAATATTTGTTTCACTTGTGCTGTTCAGTCTCTCTACTTTTCTAGGTTGGGATGTCTGTAACAGAACCTTAATGTTAGGAGCTACATGGAGCTACATGGAGTGTGGGTTCTCTTAAGACATCCAACATTAAGAGTCAGTTTTCTGCACAGTAGATGTATGTTGCATTTTCCTTTTCCTATTTAATAATAAGTTAACTCTACCTGACACTGTAGGGTCCAGCAGGCATCTTGGTATTGGATGGTCACAGATTTAAGCATGATGATTTCTCCCAAAGCTACAGTTTACTTGACAGGAGACACACCTCACAAAACATACCCTGTATTTAGCTGAAAACAAACAAAATTACCTCTACATTAACCGGCAATACCTCTACACTCTGGGTCACGTTGAAGTGTCTGGGGGAGGAGGGAGAGGTAAGGTGTAGTTCCCTGGGATCCACTCACACTCTTCTCTGCCTGGAGAGTGCAGTGGAGACTCAGCCAGGGATGTTACAAATTTGCTGCTTGCTTAGGTGGTAGCATGTGCTCACTCAGGGATGGCAGAAGTGTGATATATCCTGGGACAGAAAAGAAACTATGCAATCCCTTGCCACCTTGCCACCACTGTGACAGGGTGGCAGACGTGGGGAAAAGTCTGCTCTGTGTTCTCCCACCCCAACCTGCAAGAAGATACTATGAGCAAGTGGTAAAAATTATCTCAAAATATTTATTTTCATTCTCTTCATGTTGCAGATCGGAGTTTTCCTAAATTCCCTTGCTCAAATTTTTGTCCAACTGAAATACTGAGTGTGTGAAATTAAAATATGTGTATTTTTATTGGGTTTTTCTTGATGAAAATGTGACCAGTTCTCACCTCAAAACTCAGATTGGAATCAGCTAACAAAAGAAAGCTAAGGGTCATAAAAATGGTCTTTGTAGGAGAAATAATCCTGTTCTCTGAGCAGTGGTGCTATAATGTTGAGGAATTATTTTTACAGCGTTGGTCTGAATCCTTACAAACAGGACTTAGAGAGAAATACACACTATATACAGAAATTCTGAAATCAAAGACATTGCTCAATTTTTATCAGACATTTTATACCTTCTGAGCTGTTTGTATTGGTACTCAAATCCCACTTTTAAAGCTTGTATGCCAAAACCTGTTGCAGCTCACAGTTAATCAGTTTTGTTTTGATCTGAGCATCACAATAATATACGGAAAGTCTGATCTGGTAAAATAGGTGGTGACAGAATGTGTCACCTCATGGGACTCAAATTCACTTGCAAAGAGATCAGGGGCATTTTTCTTTCCAGCTTAGCTCTTTATAAGTGGTCATATCTACAAGCATGATTTGAATAATGGTTTATAGAAACAGAATCACAGACTGGTTTAGGATGGAAAGGGTCTTAAAGATCACCTAGTTCCAACCCCCTGCCATGGGCAGGGGCATCCTCTACTAGACCAGGTTGCCCAAAGCTCCATCCAACCTGGTATTGAGCACTACCAGGGAGGGGTCAGCCACAGCTTCTCTGGGAAACCTATTGCAGTGTCTCACCATCCTCAGAGTAAAGAATTTCTTCCTAACACCTAATCTAAACCTGCCCTCTTTCAGTTTAAAGCCATTATCCCTTGTCCTATCACTAGATGTAAACAGTCCCTCTCCATCTTTCCTGTAGGCCCGTTCAAGTACTGGAAGGCTGCTATTAGGTCTCCCTGGAGCCTTCTCTTTTCCAAGCTGAACAAGCCCAACTCTCTCAGCCTGTCTTGATAGAAGAGCTGCTACATATTTCTGATGATCTTCATGGCTCTTCTCTAGACTTGCTCCAACTGCTCAATCTCATTCTTTCTTGTACTGGGCACCCCAGAGCTGGACACAGTTCTCCAGGTGGGGTCTCACAAGAGTGGAGTAGAGGGGCAGAATTGCCTCCCTCAACCTGCTGGTCACACTGGCTTTCTGGGTTCCAAGTGTATATTTCTGGATCATGCTGAGCTTCTCATCCACCAAAACCCACAAGTCCTTCTTAGAGCTGCTCTCAATCCAATCTACTCCCATCCTGTGGCTGTGCTTGGGATTGCCCTGACCCATGCGCACTTGTCTCGTGATCCTTGTGACCCTTGCACTTGGCCTTGTTTAACTTCATACAGTTCACACAAGCTCATCTCTAAAGCCTGTTATGGTCTCTCTGGATGGCATCCCTTCCCTCCAGCACGTCAATTGCACCGCAGAGCTTGGTGTCGTCGGCAAACATGCTGAGGGTGCACTCAATCCCATTGTCCATGTATCCAACAACATGTTAAATAACTCTCATCCCAAAACTGAACACTGAGGATGCTACTTATCACTGGTCTCCATTTGGACATTGAGCCATTGGCCACAACTTTTTTAATATGACCACCACATTAGCCAACTAATTCCTTTATGTGCCAAGTGACTGTCCATCTGTCAAATCCATGTCTCTCCAACTTAGAGACAAGAATGTTGTGTGTGACAGTGTCAAATGTATTGCACAAGTCCAATCAGATGATGACAGTTGCTCTTATCCATCAGCACCGCAGCTCCACTATAAGGCCACCAAATTTGTCAGGAATGATTTTCACTTAGTGAAGCCATGTTGGCTGTCACTGACAGAAGGGTGTTTTTAGAAGTGATCAAGTGAGCTCCCCATTCTTCCTCATCTGCCTGCAATCTTCTCTAGAGAGAATTTAAATGCTGTAAAATCCATCCCCAATGCACTTTCTCCTTCTCCCAACACTCTCGTGCCCATTGGCTGCCCCTTTACTTCCCTATGAAGCATTTCTCTTGTCCAACCATCAATCTCACACCCTTCTGCACCTCTATTAATGTCCATGTGGTTTTTAAGATAGGCAATCCTTTGCTTTCAGTACTCACTGTGGACTCCTTAGTCACAATATAAGAGAAACTTCCAGGGATTGGGGAGAAAGGATGAATGAGGGGGCCATTTGGGAATGGACAGGACTCAGAGGGAGGGCTGTTCAGCTTCTAGTGAGAAAAAAAGACCACTAAGATCATCCTGATGCCTTACACATACCTCTGATTTAAACCAAACTACTATACTTGAAAAAAATAAGAGCTTTTACATTTCCAGAAAAAAAACACGTGAGCTAATCTGTGCAGTATTTATCAACCAAAAAAGAGGTAAAAGCAAACAATTCATTGGAAAAGTATAGATATGATTGTTCAATAGAAATTTGAGGAAATTACCCTAGCACAGTCCAAGAGACTAATGAGTCCATATTAAGAAAACAGCACAGTGCAGGTCACCCTATTATAAAACAGGATATTACAGAAATGGAGAAGGTACAGCTAAGGGCAATCAGAGTGCCACAGCAATACAATGATCTTAGTTATTCAGAAAGGTTAGAGAAACAAGATCCATAGGCTAGCGAAAAGAATGAAGATTAAGATAGAGCCTCGTCGAAGTCTGCCAGGGTATTTTCATGAAATAGGTATAACAGCTTTGAAGACAATACCTACAAGAGGATATTTGAACTTGTATCACCATAAGTGATAGGGTACAAACCGGAGTAAGTGCACTGCCATTTAGATTCATTGGTTTTCTCAACATATAGTAAATAATACATAGAGTATAAGTAATGATTAAATGGATTAAGTGGTTTAAAATACAGAGCAAATTAAATGGACGTGGTTTTTCCCACTTCCAAAATACTACCTAAATATTTTTACAACATTCCTTATAAGCCTTTTTTAAAAAACTGATGTCTTATATTTAGCCAATATGACAATCAAATCTGGCTTTCAGTTAGGCTAAAACAGGATGCAGAAGATCATAAAATTGTTTTATTTGGAAAAGACATTTAGGGTCATCAAGTCCAACTACTAACCCAGCACTTCCAAGTCCAACTACTAAACAGTGTTCCTAAGCACCACATCTACATGTCTTTTAAATACCTCCAGGGCTGGTGACTCAACCACTTCCCTGGGCAGCCTGTTCCACTAGTTGACTGTCAACAGCCCTTTCAGTGAAGAATTTTTTCTTAATATCCAATCTAAATCTCCCCTGGCACGACCCAAGGCCATTTCCTCTCATCCTATC
Source organism: Hypotaenidia okinawae (assembly GCA_027925045.1). Classification (NCBI taxonomy): domain Eukaryota; kingdom Metazoa; phylum Chordata; class Aves; order Gruiformes; family Rallidae; genus Hypotaenidia; species Hypotaenidia okinawae. Next base: position 49,422,749 of record BSDF01000001.1, read on the forward strand.
ACTTGTTGCGTTGGAGAAAAGACAAACACCTGGTTATAGCCTTATTACAAGTAGTTGTAGAGAGCAATAAGGTCTCTTCTCAGCCTCTTTTTCTACAAGCTAAACAACCCCGGTTCCTTCAGCTACTCCTCATAAGAACACCAATGTACAAATCTGGTCTTAAAGGTGGCTACAGGACAGCTATGGTTACAAGTGTGGGTATTAGACCCAAGGGGCTTCAGATGAGCCAGTGTATGGCACTGCAGCACTCTAGTCTTGGCACAGAGGTGGGCAGGAGGTGCTGTCCAGCAAGGCTGTTTCCCAGGTCTCATGGGTTGGGATGGCAGCATTCAGAGTGGATGTAGAAAAGTTGCCTCTTGTAAGGACAGCTCAGCAGCTCCCGTTGTCCTAATGGAGGTGCCACAGTGGAAATTGCTGTCAGTTCTGGTGCTATTCTCTGTAATCATAGGTCTTGAAGGTCTTATCTTACTTAGTCTGGTGAATATCAGAAGTTAATCCACTATAATCTGATATTTTTGCCTTTTTTTTTTAATATGACTTTAAAATAATCACATTGATGGAACTCCAGAAAATTAATTTGTGCTATGTTTAAGGCTTATTATTTCCAACAACCAGCAATATTATTCTAGAATTTAAAATTAAGCTTGGCATTTTTCTGATTAGAGTACTATAGCAGAATAATAAAATAGAAAATAGATAAGCAGAATGGTGGCCACTCTTTGAAGTAACAAAAGTAAACTAAAACGTAATCCTAATCCAAGCATGTGTTAGTGCAAAAAATGGAAGTCAAGTATGAAAAAAAAATCTAAGTTGTCTTTTTACAGAAAGAAGATGCTTAGTGGCCAGCTAGCAGGAAGAGCTGACTTCACCAATATATCAGAGAGGTGTTGCAGGATCTCATGGACTGTACCTCAGGCTGAGGCTCATTCTGTTGAGCTGAAGAAATGTGTTGGGAAAACTGACCTCTGAGAAGACTCTGATAGGGGCACTTCCAAAGATGAGTTTTGATTCTGGAAGGATTAAAAAAAATCATTGTAAGCAGCGTAACAGGTGGAAGTACAGAAACATAGCCACAAGTTGATAATTGGCGGTTTTCCTGGAAGATTTTGGAGGAAAAGCTTTAATTTTCATAACTGAATGTTTGAAGAGGTATGCAGATTCAGGTTTACATTTTTACATGAATACTTTACATAATGTTTTATTTCTTAATAGTAGCTGTTCTCTCTGTGCAGACTTCTTTATTTTTAACTTGAGAAATTCAGTAATGTTTTATTATATTCCCCCAGATCTTTCTTTTTCCCCTTAAGAAACTTCTTTGTTGTTATCAGAGTTCCCTAACAAAACTAAAGTTGTATCCATTTTTGTCATTACAATTCATGGGTAAAACGCAAAATGTCAGAGGAAAGCAGGGGAGACTATGTTTTATCTCAGTCATGGCTGACCAATGGCAGCATTTACAGATATTTGAGGCCATTTGGAAAAATTAGTAGAATTTCAAAACCCAGCAAGCTCCTACTTCTGACTTGCAAATGGGGATTTGGGCAAATGTCTATACAGATGGGCGCATACAGATCCAAGCCTCTCTTTCCATGCTCCAACCTGTCTGGATGGGTGCCAGGTCCAGGCTGACAGCCATTTGGCTGGGTTTGTTCTATGCTGTATTTTATGTAACATGCCCTGTCTTCCAATGTATGGAGGTGGTCCTAACCAGTCCCCCCAAGCAGGGTCACATTAGCTTGCAGAGTGCTGTGCTGACTCAGCCATGGAGCTTCTAGCCTAGGACAATTTGGCCTCTAAACTGGTAAATGCAGAAAATATTTAGGAGAGGCCTTCCTTTAGTATTTTAGTATGCTTAACCTTATCTTCTTGGAGTATCTGCCATGATTCAATGGTAACTGCTGTTCTGTAGCATGATTTGCTATGAGTACCATGTTTGCTTGTCCAAACCATTTTCATATCTTCAGTTCCCAAAGTCTGAAGTGACATGGCAGAGAAAGCAAAGCTCATATAGCCCGCAGTACTCTTCAGCTGAAACGAGACAACAAGCTGCTTGGGCAGCCGCTGCACACGCTTCGCCTCAGAGACTGATCAGGACTCTACTAAGTGGTTTGTGCCTTCTCCAGACCTGCGGCACAGTCAAGCATGTTTGCACATTTCACAGGGCATTGGAGAACCGTTAAGGGATGAGTAGTTACAGGCTGATTCTGCTGGGGCATTTTCCGTTAACAGCTTCTAGTTTCAAACTACGGGGAATAGGAAGCAATGTGTTCTTAGCGATGGTTTATTGGACCCTTAATTCACTCGCCTGCTGATCTCACAAGCAGAAGGTTGTTCACCCTCAGGTCACATTATAAGGCTCAGTGATTTTGTTTATTCAGATTTTTTTGCCAGTGGTGGGGAAGGAGGGATCGTTGGGTGGACTACTAGGATATTTGTTCAAGTTCTTCAGGGTGAGAGACTGCTCACATAGCATTTTATTGAAAAATTGGTATTAATATTGGAAATTGCTAACACAAACCACAGCAATGCCACCTTACTTTCTAAGCCAGTTAACAGGTGACACATTTTCCTTTTTTCCACTGTAAAGTGCTGTCAGCCCTGGCTGACGTGTTAATTGTGGATGCAGTATGTTATACATAACACAAAAAACACCTGATGTATCAGGTTTATTCCTGGAAAGCTTTGGATAAATAATTCTTTTTTTAAAAAATCAAAATAGGTACCACTGATCTCTTAAACTTACAAGTTTGTTTCATTTGAAGTTAAAACTTTCTTCACCTTTGAAAAAAAGACTGAACTAAAGCACTTCAGAAATACCTTTGCTAAATGAAATACTGTGTGCATGAAGAAAAATTAGTTTCTTTACTGGTATCTAAATAAAATTCTATGAAGTCAACAAGAAGAGTGCCAAACATGCTTGAAATCCTGTACATATAACTCGCTTGAACATTGGTTCTGAAAGAAAATTGCAGAAATCTGTTAGACCATTGTTCACTTCTTTGGTACTGATTTTGAATCCAATATTATTTTACCCTTAGACGTTAGAAACTTATATGTTTATAGACATATGAAATCCTGATATATTTTCTGAGTTAATGACACTACTATATAAATTTAGGAAACAATAGCTGTTATCTAGACTAATAAACACAAAATCTGAAATCATTAGCTGGGGTTATCTCTCATTAGAAGTCCCACTGGCCTTAGAGGTAAAGCAGATTATTCTCCTTACTGTCATAATAATGTACAGAGACATTTCCTACTTTCTTCCTGCACTTTCCTTCTGGAGTCTCATTATTTTAATAATCGAGCACATTTCATTGCAGAAAAGTAGCAACACAATTATTTTCAAGTTTCATGAAAAGTAATAAATATCTCCTTCATTTAGCCACAGAAATGGACCTTCTTTCACCAGAAATACTGTTTACCTTTCTCACAATGATACAGCGAAGGCCAGCCTTTCCCAGAATGGCATCTTTAATAAAGTGGATGTGATACAAACAGCCAGGGAATGCTGCACACTTTAAATTGAAACACACAGCTGTCACTGAGTCAGGCCATCGTGCTCCAGCCTTTTTCTGTTGAGCATAATTGCTTTTCGTAAAGCTTTTATGGAAAAAACTAAACAAGCCCCTTCCAAAAACCTCTGTATGGCATATTTCTTGTGACCTTACAGTCTCTCTGTGTGTAATTCATAGTTGGCACAGAGAAACACTATTTTTAGGGTATTGAGGCAGTATGATTGGTACTGGTTTTCTGTTACATTGTCCCATTTTCTAGAACTCCTGTTTCATAGTGGTCTTCAGAAGTCTATTTTATACACACACACACTCACACACATACACATATATATACACTTTTTTTTTCAGAGGCCAGCACAGTGTTTGATCCTTTCCTGTGTCATATTCAAAGCGAGACCTGGCAAGTCACCACTAGTCTCAAAAAGGTCACTGCTACGGGCAGAGCACGTACAGATATAATGTGGTTGCAAGAAGCTGTTAAGGCAAAAACAGTTAGTAAACTTGCTTAGAAAGTAAGAACCAATTCAAGCTCTGAGAGTTTTTCTTGATTCATGTATTATGAGCCATCTACTATGAATATGCATAAGGTTACCTCTTTTGAACTTCCATGAAACAAATTCTCATAAATAAACAAGGAATGCACAGTGCTAACTGACAGAGTCACTTAGACTAGATGTATTGTGCTAATGGAGTGAAAAGAATAAAAATTTTCAAGGGCTTCAGCCCTCAATTTTAATAAATTTCATGGAAATCGGATCAAGCCCTAATTGCTAATTCATCTGAAATTATTAAAAAGAGATTTCAATTACATACTACCATTGAATTTTGATGTACCAAATTAAATTAGGACACTAGATTGTATCTTTTTCTTAAATCCAGACCTATTTAAAAGCCTTTTCTGTAAATTCTGAAAAGGAACTTTGTGTTCAGTTATGTTGTAAAAATCCAGCATTAGTATGAAATAGTAGGTTAAATCTCTTACTGAAGATTTTTAATGACATTTCAGTGTTCCTCTTATAATTACTCTTCATCTAAGATATCCCATAATGATGTTGGACATTCTTGGTTCAGGCTCACTGGCTTGCTTCATTAGCATGTCATTCCCATTCCACATCATAAGATTTAATTGTAATGCCGAATATGCACAGCTCTCCACAGAAGTCTAATCAAAGTGGATTCACTTGTATTATTAATATCAAAAATCAGTCCACTTGCTATTTTTATAAATAAAAGAATCCAGATACATAAATCAGCTGTCATTTATTAGCATGTTACTGGCATATCTGCCAGACATATGAGCAGCCCTATCACAGTTCCTTAGGATTATTTTCATCAAGATTAAAACCATTCTACATTAAATATACATACTAATTCCTCCATAAAGTAATCAGATTACAGTGCAGGTGACATTGTGTGCTGGAATTCAAATGATTTGCAGTAATGAGCTGGAAAGGTGTACTTGGAGACAGAGTGAGGAAAAAAGGGAGAAAAGGCTTTGGTTTTAAAATCTGATTTGTTATATTGCTGTTTTATTGTTATTGTTACCTCTTGTTCCTTTTCTGATAGGTAACAGGTCTCACAGTTGTCAGCTGGTACTTGACAAATTGAGGCGACAATTGGCTGGTGCTGATTGTAGAGGTTTCCTTAGTATTTGGGCAAATCTCCCCCTGCCTCTCGGGGCAAAGCAGGGGTAAGGACCACAGAAGCCATTTCCTCATCCTTCTGAAATGCACGTGTGCATGTGTGGATGTGTTCATCTGTTTCTGTTTTGTTTCAGCCGCTCTCCTCTCCTTTTCCTTATTTTCTCACATTTCTGAAAATTTCTATCTGTTTCTGAAGGCTGTATTTTGCAGAAGTCCTTAAACGTGCTTTCTGAGGGGCCCAAAAAAACCTCACAGACCATCCTCCCCAGGGTCTCTCCCACCTCTGCTCATGGACCAGGGCCCCAGCTCAGGTCAGACTGGGGCCATCAGCCCCTGCCCCAGGGATGCTGTGGTGGTATCTTGTTCCACTCCCTGCTCTCCGTGAATTACCTGTTGGCTCTCCTTGATTGACTTTGGACCTGACTTGTTGCCATGCCATTGCCAGATTGCTGAACTATCAACTGGATGTGTCACCATCCCCACCTCTGCTTGCCCTGACCTGATGCTGACGGAGGGCATCCTGTCACTGCAGTCAGTGGTGTCACAGGCATGGTGCCTGTGTAGGTGTCCTTGGTGGCTCCTGGCTCCCCATTGCCCACGCGTCATTGTTTCTGCTCCCAGCACTTTGGTTTCTGACATGGACCCCATTCCCAACTGCTTCCACAGCCTTGTCCTGACTAAGGGAGGACAGAAACAGTGTTAACGCATTCTGGGAGTTGCATCTAATGACTGGGATGTTTTTACTCTTGTACTGTTAAACTTATTTGGTGTCAGAAGGTATCGCTACCTCACCAAATCTCTTCCACAATTCAACAGAGAATTTGCAAGCTATCTTCTACACTACACTCTGTGTAGGATGTAGCCCCCGCCCTCAGTGAGAAGGAATGGTGTATTACATCTACATAAAAGAGAACGGTGACCGATGAAGGTTTTAAACAGTCTCAGAATTTATGCTTTCAAGATGTGCTCTGCTTGAAATGAAATTTTCTATTGTAAATATGGATGTGGTTATTAAAGTTGATATTGAAATATTGATAGGCATTGCAATCACTCCTCTAAAAATGTATAAATTTTTTTTTAAAAATACATAGTCTATTAAAAATCAATGCTGATGATTAGCTAGACAGTAGAATTATTTCCTCTGTTAGGGAGTGTTTTGATGCTATTTCCTCTGTTAGGGAGTGTTTTGATGCTGCAGACTAACTAGCAAGTTGAGACTTAGCTAAGTGAGTCTGGACAAGAGCTGTCATAATTGTCTTCTCATACTGGAAATGAATACCCTGGGATGCTCTGGGGTTTTGGTTTGGTTTGGTTTTGATGTGTTGGGGTTTTTTGTACAAGACCTTCATTGAACATTCTTTCTTTATTCATAGTTATATATGCATGAAAAAAGAAGATATTTTGTGATGTTTGCAGCATTTACTCAGCTACTCACCTAAAATGCAGGTCTGCACTGATTTAGTACAGATAGCATAATCTGCTCAAATAGTTGCTTCTGCATTTCTATCAGTAAAATGCAGTGATAAGATGGGAATTCACTCCTATGAAAACCAGATGCCAAAATCAGCAGGATAAGCAATGGCAATATTGATGGTAAAATAAAGAAGGATAGCACTATGTCATCCCAAATTGTGCTAATATCACCTTCTACTTTCCTCTGTGATTACAGAAGGCTGGTCATGTGTGTTGCATAGAGTAATTACTTTTGCATCACAAGCTTGTACAACTGAGCTGCAATAATTTTTCCAGCACTTTTTAACTAGTTAGATACATAAACTGGATTAACCTGTAGTCTACCAAATCTAAACACCAGTTACCTTTCTTTGACAAGCAAATAACATGACTATCCACTCTCTGTAGCTAGTATCCTAGTTCATATTTTACCCATGAAAGAGTTGCTTATCTGAATGGCAAACTGACACGTGCCCATGAATATTGCTTTTACAGCTGTTAAGTCAGTGTTTGATTAACTGTAGAATGTTTATATTGTTTCAGTGTATTTATGCCCTTTTTTTTTCCATATCTACCAGATGTATTGTAACGGTAGCTGAATTGTGCCATTAAGAAAGTCCTTGAGTAAATAGAGCAAAAACACTTGATAGATTTATGGTCTAACTGTTTAATACTTTCACAGTTTTTCACTATGGATATTTCTCAGAGCAGATCCACTTTGCATTTTTCAGGAAGACCCAAATTTACTTTGCTCATTTCCTGAACTGGCTAAGCACATACCAGCTCCTTTGTGGAAGCTGAATTTAACTCAAGGTTCAGCCCAAGGCATTAAGGTCTGTGGGTGGGCTTAACTTTGTGCAATTAATCTGCACCACTTTTAGTTGAACCAGAGAGTAGGCAGAAGGGAATTTGGATGTGTTTTCAAAAAACATGTAGTTGTATTCTAAAACACCTATGATCATCATTGTTTAAATGTCTAAAAATGAATGCTTATATCACTGTTTAAAGTCCAAAGACACTTCTAGAATCATGCAATCTGCTCTTCAGCTGTTGACAAAATTGTGGTACGAACAGGATTACTTTCAATATTTAGATTCTCTCTTGTGTAGTTGTCTACACAAGAGAGAAGACTTTTAACTGAACTTCCACTGCAGCCATGTCAATCTAGAAATAAATGCAGCTAAACAGATCACATATGGTGTGCTGCCTAAACTTAAGCACTTATTTCCATTTGAGATGCCCTAAGATATTAAAGACATCAAGACACAGGCAAACGTCCACATCTGGACCTAAGGCCCACCTGAGGTTTCTTTAGAAATATATAATTAAGTGACTTACAAGTGATTAGGTTTCTTGCCCACATTGCTCTAATAGGGGTGGTGCTTCAGTACCCATCTACTCTGGTGGGCTTGTTTCACTCTCTAAATTCCAACCCAAGTTTATAGAGTCTTGGATTATGCTTATGTTTTCATGCTAACATGGTCCAATATATCTTCTTTTTTCTTAGTGTTCATTTCCATAAGCTGTTTATGAAGAATATAAAAAACATCTCCTTTTACTTTTCGTTTTGCTGTGCTTAACAAACTGAATTGTTACTGATTCTCATTTAGGAGAAAGCCGTGTATGTTTTTCTGCTTTTATGCTGGCCACTACAGATATTACAGTCTCCCAGAGTGCAACGATTTCACAGCATTTAATTGCAACTGGTTTCTCTTAGGTTGGGTCCATTATTTTGCTGTTATGATGATGACAAGAAGAATTGGCCTCAAGTTCTGCCAGGGGAGGTTTAGATTGGATATTAAGAAAAATTCTTCACCAAAGTATCGTCAAGGAACAAACAGGCTGCCCAGGGAAGTGGTTGAGTCACTGTCCCTGGAGATATTTAAAAGATGTGTAGATGTGGTGCCTAGGGACATGGTTTAGTGGTGGACTTGGCAGTGCTAGGTTAACAGTTGATCTTAAAGGTCTTTTCCAACCTAAATGAGTCTGATTCTATGACTTGGCCAGGTTTTTGACTGCATTTTAGATTACTGCTACAGATTCTGTGGCGGAAATGGCTACATCAAGATGTCCTTCAGACCTTTTTATTAAAACATCAAAGACTTAAGAGACACACACAATACAAAGAGTAGCCAAGATGCATTGTTGGATCTTTCTCAATGTTCTGGATTTAGACCATCATCTTCAGATGAATGACTGAGCATATTTTTTGAGAATATTAGGCAGGGCTCATTTAATTATTGATCATTTTACAGATGCATAAAGTTATGGAATAAATTTAAAAGAACCCTAGCTTGTTAATAGTAGGGCAGAGGAAGCTGTTGCAGATGGGAATTCTGATTGGAATTGCAGTGCCAGAGTCCACGGAGAGTAATTTTCAAATACACCATTTTGAATAGTGTAACTTGCCCTGAATGAGTCCCCTTCTGTTGCAGAAGAGGTTAACATAACTGTTTCATATTTCACAACAGATTCTTTCACTCCCAGCTATGCTATTAAACATGCTGAAAGTAGGTGGGGATAAAATTACATGATCTGCTAGGACACATAAAAGGAACAGTTCTTCCTGTCTCTTTTTCAATGTTATCCATGCTCACTGTTTTTGTTAGTCAAGATCTTAACACTCCCATACTTCTATATTCATGGTGTTTCCAAAACACCATGTTGATGAGTAAATTAAAAAGGACACAGGAGATAGTCCTAGGTAATATTCTTGGCTATATATTTTAATTTTCCCATTTCTAGATATAACTTTACTTAATTTTTTAAGTTGTTTTTAAGAAGAAAAAATACCACTAAAACAAATGGTAAAGACTTTTAGGAATTTTCAAAGATCAGAAAACATATCAAAGGTTAAGCTTTACATTTATTTAAAAATGCATAATGAATTGAACTAGTTTCACTGAAAAAAAAAATCCTAAAAAGAAAATAGATATTCATTACAGATTGAACAAAACATTTTAATTAACCCAAAATTAGGAAAAAACTTTTGGTGCTTCTTTTCAAAGGAAAATTAAATCTGTTATTTTCCCTACTCCATAGAACACTAAATGTATTAACATTAATATTAAGCCTTTTTTTTCTCTCCCTGACAAAACTATTCATACTGTGATGTCTGACCCTCTCTGCAATGAAGCAGATTTTTTGAGTGCAATTAGTTAAGAACAGACATTATAAATCTTTTTTTCTTCTTGCTTCCTTCAAGAACAAGTTCTTCTCTTCTTGTTTTCCCTATAACAGTAGTTGCTCTTTTCCTAGTGTTTGTGGTTGGGTTTTTTGGTTTGGGTTGGTTGGGGTTTTTTTGGAAGGGGAGGTGTTGAGGTTTTTTAATACTAATAAAGATTAAAGAACAGACTGACATGACCTATGGTGAGGTGTACAGGCATCTGCAATGTTTTCCTCAGATTTTCAGATGGGTGTGAAAGTCTGCTAATTTTTAGAATACTTGTTGATGGGCAGAACCTTGTGATAATGGAGATTACCTGTACATAAGATGAGTTGTCTTATTCTTTTTAATTTTGGTTGACTAATGAGAAGTCACTAAAACCCATCTCTTCATATTACCGTATCACTATGATGATTTCAAAGTATGTGATTTAGGTCAAATTCTGATGATACGAGACTTCAGTGTACAGACAGGTACACATGCTTGACACATTAATTACCCTCTGATTTCAGTGAGTGGTTGTCCAGCAGTATTAGACGTTCTGGGTGCAAAAATATTTTATGAGCAATACTGGAAGTTATGCCAAGAAACTCTAGAATGGATCTCAGCTGACATAAGATGATATAATGTCATGAGCACCTGTGGACCTACACTGGTTCATTACCTCAAACATCATATTGTAATTTCTCTTTTCTATAATTTTTGGCCAGGATATGCTGTTTTAAATGCTTCCTAATACATATATTAATATATAATAAATGACCATTAGTATTATTACAGCTTAGGGGAAGTCTAGGCATGAGGTAGGGCTACTTGGCATTCTTCAGGACTCAACAATGTTTCCAACTCAAAGTGTTCATGGTTGAAATATGGTAGAATACAAGGAAAATTATGATAGTACTAGTCAAAGACAAGGTTGTCAAGGGATGTGGAGGCTAAAGAGGTGAGCAGGGAGGACTGAAGCCCTAACCTACCAACACGGCACTCCCTGCCTGAGAAAGGACTGGCAACACAGCCAGCTGATACACCTCCGTCAGTATAACCTGTGTCCACGTTTTTGAGGCCTAAGGGAAAAGAGTGTTTTAAAACTTTACTGGAATGTACTAATGAGATGAAATGAAGACCTGTTAATGTTTTGTGTACATCTGTGGTTATAGTTTCACATGGAGTAGCTACTTTCATGAAACCTGCAAAACAGTTAACTGGAAGAACCAGAAAAATAATCCTCTAACATAACAATATTTCTTCCTTTTGAGTTGACAAAATATGTGACTTGTGTGTCAGCACGCCTTGTGATGTGCTCAGCATGCCCAGTGTGCCAACACACAGAACTTTCAAAAGGCAGCCAAAACATTTTCTCTCTTTGTTCTTTCCCTGCATCCCTTTGTGCTAAATCTCTGTGACTTAGTTTCGTTGTAGAACAGGGAAATTAAATCTGTTAATCTATGCTTATTACTCACCTCTCAAATAAATAACAGTCAAGTGCATTTTCCTTTCTTTCCTTTTTATTTATTGCTAATTGAGTTAAAAATATGTGCAGATAATTGTGAAATAACTAGAAGATGCTTTCAGTGACATGCTCAATAAAACAGAAGTGAAATCCAGCCCAGTGTTCTGCTTTGGGCTATAGACAACACAGAGCAAAACAAACAACACACTGTCAAAACAAACTAGAAAAGCTCACCGTTCCATTAGTTTTATGGATGATGTTTTGGCAAAAAAAAAAAAAGTAATTTCCCTGCAGAAATGAAAGGTTCCCCCAAGTCTGAGGTAGGCAATTTTTTTCTAAGTCCATTTGGACCTTCTCCAGCCAAAATCAAAATGTTCTGATGCAGTTTCAGACTGGAGAGCCTATTGAAAACTCATTATCTTCAAATAGGATTACACTCAGTTAATATGAGAACATGCACATTACAATATCACATAAAATCAAAAGTTCCAATTTGCTCACTACATGTAAATCCAATTCAAAATATTTCCATAACATATATCCGCTGGATGTTACACTATTTGTATGTCACTCTAGAATGGATTAACTCCATGACAGGCTAGTCTCAGTTTTTCTGCATTTGGTGTTTTTAAACAGTTTATATTTGTTATCATATCAAAGACAGGCTTGCAGTTTTCAAAAGGAAGAAGAGAACACAGCGCCCAAGGCTCTTCCAGCATTACATTTCTTATTCCATTTTATCTTTCTTGGTTTTGACTAATGTCAGTAACAGCTACTGGTAATAAACTGCTTGTTACAGCTTGCTCTTGCCTTCAAGCACTGGCTTTGATACATTGTCAGCCAATTGGAAGCATTTCCTGATTACATTTCCAAATTGCTTGTTTATTGATCGAAAGTTAATAAAGCAAAAGACAACTTTACGGCTTAAATTAAATGAAAGGTTCCTTTGATGTTCAAATTATCCAATCAGCCAACGTGCAATGAAATGTAAGCATTTGAAAGTTTTATCTGGAAAGCAAAACGTAATAGATAATGGTTTCTAGCACAGCCGCTGTATCTAAGAGCTAATGAAAAATACCCATAACTTTAGATTTAATTTATTTTCTGTTGAAAAGTAAACTACACTGAATTTTGTTATTTTTAAATATCTGAAAACATGAAAGTGCAGCTTTTGTATATCTTTTTTTGACAAACTGTAATTCCTATACAGGTGTATTTGGTTAGCTGCAATAAACAGCGTAATATGCTTTATAATTTCCTCAGAGCCTGGCATTTGCTTGTCAATCTCTTTTCTTCTGGTGCTGTATTAAAAATGCTGTGCTCTGACAACTATTACCATCCCATCCAAGAGGACGCCTCAGCCTCCCTGAAATATTTAGCTCTGCAAGTGCTGTCTTGTCTCCACAGGTCTTACCATTACGCTGCTTCTTCGAGAGCTTTGACTTACGTAGTGACATTTATTTAAAACATCCAGACTTAACATCATTGTGTTTTTCAGAGAGTTGGGCCTTTCTAGTGCTAAGAATTTGTCAGGTGATTATTTACAGGTTGGTTTAAGCCAGGAAAATGGGACTGGCTACAGTATATGGTATGTGCTGTAAGAACAAAATAACAAATAAGACAAAATATTGTTAGTAAGCAAGAATGACACCAGGAGAGGTACAACCACAAAATGCCTCAGACCTTGTAAGGAGATTTAGATGTTTTACAGCAGAATAATCTTGAAATCTGCATCTTCTGTAAAAAAGTACGCTAAAAATGAACATAGGTAATACTTTCTATGATTCACCTTACAATAGTATACCAGCATTTGGGTCTTTTAAGCTGAGAGCTGCGTTTGTATATCACATCACTAGCAACAAACTTGTTTTAGCCGCGCTAAAGCAATGAATGTGATACCTGTCCTGTCAGATGATTAATAACCCCTTTCTGGGTTTTTTTTGGTTTTGTTTAGAGGTTTGTTATTTCACTGTGATGGCACTAGCTTTGCAGCAGTAAATGCAAGTGTAAATGTACTGATGCATGAGGTCTCTATATGTCAGATTTAAAGTCTGTCTGTTCCTTTAAATGAAAGGCCTAATTGAAATAGATTTGTAAAAGCTGGAACTCATTTTGCCAAAGACAGCATGCTGAATGTTTTTTTGTCCTTGTGACACAACCCCACATAACATCTCTGAAGACCGTAATGTCAGATAAAGCTTACAAGCACAGACAAAACTAAACAAAAAAAAAATTATGTCACGGTGATCTGGTCATCAGGAAAGAAATGGAAATATGAATCTTATTGTATTAGTGTGGATATTGAAGATGCTATTTACACTGTGGAAGACCAGCTTTTTTTGGTCTGCAGTTGTGGGGTTTTTTTTCTCTTTCCTATTGCCATGCAGACAGAGAGATATACATTTAGAACAGTCTGCGTAAAGGAGAAATTGATTTATGTTGGAATCCACTACTGTGAATGCCAGACATTGTGGCAGTGGTCCAAATTCAAGATTTACCAATTTTTCATCTTTTGTGAAAGGTGATGGACATGAAAATGCAAGGAGAACATGCAAAGTAGCGTTAAAGTGGCAGCAGAGAGTTATAGACTCATGACCTCGCACAGAGCATTGGTGAAGACAGTGGTATCCACTAACTCTGGGTTGCTCGCATGAGCACGGTAGGAGCTCTCATTCTGCTCATGTACTCGCTCTTCTTAAGCCTCTGCTGACACCATCAATCTATGAACTTTCCTCTACTTCAGCCTTTATGTCTCCTTTCTACCATCAGCGAACGTCAGGCTCAACAAGACACAGCCTGTGAAGCGATTGTATCTGGCAGTTCTGGTGGATATAGTGTCTCTTGGACGCAAGAGGCACTGTGCTCACGCAGGACATTCCTTCAAATGGGAATAAATGGCTGCACCCAGAAAAATAAGCTGATGGGTACAACTGAAAATACAGGGATAATTTTTTGCTAACACAAGCAAAAAAAGAAAAAAATTCTGAAAAACAGAATAGATAGGGAAAGGTAGTAACAGCTATTGCTTTTTCTTTAGTACTTTTTACTAGTAGAAGAGTATTTTTTCTGCACTCTGTTCATGAGCCTTTACAGCTCATGTTTCCCAGATCATTCTTCAAAGAAAAGAAGCGGAAGACTTACCTTTCACGTGAGTGAAAGTTTATACACGCATGTAATATGATGTCTGAAGCATAGCTCTTCAGAAAAAGGGGCAATTATCACAAGATTTAGGAATAACTGAAGACAAAAATGAAAACACTGCAAGCAATATAACTTATTTTGTGGGTTTCCCTTAGAAAACCTTTCTAAGAGAATTGAGTTTTTCAGATGGTGGCAATATCGATGAGAGCTCTAGAAAAACTGTTCTGAGACTCAACCTCAAAGTTAAGCTTCATTTGGGTTGCTTTTCCTTTCATAACAAATCAGGATTTCCAGTAATTTCTCCTTTTGTTGGAAAGAAAATGCACCAGAAAAGAACCTTAGAAATAAAATTACTGAAATTAGATTGACACAGAGATGGCTTTCAGGCTTTGGTTGTGTTTTTACCCTAGTTTAGGTAATAGGTTAAGCCACTCAGCCCAGGAGCTTCTTTACATGTCCAAAGCTCTATTGACTGATGTAAATTAATCCTTTTCACCTACCTGAATCCCAAACATGCATACATTTTATTTATTTTTTTTTTTAAGAGGAGCTAAGTAACCCCGTGGAAGTTTAACTACTAAATAATTCTATTGCTAATAACTTCACAGTGGCAGCACTGTAATTAATGGAGAAATGTTTGTTTTTTCTGCTTGAAACTACAGGTATACTTTGCACTGTAATTTCTCCTTGCAGGACATTTTGCTCTGTCCAGTCTATATCTATTTAATACAAAGAATATTTCCAAAAATGCAAATTCAGGTCCTTAATCATTTTCCAACTTCACTAATCTAATATATCACTTTAGGAATGTTCATTTTTAATCATAAAAGTGCAAGAATGTGTTCTATAACATTCACATATTTCCTTATTCGGAGTTTTAGGAGCCATGCATTTTTTAAGGTCTTTGTATTTGGTGTGTGCAACTTTATACTTAGAGTTCTAAATAATTCTGAGAAGATATTGCATTTTTAAGAATAAAGTATTTAAATGCTTCCACGTATTTATTTTTTCCAGGATTAATCTCACCCTTAACCAATCTTCCAGCAAATTATTTCCCTCTGAACCACAGATCAACCATATATTAGATTTAATCACATAGTTAGATTTAATTCCAAAACAAGTGCAATACCAGAGGCAATCTGAAGCCCAGGCCATTAATTGGATGATGATTTTGTTTAATTTTAGTGAGAGTAAACTGTTAAGTGCCAACAGAAGACAGAAGCTACTGTATGCAACGTTAACCTTTCTCCTGCCATGCAGGGGCTGTGCCTTGGGGTAGCCACTCTGAGGTATTGACTTAGAATGTTGTCATTAGAAAGTTGTAGGGGCAAAGTCCAACACACTCCGGGTGCACAAAGCCACAGGCTTGTCCTATTGTTTGATCTGCAGTAGCTGTAAATCTTACATGACTCAAAGGGTTAACCCCCTTAGACACATTTGTGCATTTTAGCCACAAGGGACTTTTGTTTGCATCTAAGCAATTCTTTTAAAAACCTGCTTTCTCCAAAAAAAAAAAGCTTCAGCCATGCTGACTGGCAAACTGTGCAACACTGTAAGCCACAGACCCCTCACCCCATCTCCTCCTCCTCCACCACCTCCTCCTTCCTCCTTACTGTGCAGAGGGGACTGTAAACAATCTTTTTATTTTAAAGGCAGGGCTCCATGACTACTCCTGTACTGCATAGCTATTTAGCCACCACACAGTACTGGGCAAAGGTATTTCTCTTGTCTAATTTGTCACATAATCACCGCAGAACACTCAGTCCTTCAGAGGGATGAAGGAGTCTGAGCTGTCTAATAAATTCACCCTTTGCACGGAGAAAATGTTTCACAATGAAATAATAAAATGGGGTTTCAGTTAGGAAAAAATGAGATAAACTAGTGTAGCAAATAAGTAAAGATTATACACGTAGGCAACCCACTGATCAAATATTTCTTAGGGCTATCGGGAATCTATCAAGGATACTGAGCCAGTTAGATAAAGAAATTACTGAAGAGTGATTTACTGAGTTGTTTAAGAGTCATGTTAGAAAGATTATTTTGCTCACAGCGATGTGCTAGCTCTGTTTTATTTAATGATTAGTTAAAAGCTGTGGTAGGATATTGCATGTATATGGGAGCTTCAGTCACTTATTTAACTATTGGTTATGCTCACCTCTACACTGTCAACCAGAAAATATTAATCATGTTATCAAAGCCTTAGCTTTAGAAATATTTCCTTGCTCAGAGTCAGCTTTAAAGCAATACTGAACATTAAAGAAAACACCAGCATGTCTCAGGACATTTTTGTAGGAAACTTCTGTCATTTGGACTTTTCTGGCCAGAATGGATCTGAAAAGATTGTCTGCACTTTGAGTCTCGAGAACCAAGAAATAAAGGTAATTATGATTTCAATTGATTTGTCTGCGACATATTGTGAGCATCTCCATTGGGCAGGCAAGAGGACAGTGCTACAGAGAATAATCTCCAACTCCTGAGCTCTGCAATTTCAGAGCTGCAAGGAATGGTCACTCTCAAGAACCAGCATTTCCTTCCTCAGCATTTCCCTGTCTGAAGTCAGTGCCACCTTCTTTTTTTGCTCCCAGAGACAGAAGGGAATCTTTGGCCCTGATTAGCACCTATGATATGAGAATTTCTGAAATGAAGCAGTTTCTTTCCATCACTGCTTGCAGTTAATGCTTCCCTTCACTTCTATGTTTCATCATGCAAAAGGACAAGCAAGGATTTTCCTTTGTGTCCATTTTTTAGAGGACAGCAGAAGTTATTTCTTTCTTGTTCTGCTGCAGAACCTTACTATTTCCCCAAGTTTTTTTTCAAAGTGAATTCCACACTGATTCCCTGCAATGAGGGAATCTAAAACCATATATGCTGATTTTCAATCTTCTGCCTTTTTTTTTTCTTTCCCAGAATAAATTGAGACCTGAAGTTATTTGAGACCATGTTAAAAAACTTCTAAGAAGACATACTTAAAAGAAAATAAAAAATAAAATAAATTTGCCAGTCTGCAAATGTTACAGGCAAGGAAGGCATTAACTCCAATTTAGGGGGCATTTTTATGCCAACTTGCTTTCTTTTTTCTCAGACTTTAAGCTATGATGAGGCACGGGAGCAACTTTCACACTTGCCCCTATTTGCAATATTAGTTAACTTTATACAGGTGAACATGCTCATTACTGGCAAAAATCACAGGAAGGAATCTCAGAAGCTAATTGACACCAGCATTGCAGCAAATCAACTCAAATAGCAAACACACATAGTATAAGCTCAGGAATGAATGCGCTGTAATAACAGATATTTCCAGGCTCTGGATTATGATGGATGTACCCAGCAGGGATAAATTACTTCTCTCCACAGCATGACTGTGCCTAGGAGACACATGCTCTGCCTTGTGTACTTTTATCTTTCAATATACTTCACAGAATCAGAGCAGCACCAACATACAAATGTTCTTGTTTGCTTGCCCCACATAAAAGACAACATGCCACTACCCTGTTCTTTGCAACACAGGGCTCTCTACCCACTGAACTGGATGCCCATCTTCACAGGCAAGTGCACAAGCGCATTTCATTACGCTGTTAGGTTCGCTCTGCTGTGTTTTATTTATTCCCTTGGGGCTGGTACCTAAAATAGGGGAGCTTGACAGTTAATGGATGGTGTACATTCTGGCTTCCTGAGTCTGATCCAGCAAACGCATACACATGGAGGCTGAGATGTTTAAAAGCCAGCAATGGGGATGGGAAGTGATGTCTGTCTGCTATTACTGTTACTGTATAGCCACGAGTGCTTAAGTTCCGTTTTCTTGCCTCTGGTTGAAGGCCTGAGAGTACGTTAAGGAAGGAAAAAAGTTGCAAAAGACCAGTGAAAATCTTGAGCTTGCACAAAAAATCTTGAGCTTTTCAGGTGTGCAGTAGCCTCCCAAGAGAAATAACAAAGGTATGCTTGCAACATGTAGGTTTAGAAAGTAGAGAATGTGACAAAATGTGCAAGAATGAATCATTCCCTGTTCTTAGTAAGACCTAGGTGCAGTAACAAGCCTTCCCCATCTTCTAGTTTTATGTTAGTTCCTATTTGTGTATCTCTAGATTTCAGAACTTTATTAGCAACCAGTTCTTATGGAGGTATTGTACTTTCTCAGCATTAGCAGGCAGAATGACAAATCATCAGTAATATTCACCTTTCGGTTACCATCACTACATTATTTTTGTGGCAACTTCCACTTTGAACAGGCTTCTAATACAAACCCTCAACGTTTTGGGTCATAAGACAATGAACTTCTGTCACAAGTAAGGAAGAAATTTTCCTGATTGTGCAGTGATTGTCAACTACAGAAGTGCTTGAAATTTCCATTAAAGCATAGGGTAAAACTCAGCTTTGCAGAAAGAAAAAAATCAAATAAAGGCACATATAGCCATAAACAAAGTAATACAGCAGGCTAGAAATATCAGTGATAGCAAGAGTCTTCCTTCATCCAGGCAACAAATAATTTGGCTGTATCTCTGTTTTTTTTTTTTGCAGTAGGTGCATAAAGAAAAAGCTGGTAGAAAATAACCTAGTATCATATTATCACCAATTCATTCATCTTAATTAACTGGAAGAGAAGTAGCTTGGGGGGTGGAGGGGTCTGAATCCTTTCCCATTAGCACCACTCAGTGCAGCATGGGCACCAACTCACATGCCAGCGCAGCAGCTGCACCAGGATGCAGCTGCCACCCCCACCAGCCCAGCTGCATCCAAGCTTGTAAGGATCTCAATTTCAAAAGGATAAACTTTGAAAAATTAAGGAAACTAGTTAATGAGGTCAACTGGATTAAAGAGCTTAGGGATTTTAATGTGGAGAAGGCGTGAAATTTCTTTAAATCAAAGGTGTGAAAACTGTCTGGAACTTGCATCTTAATCAAGGGGAAAATCTTGTAGGGAAGGGCTCCAGAGCTGACTGGATAAATAACCACTTCTGAAAGGGCAGGAGAAATAAGCAGATAGCCTAAAGGGATAGGGAGTATTCCGCAACCAAGATGCCAGGAAATAGAGGAGTAGAGATAAATGCCAAAATTCAAGCTGAATTAGATGTTGTAAATTAAAATAATCAGCTTAACATTGCTTTGTTTTTTTGGTGTTTGGTTCCCCTCCTGATCATATACATATAAATATAAGAGACAACACAGAGGAAGAAGCTCAATCACATTTTAATGAATGGGGAAGCGACATATAAAATGGTTTGTGTGTGACATCAAGTTTAAATCAAATGTATTGTTTTTAGTAAGGACTGAAGTACTGACTGTGGGAGGTTAAGATGGAATGGAAATTAAAATATCCACCCTGAAAGTAAGGCTAAAAGCCCAATGCAATTATGTCAAGTGGCTTGAGAACCTCCATCCCCAAAATACCCAAATGAGTAAGTGCATGAAAGTGCAAGTACAGTGGCAATGATCTCAGCACACCTGTCAAATGGGAATGATGAAATTCATGACAGGGATCATCAAATAGGACCCTTATATTTTAGATGAAGATGAGGCCATAGGGAAGCTAAAACAATGGAGGCCCATTAGTCTGCAATATTATACAATGCTATAGGGAAAGTCCTGAAAGAAAAAATAAAGGAGCAAGGGATAATGCATTAAAACACAACATGGATTTTACAAAGGGATATCTTGCCAGACTAACTTCATCTGTTTTTTTGTTAACTGATTTCCTAGACAAGGGAAATGCAGCAGGAATAATCTGTCTGGAGTTCAGTAAAGAATTCAATTTAATGCCGCTTGCAAAGTGGTTCAGTGAAGTTTAGCAAAACACAGATAACCAGGCTCAAAATATGAAGGAATAAATACCAGTTGAGTCTGACACAAAAGCAACCTGCTTTCCCTTTCCCCATAAATCTGTCCATACTATTGGAAAAAAGCAAAAGTAAACTAAAACCATCATACTTTAATTTTGTTTTGCACTGTAACACAGAGCTAACTGATATTGAGAGAAATGTGTGTTGCATTAACCAATTTCATGTTATATTTATTAATGCACTAGCTGGACACAATATTGCTTGTTTTGCAGTAGCATTAATGAAACAAAATGAAATTACATCATTAGAAAAATATGTTCATTTTAAGTGCATCGTATGGAAAATAGGAGAAAAACGCTTATCTACCCCAGTGCCCCAATTAACCAAGCACAGTAATAGATTGCAGAAAATCCATGGTTTTGTTTAAATGTATTAACTAGAGAGCCCAATTGCGATTAGTATAGGCAAGCCATCCCTGGACACTGGCTCATTTACAGCACTACCTTGGAGAATAACGTGCTGGCGCATATTTCTGTGTTGTTGACTGTGGTTCTACTCACTCTCCAGCTGGGAACATGAGCTCGAGGGTTTTTTTTTATTGGTAACTGGTGTTTTCATGCTTCTGCTTTCTCTGTTTACCTGAGCGTTTGCATGAAGTCTATCTAATTTATGGTTGGAGGACTGACTGTGCTCAGAAGAGTTTTAAACACTTTTGGTGAATTGGTGTTGTTCTTTCACTTAAAAAAAAAAAAAGAAAAAAAAGAAAAAGGAGGGGAAAGGGGGGAAAAAAGAAAAAGAAAACATAAAAAAGCCTCTATGTCTGTAATGTCACTTCTCGCAGTCTTTTCCCTCCCTTTCCTGTATTACTTAATAGCGTTTAGTGTATCTGCATTTTTAAAGGCCTGGGTTTGGGGAAATGGCCAGTGGTACTATGAAATTTACCTTCCTTAGCAATGATTCCAGAAAACAGATCCCCAAAGAGATTTTCTTTTGCTACAGTCTCCTGCATATGGGACAGAAAATGTGATGGAGAATCCTGGATATGTTTAAAGTACTTAAAGCTTGCTAAAACACTTTGTAATTCACTTGCTTGTTGGAGATGCTCTGATGCAGATTACGTTTCAATGGATAGTGATTTGCGAATAAATACTTGGCAAACAGTTGGGAGGCAGAGATGTGAAACAATCATAGCTTTGGCTATTGCATTAGCCACATTTTAATGATTTTTTTTTTCTTTCAGAGAGAAGCTCAGCAAAATTATAATTTCTTTAATAAATAATTAACAGTGTATTATTTCAATAAATAAATTAGTGTTTATATAGTAAAGAATACAAATGTTTTGTGCATACATTCTGACCTACTTCTCCAGTCCTTCTTGGCTGTTTCCCAAAGAATTATTTTTAAAAATTAATGATGAACATCAAAATATTTCTGTTTATAACATCATATCAATGGTAGTTAAATCTATAAAATAATTCAATCGTTTATCCTTCTTATCTTGGGAATGTTTAATCAAGCTTGATATTTGCTTTAAATTAGCACTGTCAAATGTACATTTGTATAAAATCTCCCAAATCATGAAAGATTTATAATTTGAAATGTATTTGGATTATTCTCTAGTTAATCAGCTAGATAAAAATTAGTGGTACTGTAGCTAGAACAATTAATTGGATTTTAAAAAAATAATAAAAAAAGCCCAAACCAAAAAACTTGCATATGCTAGTTCATGTATTGGTTCACTTTGGTAACACAAATTATACCTTAAATACATGAAAGGAGTTTTGTGAACTGTTCACTAAATCTTAAATCCTTTATTTTGTGCTTAACAGCAAAAGTTGTATTTTTTTCAAAGGGAGTTTTGAACCAGAATGGGAATAATATGTTATTTAGGTAATGGTTCTATAAAAAATATTTATGTGTTAGAGTTCAGCAAAACATAAATGCATCAAACCACAGATAAATTTTTAAGTAAAGAGAAATTCGACAGTCTTAGAGGTTTCCAGGAGGTGATGGCTATCTACAGAATATACTAACTTTGCTCTGTACATTATTTTACTTAAAACCCTTTATGTGCTTAGCATCAATGATCAAAATCGGCTTTTCAGTAAAACACCAGTGTGTGGGCTTTGCTGAACATCCCTGAGAAATCACTTCACTTATAGCTTGCAGAGAATCACCAATGATCAATACACCCCGTGTTTGTGAGGGCTAGGCTGGACTGGTAGGGTAATGGCAGCATGGAAAGCTTCAAAGATGGCACTGGGCTGTCCAGAAGAATTAGCCATGGGGCAGGGAGTTTGATATCTCGAGGGGAAAAATACAGTTTGGAAGGGAGGTATGTGGCTGTTCTTGCCTGGGAGAGACTAAAGGAGCTGGAAGGTACTGCCATGGGGGAGGAGAGGCTTAAAAATACCCTCTGCTCTTTATACTGAAAGAATGACAGAATGTATAGGTTCTGGAGATTCTGGCAAAGACAATGAAGAAAACCACAAAGATGGGAGAAGGTGAATAGGACAGTTTTACGTTTGTAGCCTGATACTTGTCCCAGATCCCAGTGTGTCTCATGCCAGCCCATACATCATGAGACTGTGAATATACTTCTGAGTGTCTCATGATGTGGTTGTTTAAAGAAAACCATCAGGGGAACTGCCATTTGGGTGAGTAGAACTTCAGCCTTCGTCAGGGCTTCAGGAGACAACTGTGACGGAAATGATCACTGATGTGCCACATCTCTTGTGTTCTCCAGAACCATGGCTATTTCTCGCTTCTATAAGCAAGTATTAATTTATTACCCTTGCACTCCACTGAACCCCCCAATCTCCTTCCTTGTAGACCAAAATGTTAAACTGATAAAACGTAGGTCTCCTCATTCACAGCAGGATGTGCTTTATTCATTCTAGCAGGCTAGCTATGCTTTGTGCTCTTAAATTATTTAGGCCTGCCAGACAAGTCAGAATCCGTTTCATCTGAGCCTTGTCTTGTACACTACTTTTTCGTCTCACAATACTGCCATTAGTCATCACAGGCGAGCTTACAGGCAAATACAGCCCTTCATTCACCTTCTGGCACTGGAAATGCTGCCTTGGGCCTTCTAGAGCATTGGAAATTCTTCAGAGACCTCATCTGGTTCTCCAGGGCAGTTCAGAATATTCTCTGGAGATCTGGGAAATGCACAAGAAAATACCATGTAAGATAGAGGGAATTTCCTATAGTCATTATATATACTGGGCAAGCTTTCTGCAGTCAGGTCTAGGCTTCATAATGTGAAAATGATTATGGATTTTCACTTGTGAAAGTACAATAAATATTCACAATATCAACTAAAATGGATTACTCTGAACCCCAAAATAAAATAAGTGTCTGTAATAATGGTCTTATACTAATGGAATGATGGAAATATGGATCTGGCGTTACTGAAGGAGCAAGGAAAAGGCTGAGTTGTTGCAAAGGACATCTTATAGCCACAGAAAGCTTAAATAAGGCAAGGACTCCACCAGGGTCCCTTTGCACTTCCCTGGTAGTGTACAGGAACTGTAAACCTGTCCTAAGGAGGCAAGGGAGTATTCTGGATTGGGCAGTATGGCCAGGCAATGGGAGGTATATTACTGTGCTGTTCTCCTCTGACTGGTGAAATGGATCCTTAGTGGACCTGAGAAATCTTGAATATTGAGTGTGCAAGTCAGATCACCTTTCTGCTCCTTGACTAGTGGGATTATGTGTTGTGCATTTACAGTTAATGCCAATGCATTTTTTCCTGGCTCTGTGATTTTACGTGCTATTCGTAGTTTCTGGACAGACAAATGATGCCTATCTAGGTGCCCAGGTCCATAGCTGCAGCCTAGCACATATACCTCTGCCTTCTCAGGTATCCAAGTGCAGTCTTATCTCAGCTTTCAGAGTCAAGTGGTTTGGAGAAGTCTGTCAAATGGTGCTGTGTATTGTAGTCAGGGCTGAAGTTGTCTCTAAGCAACATAAAACCCTGGAAAATCTCAGGGATCACTCAATAATTTCTATTTAATTTCTGTTTCTCTACCCAAAAAGTGTGAATGAGTGTAAAGGCTCTGGCTATGGAATGGAATGCTGCAACCTGTCCTGCCTTGAAAGTGTTGTGTTGTTGAGACATGATGGTGCCTGCAGAATGTACACACTTCCAAGGAGCAAGGGAAGGTATAACTGTAAATACAGTGTTCGTGCTGAGCAAGTTGGTCTTCTCACAAGAGGAAATTAAGCCCACAGCAGGAAAACGCTGCATTTTCCACATACCACTAGAAGGTGCTTTGTCAGTTTTATGGAAAACTAGTTTCTATTTGCATATGCCTGAGGTTTCAAAAATTATTAAATAGGAAAACCTAGCCTTGCCACACCAGGTGAAGGCTGCCACATCCTCAGATGTGCTCCTCCTCTCCTTTGTTTTCTTGAGTGTGAAGGTTTCCCACATGCAGACCAGCTGCCCTCCATCCCCTTCGCCTTTGGAGGGTCCCCACATGCCTCGCTGCCCTACTACAGGAGTCAGCTGTGTGTTGCATGCAGGAACTTTGCTGGGTGTCCCAGGCTGGCTGACCTTTTGGGTCTCACTGGGGTTGGAAGGCACAATGTAAATGAGGAGATCTCTGGCCCCTGAAGTATGTATACTTCAGACAACATACAAATATCCATGCGTACCTTCTACTGCTGGAAAAGGAAAGAAAAATCTCATGGTGTTCTGTCAGCAGAGTGCTGTTTAGGGTCTGCTGAGCTGTATTTTCCATGACAGTGAGTTCTCATGCAGTATATCCATTTAAGAGTAAAGAATGCTGGAGGTTGATTTGGTTCAGTTTCCCTTCATTTTCCTTGTTTCAGCTTCCTAAAATTACAATTATTTTTTTCTTTTCCTAAAGATAGCGGTTCATGTTTCTGAGATTAATGGCAAGATAGAACAGCTCAATTTTCCTCCTGGTATGTATTTGGTACAGCAACCACTGCACCACAGTTTCTTCCCAGTATAGCTGCTCCCCACACTTTCCCTAGTCTTGGCTTCCTCTCACTGAAAGTTCTCATCTCAGTAGGCCTCAAAACCGAGAATGTTCCCACTACATTTGTTTTTCACAGCCATACAACAGCAGCAAGAGGCTGCAGCACTAGTGCTCAGGAAATACCACAAAGCAGAAATATTTACCTATGTTGCAGACACTGGTGCTCTGTTCTCATCGCAGTAGCTTTGGCTGGAGACCTGGATGAGGCACATGTTCACTCCCTGTGCATTGGTATTAATGTCAGAAAGCAAAACATGAGCTTGGAAATTAAACTTTGGAAAGAGGAGCTGAGAGGTGGTCTTTTATGTCCTGTCTCTGTCCTCTTGACTTCACTAAGCTGAGCACCCAGATCTGCTGTCCTCCAGCTGGAGGAAGGACTCTACAGACACCAGGGCTTTTCTACCACCGTGTTGTGCTTCAGATGTAGGGCAAAGTCCTCATCTTTAAGCAAGAAGTTATTAATGCTGTGACATTTGTGCTGCAGCCATTGATCAGCTATCATGCCATTTTCTTAGCAATTTCCTGGTCAAGCAATCCCTAGGTACTTTAAGAAAACACAGCATAGTTGTACTTCTTTCTACTGCTTATGTGACATGATTGTTTTATTGGCAAGGATAAAATCAACACCAAAACATGCCCACCATTATCTGCAAGCTTTGAAGATAAACGTATTCCTGGCCTGTGAATTTTAAATCTCATTAATAGGTCTTTAAAGGAAGGTTTCATTCCTTGGATGCTCTATGCATTATGTCTCTATCAGAGCAGAAGGCTGATGTTACATATGTGGGATTGGATCTCAATTCAGACATAAAATTTTACTAAAATCTGGGGTCTTGGGGCAAACTGGGGTTTGGGTTTTCCTAGTGGCTATGCCTGTTCTCCTTTTTAGAGAAAATAGCTCAAAATGTATATACGATTAACTTTCACAGCCCCCAGTGATACTTTCTTTTCTGTCTCCACGACAGTGGTATTTTGATATCAAATTCTTTTTCTGTTGTGATTGATAGCCTGGACAACATCAGTCATCCATCAGCTGTCTTTATTTTTTATTTTGTTCTTGTTTTATTGGACCTCTTTGCATTTGAAGGAGAAAGAAGGTGAGCTTTAAAACACCAGCCAGTCTTTATTATTATCCACTTTCACATTTCATCTGGTGCTTTTGGTTTTCCTCAAAGAAAGAGTTATGATTACATCAGTATATACTGGGGAAAAAAAAAAAGAATAAAAGTGTGTGGCAGTGGTAACCTGTGATCTCAAAGTATTGAAACTATTTTGGGGCAGTTGTCTCTGAGGGAGTGGACATTTACTTGTTTTATGGAGTTTGTAGCAGTGGGCAGAGGTGTGTGGTGGCTGGGAGGCTGGGAACGGATCAGACAGCCTGCAGAAGCTGTTGGTATCTGCACATACTGGAAGAGCAAGTAGGATGAAGAGCACCAGCCAAAAAGCTGCAGGGCAGATATCCCTGACACATTTGCACAGTGAACTCATAAATCAAACTTATCTCAGAGCTCATGCAAAGCATGCTTCGCTCACAGTTTTTGAGGCAAATTATTTCAGCTGTTTAATTTGGTATTTGTTATTTCAAATTAATTTAAGCAAAGGTTTTCATCCGAGGAGCATGCATCGTCAAAGGAAAGTATAACTTCACCTCAGTGGTTCCAGAAGAGATTGAATGTTTTCCATTTTATAAAAACACAGTGCTAAAAATGTTTATTTCTTAATATTATGATGACCATAAAGTAACAAACACAACTGCAGTATTTCAAAGTTTATTGCTCTGGGTAGGCTGGGATAAAAGGCCATATGTTTCTAGCAGGGTCTCTTCAGACTAATAAATGTAATGTTGCTTTGCTCATTCAGAGCAGTAAAATTCAACTGTATAACCATTTCAGTTTACTACAGAAGCTTTACTGAAGAAACTTTTACTGTAGAATCACACCTCTATCCATGGGGGTACTCGCTTTGTTTCCATAATGATACTAATGTCTCCCTTCTTTCTCGGAGCCTTCAAAAGATTATTATTGCAGCTGGCTGGCACTGCCTCTGAATGCCAAAGCCTTCTTAAAAATTCTGCATTGGGTATTATTCATTTAGTTTTTAATTATTAGCATTTATATCTGTTTTTATATCTTTTGCATATCACTCAGCTGTTCAAAGGCAGTATTCCCACGCTGCCGGTCTGAAGAGCTTCTGTTTGAAGGCATGGGCAGCCCAGGGAACCCTCCCGTACGTTGTCTGCGGCCAATCCAAAGAGCTGACGATTGCGTTCTGCCAGTGCACATTAAAATGATGCTGTTTGGAGTCACTTTATCTGTGATCTTAAGATAATGAGCTCAAAAAGATTATTTCTCTGTCTTTCTAACAAATTATGCTTGCTTTGGTCTCTCTGCTATTTCTTTTTACTCATATAGGCTTTATTTTCCATTACATATTTACCCTTTATGGCCTGATACTCTATTTTCCAAATAAGTTGAAGGTTGTCATGATTCCTATGGCTGGCAACCTCCTGCAGAGGTTGCTAAAGAGATAAAGTGCAATCACCAGCATTATCTGTACAACCTAAAAACTGTGTTAAATGATGTTTAGAATATTTTTCAAATAAATTACTCAGCACTTCCACTACCTCCTCCACCAGTTTCTTTGTGCTTGGAGAAGTAATTTCATCCATAGCGTAAATGGGATGTAAACAAAATATTTATGACCTTTTATTTTCTCCATCAGTTTCGGGATCAAAAGTAAATTACATTTTTAAAAATTGGCTCTTTGATATATACCTATGTATTTTTAAATTTCCAAGGATAATCTCTCTGCCAACTCTTGATTTCCACTGTTCAGGCTTATGCTAGCTTCTTTTGTTCTCATTTTCATTTTGTTTTCTCATGTCCCTTCTCCATGCATGGGAGATCTAGGAACTTTAAAACCTGCTGAGCTAGTTCAGTGCCTATCTGTAAATGCCCACTGTCTTCATGAAAATATTTAAGACAGATCCTGGTAATTCCTCTACTGCAGGATCAATTGCAGTGTTAATTCATTTTAAACATGAGAAAATCAACATTTAAATTGTGGGGAAGGGAGAGAGAACTTTTTCTAAAAATTTAGGACTTCTATAAAACTGAAGTTTACAGTGTATTACAAACCAAACAATCCAATCTTAGGTTAGATTTCTCTGTCCTGTATATTTTTTTCTTCTATTGGAGATAATATCTTGACTTATATTTTTGCTATGATTTGATCTTTTTGCTCTTCTCTCCCCCTGTGGATTATTTGATCTCTAGCCTTGGCTTACACCACAGCCTTAATATAATTAAGTAAAAATTGTCAACCAACACAATTTCTTTTGAAAGCAGCCTGTCTGATTTCCACTGTTCACACAATTCCTCTGTTCCTTCCATTTGGTTTCCGATTTCCTCTAGCCCTTGAATCCTCTAGCCCTTGGGTATCTTTGTATTGCATTATCATCTGTAGACTAGAAAACCTTTTGCATATGCTAGATATTTTGTTCTAGATATGCTATTCAACTTGAAAAGTTCAATAGCTTGTCTGATGTTTAACACAAGGTGAGGCTCTGCATGGGTGTTAGTTCAGAGGAGTTAATGAACCGCAAAGATGCATGCCTGTATACCAAATACTCATGTGAACTGAATTTATTCTTCCTTTTTGCCCCACAGATTCTGTCTGTACACTTTCCATCATTCTTCACAATGAAATATATTTAAAATTTAAGTTTATGCAATTTAGAAAAAATATGGTTTTGTCTTGGCTAGTAGAAGATTTGTGACCAACTACGATTAGTGACCAAACTTGCAGAATAGCATACTGACTGTGCTTTGCTTCTTGCATTCTCACAGCTTTTTAACCTAATGGAGCATTCTGTGGGACAGAATAGTACTCTGTGATTTCAGAAATTTTTCTGTGGGTGTTACTGCCTGCTGCAGTAGCTGTGCCTGCATAATGAACTGCAAAAGCCCCACTGTGTGGGTGCAGCATAGGCCAGCAGAATTAGATTTTCTGTTGATGAAGTTTCACCAGTTTCCACAATGTAAGATCAACACACTTCAGATAGCAAGGCTCTACTGACTCTAGGGTTTCTTTTTTAGGACTCTGTTAGTAGTATCTCTATGTAGCCTTGCCCTTTTGAATTACTGCTATTTCAGCGTATCTATTCATAAAGATTGCCCAGAGGAAACGGCAACCAGGGTAAATCATCAGTGCAATCCTTTGTGCTCACAAAGGAAACGTCATTAGAAACTTTGTAGAATCAAAACTTAAAGTCTTTGCATCACGCAACATCTTCAGGTGGTTTCATGGCTCTCAGGAAGCTCACAAGGGGTGGTGTGAGAACATGATCCACTTGCTGGGTTGTAAAGGTAGATGCCTGAGTATCTACAAAATGGTGTAGAAGCCCATTCTTCTTGAGTGCTATTTTTGTCTTCATGATAGGTAGCTCTTCTGCTTTTTTGTACACCATGGATATAATTATTCAAAAGAAAGATCCTAGTCAGATGTTAAATCATTATTTCCATTATTAACTTTATCATTCTATGACATTTCAATATCAATTTAAAACTTTTTGTAACCTTGAGACAAGAGACACTGTGTAACATCTCTTAAAGGAGGCAAATTGAAAAATAAGTGTAAGTATTAATTTTGTATAAATGACTTGAAAGTCAGTTTTAATAGTTTTGGATATTTGTTGCTGTTGTTTCCACCTGGCTGCTTTCAGTGGTTTAAATGTTAAGACGGAAACAAATGTTGAAGTCTTATTTTATAAATTTTTGGTATATATATACATCATGATATAGTTGAATAGAATGTGCACTTAGAGCCTGTACAGCGATATCTTCCTGAATTGGAGAAATGGTGCCTACAGAAGTATAGGGTACTTCCAAATTTCCACTCTAGTTTAAAGTTCCATTGTGGACATTGATAGAGAAGTTGGGGAAAGACAAATTCACGTGCCAGTCAGTATAGATATGAAGAATACTGGCATATTGGAGTTTAAGAGAGTATTTGAATTCAGGATTCTGACATGAAAAAGTAAGAGATGCGGTACAAGGCTGGCAGAAAGGTGAAAAACAGCAAAATGTAGAAAAAAGAAAGAAAATTTATCTCCAAGAGGAACTGGTTCAGAAACATCATTTACTGTGCCTAGTTAACTTACTACTGCTTTGAAAATCTGAAACATGTGTGATGCACACCATCAAATAGGGGATTTCTTAAATTACACTTGTATGCTAATTACTCACTTTAGGCAGTGGTTTGTCTGAAGCAGTAAATGATCCTAGACTTTTTGTCTTAGCAAGAAAAAATCTTACCACTAAAATGTTGGGGACTGTTAGTCACCAGTGCAGGAATTGCCACTTTTCTAAACCTTGAATAGAAATGAATTCAATAAAAAGAGACATAATGACAGATTTATAAAAGCAACGTTCCTTTACATAATGGATTTTCTATTCTAATGTTTCTTTACTGTAATCCTTTAAAATTATGCAAAAAATTTATTATTTAAGTGATAGTAAAGAATTCATTAAAAGATTAATAGTTCTGGTTTACCAATTCGCTTACCAGGTCACTTAATTATTTAGTTCATTAATTCTGTAAATGTCAGACTTACCATGAACTCTAGTGATTTGCATAAGTAAGGTTATAGTTCTATGAGCAATTGTCATCTAACAACTTCAAACAAGAATTTGGCATTATTTTTATGTTTCAAATGAAGGAAAGTGTTTGTGTCTATGCACACACACACACACACACACAGATATATAAAGATAACTAATCTAGCTAATTGATTTATCAGCATTAAGAAGGGTTTGGGGGGATGTATTTTTTCCAAAGCATTAGAAAGATAGCCTCCAAATTAGGTTATATGAGTAGTAATTCTTTTAGGAGCCACATTTCCCATTAAAAAATAAAATAAAATCTTTGAAAGGAATATGTAGTCTTCTAAAGCTTCATTTTTTTTTATTTATTAAAAAGTATCACTATTGGAATAGTGAGGTAATGGGTCATTGCAGTTATCAAAAGATCTGGTGCTGAGGTGATATTTCAGATAAAACAAACATTTGCACTATGCTAATGTGATCCCAACATTAATACTTGCATGTATACATTTGTATGTAATACACACACATATATATGTGCAACAACATGCCCAGGGGTACAGAAGAAATACTTGTAAGAAAATTTGAATTAGTCTAAGTAGCCATTAGCTGTTATTTAATCTTCAGTAGTAGCCATCAAGGCAAGACACAGTACAGTGTGGCACACTGAACCTCCCTTCTGCATAGGTGAAGTTTTCCATTCACTTGGTAAGCCTGAGTGGAGAACATCAATAGCTGGTCATTATGCACCATGTAAAATAATTTGATGCCCTATGATGCATACAGGCTAAGTAAGGCCATCTTAAATAATTTTTATTATGGAATGATTTCTTCCATTACAGATTCTATGCACTGTAAAATAGCACGGGGCTGTAACAGTCACAAGCCACTGTGTACTCATGTATCTTGCTGCAGTGAATGGTTCAATGTGAAAATGAATCCTTTCTGGCAGGCTAAACTCACGGCCCTCTATAGTAGTGGCATCTGCTCTGGCATGAGAATCAGTGGGTGTATGCCAAGCAAGCAGAGGTTTCTAGAGGGTAGTGCATAATCTGTTCAGACCCACTCCCACAGTCCCCATGAGTGGATCCATTAAGTACAATTAGGCTTGTAATTAAGGGCCGCAGTATTAAGCCCTTCAAGCATTTTTTTTTTCTCTTTTTGACAATGCAGAATCAATCTTGTGACAGCTTCACTGACATACAATCTTAGGTCTTGATAAACAAAGTGTGAGGATCATAACTAAAATGATGTGAAAGCCAGGAAAGCATGAGGTGCTCTTACACCAATTAGACACATTCAGATCTGTGGAGTAAATAGGTATAAATAGGAGAATAGGTCAGCATTATGTATATACAAAGGAAGTATAAAGGTGTAAAAAACTGAGCTTTAGAGACAAGAATCTTTGAGTATTTTCACCTAAGACATTTGCACACATTGAGTATTTCCTGCTGGAGAAAAAATTGCATCTTTTGCAGTGTCAGTAATTTTTGGAGCAGCAGTGTAAGATTTTGTATGGTCTTGGGAAATGCTTGTAGTACAAAGAAATGTAGAGTAGAAGGTTTGTGGATTAATCAGTTTCTATGTGATTTCCTGGGATCATCTGTGTAGGGACCAGACTGATCTCAGTGACTTTGGGATACCAATGAACCATAAAGCTCCTATGGCCTTTAAAAAGTTTTATTATGTTAAAATGGGATCTTTAAAGGGAAATAGCTAAATAGAAAAAAAAAAAATCAGTGCCATGTCATCTAATGTAAATCACCACAGAGCTCTTAATTAAACCTCAATCAGTAAAAAAGGTAGCTAGAAGGATGGCCTGATAACAACCTCCCCCATTTTGGGTGAGAGAAAACTAGTTAGGTGGGATACAAAAAAACACTGGCTGATAATCCCCAGATGAATGTACTGATGAGTAGCTCCTCAGTTAAACTTTGTGATTTGCCATTTTTCTGCATGCTTTGAACAACAGTATGAATACCACAAACAGCGCAGAATGGAATGCCACATCCTCTGCAGCTCAGAACAGTTGCCGTGCTAACAAGCTAACAAGCATTTATTTTCTGGCTTCACAGATCTTGCACATGCAGAAATCCTCTAAGTTTTCCTGAACCCTAGGGCACGTAAGAACAGCAGCACTGTACTTCAATCTGTAATTGTTTGTGGTGCCTTGGCTTTACGTGCGGCAAGGACTGGGGTGATACCACACATTCAAGAATAGAAATAGTCCTGACACAGCATTTGCAAGGCAGGCTCCAAGCTGCTTGCAGATGCAGCTGGTTTGGGTTGGAGGATGTAGCTGAAAATGAAGTGTGGCTGGATGCAGCTTCTAAATATTGAGCCAGAACCCCAGCTGATGCATACTGGCACAGCTCCGCAGAAGCAGTCATGTTAGTT
Source organism: Hypotaenidia okinawae (assembly GCA_027925045.1). Taxonomy (NCBI): domain Eukaryota; kingdom Metazoa; phylum Chordata; class Aves; order Gruiformes; family Rallidae; genus Hypotaenidia; species Hypotaenidia okinawae. The sequence goes on from BSDF01000001.1 coordinate 49,455,907, forward strand.
TAAGACAGGCTCTTGCTCAGTGTTTTTTTTCTGACGTGCTAACTCGGTGTTGTTAATATTTGTCTTTATTGCTCTTCTGAACTAGATAAAATAATCACAATTTCATAAAAATGCAACACTAGCTTTCCCAATGCAGGGGCTGTTTGTGTGTGTGACATAACATTAAAAAAAGCTGACATAAGAAAAATGTTACTTCAGAGCAGCAGAAACCTCACACAGTCACTTAAAGTCGAATTATCCAGCTGTTACAAAAAATACTAGGGTTTGGATTAAGTGAAGTGTCATTTGTGGGGTATATTTTGAAATAATGGTGTGTTTTGAAGGCGATGGACTTCCATGTTTCATCAGCTTTGTACTGCTGAAAAATCTGGGGATTTCCTAATGACTGTTAATAGCCAATGAGTATGTATTCTCCACTCCCTACTGGTCAGTAGATTATTATGGAAATATGCTTCCATCTGCTGTGGGAATATAGGTCAGGTCAAAACTCTGTTACCTCTGTTACTGTGGTCAGAATTAGCTGTCTCTGATGAACGACTACTCAGGCTTCCTGATTCCAATAGTGCTTTGAAATGTGAAGATTTAATAATGTTTGTAAATTATGCAGTACACAAACTTCAACGTGATAAATTAAAAACTGAGACCCTTTACAATTTTATAAATGTCTGTATACTGATTACCTTTTCTTCTATAAAGTGTACCTTCTCAACATGTATTTTGGGTTGTTGGTATAAAAAGGATTTTAAAGTCCTTTTTGTTATGAAAACCGAAGCTTGAAGCAAAAAATACACATATATTCTGAAGAACTGGAAATATCTGACATTTTACATTCTATTTGGAATGATGGCGATTCAGCACTACAAAATAATCGTAGGATTAGTATTCAGCCTGTGACTATTCAGACTATTGCTCTGATAAAATGACAAAAACAAATGTGAAAGTTCTATGAAAAAAAGGTCCAAGGCTGTGAAAGTCTAAGTACAGGGGACATATTCTGTGGTATCTATTCCCCATCTTTCTATGGTTTAATCAAATACCATGTTAATAACTCTGATACCGTAAGACCTTTTACTAGCTTGCTCTGATGTTTTTCTGTCAAGGGCTAACTAATAGTTTTAGCTCTCCAAAGAACAACATAACAAAGATAAGGCAAATGCCAGGAAATGTATTCATTAAATAGTCAAGAGAATGCCAAGGACAAGCTCACTGTATAATGTTAGGAGAACATCAATATTTGAGAAAAGGAAGATGCTGCTTTGGTATAACATATTTGTGAAAACTGGAATAAGCATGTTTTAAGCAAGGCTTCTCTTTAATTATTGTCTGAGTTTCACATAAAGTCTGCTTCATCAACTGGATAAATATTTGACTGCTGTTCAGTAAATTGCATTAGTTTACTTTAACTGTATGCTCAGCCTTATTCAGGCATCCTACATTAGGCAATGTAGTGTGTAATGCATCTCTGCAGGTGACCAGAGCTATTCTCTGTATGAGGTAAATTAAAACTCATATTTTAAAAATTAAACATTCTTGCACTTCATGATTTCAATATTTAATTATAACCTGTGTCAGGGCCTAATCTCTGACTGAGTCAGGCATGAAATTAATCAAAAATGAGGCAAAAGCTTAGCAGTTCTACTGCACTGTAAAAATAATTTTTTCAGCAATTCTGTGATTCTTACAGACGTTTTTTAAGAAAGATGCTTGTGAGCATGTAGTTAGGGTAACAGTTAAAAGGTTAGTAAGTAGCCAAAATAATGATGAATTTGGTTGGTTGCCTTGAAAAAAAACCTGGAAGAACAGTTTACTCCTGAGATGCAAGTGCACTGAGGACCTTATAACATTACAGACATGATCAGGCAAGTAAAGAAGTCATCTTTGACACTAAATCTATTTCAGGGAGAAACCCCAACTACATGACAAAGCACAGCTTTGCCCTTCTCATGGAAGTTACACCAGGTCACTAATACAGAAGTAGATTATTTTATGTGAAGTTAATACACTTCAGCTGTAGAGAGTAGAACTATATTTTACTTTGCAAAGTCCTTGCCCAAATGAATCTGCTCTAAATGAACTATTTCTGGTTCAGTTTTTTTTTGACTGATGGAAAAAGGTGGTGCAGAGCAGTGAGGTGGTGTTTTTTTCCACTGTGTATAATAGCTTTATCTTTCTCCCCTTTTAATCTGCTCTTTTCAAATCAGCAAGTTCAGCACCAAACTTTGTAGCTGAGAAACAAAGGAAAGAGTGAGGTGCCGAAAAGCGCTGAAAATAATTCTTGAAATTTCACAAAGTTCAAGCTTTTTCTGCGAAGTCATGAGATTGTGCTTCAGTTTTACATGAAAAACATAGGTTTGGCTGGGTTTGGTTTATTTTGATTAATTTCTGTATTTTATGTGGCCTTGGCACTTCCTGAAACGAAACATCCATAAAAAACAGGAAGTGCAGATGCGGCCAACAATAGTGGAAAAATTCCCAAATGGGCTCCTAAAAGCTGACTGAACTACTTTTGGCATAGCAATATAAAGTATATAAATATGATTGAACATGCAGTGCAAACGGTAACTTTCTCCCATCCCAGCGCAAAACTAGCTGAATTCTGAGGGCAGTCAGCTAGCAGGACCGGCAATTTTATTTAGCTCAGCTCTATATTCTGCTCAGACACAGGCTGCCTTTGTGGTTTTAGGCTAATCATGTGTAACCTCCTTAGTTTTACCTGTTGTAAAACAGTTCGCACTGCTAATGATTTGTCTGAGAATTAGGAAGGTGTTTGGCATATTGAAAAATTTCTTATTATTGCTGGAAGAAAGATTTGTAAGGCAGTAGCTGAGCACGAACTTAGTAGCTGGTTTGTTTATTTGGGAGAAGGAGCTGTTCTAGCAGGCACAAGTCTTGAGTTGCCGCATTTTAGAAGAAAAGAAATATTTTGATGAGTTTATTCGTATAAGACTTCTGCTGAAGATGGCCAAGAGCAAGTCTAGCCCTTGATGATAGCTGGAGAACCACCAATTTGCATTCACTTTGTTCTTTTGTTAAGATCAGACCTGGAATCACACTGGATTTCATCACCCATTAAAGTACTTTGGCAAGTTGTAACTAGAAATCTACTTGGTGTCACCTAGCCAAGATGATGGTCTCAGCAGAAGCCTCACACATACGTGGTATGAGATAGCTGGTGTTGGTCTTGTGCCACTATCATTACTTTAAATGTGTGTGGGATTGCTATTTTTGTTCCCTCAAAATAAAGTTAAGTAAATGCAGACCAAATAATTCCCTCTTCTATTCAAAAGTCAATCCAGTTGTCTTTGGGAAGCCACATCTTGTGATGACTTGCCAGGTAGGACATACCAGGCCTAACCTTGCCTTCCTGCCTGGGCTTAACTTAGCCATAACACCTAAATGGGGTTTGCAGTCATTAACGTACCATCTGGTGAATCTACCAAACATTCTAATGCTGTGTGCTTGTCTTTTATAAGTAATTAAACTTCACGATAAAGGTTCAAAAAAATACAGAAATACTGCACAAAACCCAAGCTTTAGCAGTGTTACACCCTGCTAAAATAAATTATTGCAAAGTGTATTTGTTTTTAATAATGTTGGACAGCTTCCATTATGTGACACAAATATTACATTTAGTTTTTGACCTGAATCTGTTCGGCAAACTTTCTGAGTGTGTATTTTTAGTAGTACTTTAGTAGACTGGAGTACAGTATAGAAATTCAGAAGCTTGATTTTCAGTTTATTTAAGAATATTTTGGTTACATTAATATACTTCCCTGATTTCTTTCAGGCTTTTTTGACTTCTTTGAGATCTGGAGTTGCTGTTGTACTTTTGGCTACAGGATAAAATCTGGTTCTTTATAGGTTTCTAAGGTGCAGTGAATGCAAATGATTTAAAACAGTTTGGTAGGATTATATTAGCCAGCATAAGTGTTGCTGACACTCAAGCCAGGCTTTCCTTGGAGAAGTCTCAGCTGTTGGTCAAGCAGAGTCTTGAAAATTGGTACCACAAATTTCATGCATGCTGCTCCCTTTTTCATGAGGGTGGGAGAGGGAAATGATTTAGACCCTGGTCTTAATTCAGAAAAAAGATACTTCTCCAGCCCATTGAATAGAAATTGCAGTTTAGAACAGGAACAACTTTTAAGTGAACTCAAACATATTTTATATATATATATATATATTAAAATAATGTAAGATTTTAATTTCTTTAGAGTGGAGTTGATACTCTGAAGAGTTGTTGCATAGTATGTGCAGCTATGTTTGGTGAGTCTCACACAATTATTTCTGTTAAAACTCACTTTAACATTTTTTTTCTCAGTTTAAATTACATAGAATACATTGTAATTGGAATTCTAGTCGCTTTGCTTATAAAATAAAATTAATGTCAACAAGGATATTGTTATACTTACTGTTATACAATAGTGGAAGATAGATAAAAAAGAAGCCACTCTTTTTCAAGCACTTTGAAAAGGCTTTTCTTGGCAGCCTGAGGGTTATTTGGTGTAACACCCTATTTACTGGGAAACTTCAATAATTTCCCAATATTTTCATTTCTGATAATAGCGTGAAACAATTATGGTTTTAGGAGTTCTATAGCCCTCACTGCTCTAGAGGTTTTCTAAATATTTTCATTATCTGATAGAAAATGGCTTTCTGCTCAGTATACCATACAAATCTGACCATGAAGTTACTTAGTAGGGTAAGTGAAAGGTGTTGGTCTGTGCTTTTATTGCCCTATTTATGAAGTGATTGCTAAACCCAACAGTACCTTATAACCTCATGAATAAATCATGGAATCAGTCACTGTATTTATAAAAATGTCTGATACTTCTTTCCAGTTTCCAGCATTTGAACATCTTTGGGTGACTGAAATATATAGTTACTAAATGGGGAGCAAATAAAGTTATCTGAGCTGGCTTTTGTGACTCAAAATGCCTGCAAGCAAGGGCTCCCCTGAATTAAGGACCTCTGAATAGCAAAGATAATTCATCTGTGTTTACACCTACATACACTTTCATGCCTGTCTGACCAGCAAGGAGTTCATGATTCTTTTCAAATGCAGAGACAGTCTTGTACTGAGAACCAAAAATCTCAAGTTTGAAGTTGTGTCACAGCGCTGCGCCTCCTACGTAACCGGTTCTCCCCTTCCTGCACTGTGTTTTGGACAGAGGACGCCAAGCTTATATTGGAAGAGCAGAGCAGGCAGCTCCTTAGGCAGAGCTCTGGAGCAACAAAGCACCTGCACCCCGGGGCAATGACAGCACTGCTGCCTGCACACCACCTTGGCTCTGTTGCTGTTCCCCTGGCTCCATCCTGCCCTTGGCATCGGTGGACGGGGACCATCAGGGACAGCGGTACGGCTGCTGCAGGGCAATACTACATGAGTTCGTGTTCCTCTTGCTCTGTAAAACCTTTATCTTGGGTCCATCTGAGGCTTGAGAGAGAAGTGAGATCTTCTTGCTATAATGTAAAGGCAGAATCACAACTGTGGCATATGTGATGGGAAATCTAAAGGTGCTGCCAGGTCCAGAAGGCTTTATCATGCTCCCTTTGACACTTCTATTGATGTTGTCAGCTGCTTCCCATTGCGTGGCTGAGTACTGCAAGAAAATTACTACAGTGACAAATCTCATTAGATGCCTTATAAACATAATGCTGCATTAACATCCCATAGACTCACATGCTTGCTCTAGGCCGTGTTTTGTGCCTTTTATTTAAAATTCCATCATTCCTGTTGATGACCTAACCGATGTGCTCCAGACAGCTGTGGCAGTGGTTGACAATGTCTCACATTAAAACAAACTGACAGTGTTCCCCTGGCTTCTTATGCTACCTCTTCCTAGAAGACAGCCCCTGAACAGTGGTCCCGGAGGCCTCACTGAGCCTGGACTTACTAATAAGTCCTTCAGTGGTTGGAAAGATGCTGTAAGTGATGTCACTGTTACTCATCCTTAGCCACTAATCAAACAACCAGTGGATCTTGTATCACAAAACTATGACCAAAGCTATTCCTCTTGTCCATAGGTTGCATATGAGAGACAGTGGGAGCCGCCACTTATGTTGGCTCTTTGACAACAAAACACAGGAATGCTGCTCCTCATTCAATTCCCCCACAACTCTGGACCTAAGTTCTACTAACTTTCCAGTGCCCAGTGGTAAGACCATGGCTTTAAATGCTGGTGTCATTGATTGAAAGCAAGTTGAAAAACAACACATTGCTTTTAGTGCAAAAGGTTCTAGCTGGTTAAGTCTTTGTTATATCCATGTGTGGTACATATTTGGTTGCAAACAGTCCAGTACAGTAAATAGGGAAATGATAAGTTAGTTTTCATTTCAGTGCACTAAAATGTAAGTTTAGATGATTTACCTTGAAGGAAGCATAAACATTTTTATTCAAATTGGGTCTGTCTGAGACTCATTTGAAAAGGATATGGGAACATTTATTTCTTTGAATGTTAAAGATATCTAACCTAAGAAAATGTAGATTCAGTGCTTGAGAGGCACAGGCTGTTCCTTGGAGATCTTGTGAACAGTTTCTCTCTGCATCTGACTTGCCATGTGTAATTCTTTATCTCCGGCACTTGCTGTGTTGTTTCAGTCCTTGTGAAACACTTGCTCTGATCCCATTTTTTAATTGTTTTATATCTTCTGTACTTTTTTTTTTTTTTTTTTTCTTTATATTGCAGGTTCTGGAAAGGAGGCTGCCAAGACACATCTTTCAATATATGAAATGCTGGAGATAGAGAGATAGACAGACAGACAGACAGCTAGACAGGCAGACATGGATAAAATTAGATACACAGATAGGTAACCAAAACTTTGACTTTCACATCACGACATTTTTGTGCACTTCTGGCACATTTTCAGTCCTTTTCAGATCTGACCTCTCTTTGGGTACACTAAAGCAGAGTAAAGCAGGTAGAAATACAGTGAAATGTCCACATTTATCGTATTTTCCTCCCTCTATCCTCCATTATTAAATGTGTACATTCTAATATTAAATCTAATGACTGATTGTTTTGGGGAGCATTGGCAGCATTCATCCTCCACCTGCTGGTACCCTTTCAGTGACAATTTCTGTGATGTAATAATTTTTCAACAGTTCCTGATACATGAGAGCAGAATGGACACAAAATGTTGACAGTTTAAAATGTATGAAAAGGGAGTTGTCTTCGTATGAAACATTCACTTATCAAAACATCAAGAATGTACAAAAGGCACTTCTCAAGTAACTATAGTAGTATCTATAGATACAAAGATAATTTTTCATGTAAATGAGGAAAATGAAACTACCAGTAGTTTCAAGCTTATTCTCAGGTAACTGTATATCCATTTTCATTTAGATAAATTCAATTACTTGTTAACATTCCATTAATATTTGGATGGCAGAACCAGTATGAGGGGCAAATACATTTTTCTCAGGGTTCTTCGTTATGACTTTCATCTCATATAAAATACCTATTGACAAAGGGAAAGGATGATTCAAAACCCAAGAATGGTTTATACTGCATTTAGCTTAAAAGATAGAACCGTTGGGTGACTATATGAAATTAATATCAATCTTTGTTATTAGATTCTTCCTATGCCAGTGTCCACATGACGTGGGCAACCTATTGCTTTTTGTCTGATTGCCACCTGTATCAGCAGTATCAGTGGAAAGATATTAAAATGAATGAATTTAGGGACTAAATGATTCTGTCTCAGGTTCAGGTTTAAGTCACATTGGCAAGGTAATGTGGGTCAACTCCCAGACGCAAATGGACTGCGTGTCTGTCATATAAGGAAAAAAAACCCCAGAATATCTGAGCTTTGGAGAAGCATTTAGGGCAATGTTTGGACAATTAAGCAGAGGTTTGCAATCTTCTAGGAGGAATATTATTTTTTTTCCCCATGAAGTACAGATCCATGCTCAGGTTCTCCTACTTGCAGTGAGACAGATTTATACTTCTCTGTATATAGGTGTAGAGATTTTTGGGTTTTTTTGGTTTTTTTAGTATTAGGAATCCTTAGGACCTCTCAACTTTTCTGATGTTTCCAGACATCTGGAATCTTGGATGAAGTAGGATGAATCCTGACCAAGCAAAACTTATAGTGGAAAAATCACCAAGACCAGGGAAACCTAGACATACAGTAGCCCTATTTAAGTTATTGGGTTGGGTTTCTTTCAGATACTCTGGTAAAAAAATACAATCTGTGATATTATATTTGTGGATAACTTGCATTGTTTCAAACCTCCATTATTTCAAAAAGCATGTACCTCTTTATCAACCTAACATATTTTAAAGTACTCTGTATTAGTCATAATTGAAAAAAAGAATGTTGGCTCTGAGCTTAACTTTCTTTTACATATTTATGTTCAACAGAAAGCCAAAAATGTAGCTATTTTCCTAATATGCCTTCTTACTTCACCCCGATGTCAAAATTTGTAATTCACATTCATTTTAAATAGCAAAAATTAAAGAAATCTGCATTCGTGCAAGGGAAAGAACATTAAAACTTCCATTACCCATAATTTCCAGCTAGGAGAGATGATAATCTACACAACAAAGTTACGATGATGTGGGACTTCATTTCACATATCGAGAACGTTCAATGAATAGTTTAGTAGAGAAGTACTTTTACATCTCTTTAGTTATGTCCTCTTGCAATGAATTTTGATTAATGCTTCTGTGATGACTATGAGAATCAAGTTAGAAAAAACATTTCTAAGGAAAAGCCCGTGAGGTATGTTTAGCTATGTTAATGCAATGGCACTGGAATAAATGCGACAAATCAGACTGAAAAACCTAAGTTGGCATGAAATAGTACTTAGAGTGTGCAGTGGTCAAACATTTGCTTCAATATAACGTATTTGGCCCATATTTATTTCACAATCTCTGTGATTAACTTGCTTGTCATACACAAGTGTTGCCTGGGTTAAAGCAATGACCATTTCTCTCCTGCTGGACCAGGTGTGGTGACTGTGCGGGTTGGTGTCAAAGGTGGAGCTGGTGGGTACTGCCACCCCTCAGCACTACAGTGTTCATGCACATGACTGAAGTCACTTATTTTTCCTTGCAGCAGCTGCCTCCCTTTGCTGCATCACTGTTGGCAGTGTTTTATGCCTTCTACTCTAGCAAGTCAACAAAGACCAGCTTTGGAGAATGGACAAAACCTGACTCTACACAGAAGATGTAAAGAAGAATTAAGTGCGTCCATCAGTGGCCTCTAATTGGCTCCATTTACCAGCCAAATAGTAAGCAAGTAACATGTCGTGGGCAACATTTTGCTGTTGGCTTTGGTTTTAGCTGTTTAATATATTTACTGGCATGAAGCACGCCAGAAGACCTTACAGGCTGCCAGACTGGGAATTACTGATCTAATGGTTATAGCAGAGATTTCAGAAACAGGACATCTGGTACTTCTCCCTACTATTTTCACTGTCTTTCTGTATGGCCTTAAGTAGATAATTTCCCTCCTCTCTGTCTTAATTAATTCACCATCTATATTATAAAGATATTAATTCCTACCCATCTTGGCCTGAATGCCAATAATTATTATGCTGTGTTTTCATGTGAACACGCATTTGATAAGTAAGGGATATTTCATAAATAAAATTATTTGAATGCCTTCTTTTGTGCTATACCAGTTAGATGGTCTCTTCAAATATGAACATGGTTGATTGTGTCCTATATCTTAGACAATTCTTCTAATTCTTCAGTTGTTTCACTGATGATTAGAACTCCTTCATTTATCTCTGACTGTTTTTAAGATTGGAAAAGCTGTTAGTCCCTCTTCCATGTAATCATACAACTTCTATCTACCATTTGGTATCACAAGTAGCCGTTTTCTTTATGTCCAGAATGCACCTAGATGCTTTTGGTACATGAAAGAAAATTTTATCCTTTTCCTCCATTTTCTCTGTTTCATTTTCACTGAATGAATGGGTGGGATATGCCCTTGTTCTCACGGAATAGGATGTTATAATGCCTGAACTTTATCCCTTGTATTTCCAAGTGATTGGATCATTTCTTCCCTTCTAGTAAAACTGGACAGTATACTCAGGTTTTTGTAATATCATGCTATAGACTGGCAAATAAACCACAGGATGCTTTTTAATTTTTTTTTTCCTATTTCAAAGTGACAAGATCATCAGAAACTCAGTAAAGAGACTTTGTAAGAGGGTTAAGGACATTTTTCAGACTGTTTCTTCAGGAAGATGAAAGTAACACCCATTTTTTTTCATTTGGCTGTGGGTGGCCAATTATGAAGACCTGTCTTTGGATGAAAGAAATGGGGAGCGTGAGGCACCTGCCTACTTGAATCCACTTCACACAGAAATATTTTGCACTATGTGGATCCTCGGCCCAAGCTAGCTGTTTGCTAGCTGTGCAAGTATCCAAGTGTCAGCTGGTGAGCAGGGTAGGGTGCTGATGATCCTGAGTGCAGACACTTACCACCTGCCTAAATGCCAACAAAATTATTTAGCTTGAGTCCAAGACACAGGTTCAAACTTCAGAAGGGTTCTCAGACTTTACAGGAATTGGACACTGTAGCAGAAAATAGCTGGAAGAGGACACTGACTTGGCATGCATCTCAATATACAGGGCAGGAGCTCCATAAGATGCTGCAATTAGTGTAACTTTAAACAGGAATCTGAAGCCAAATCCTTCACATCTAATGTGGGAACATCCTTCTCGAAAAGGAGGTAGAGCTTCCTCCATATTTCCTGTTAAGGCTATTTAACGCTGTATTAAATACGTAAATGTGAATTAGGAGAAAGGTTAAGCGGGGGAAGGAAGCAAGAACATTCTCCTGGGATACAGGAAACTTACATTCGTGTACCTGTTCCAAACAATGCTTAATTATTTATATGAAATGCAGGACACTTGGTAGAGAGTCTAAGTTTCACCTAATAACTGTTAGATAAACATAACAAAAGTGGGAAGACTGAGCAGAAGACAAATACATTGCTGTTGTCATTTCAACTCCTGAATCTGCTTGTTAGGCAGGTAATTTCCTTTTGATAAAATAAATGGTGAAAAATACATCTCTTCATATTACCCATTTAAGCTGGAAATGATTTCTCCCCACCCCCTTTTTGAAATAAAGTAGAACGCCATCCCAGTAGCGCGTGGAGGGGCAGCAGGAGCTGTGATCTGGTAAACTAATTTCATTCCTCTAATTTAGATTTAGTTGCAACCCCTTATTGTGGAACTGGCACTCCCAGTGAGTAATCAGGGAAAGATGGTTTACCTTTGAGTTTATACCAGTATGGCTTAGGCTGAGTAAATGCTAGGTGTGCAGAGTATCATCTAATTGTCTAGTTTTCCCTACAGGGGTCTATCCCTGTTAGGCAAACGCTGTGCCAGCCCAGCAATGGCTTGAACCTAACCTGGGTAATAAGTGCACATGAAATTTAGTAGCTCAGCAGAACCCAAAGCTTTTGACAATCAAATGGTTAACCCTTTCACAGATCTGTTCCTTGGGAATTGAATAAATGAGGCTATTGTAATGTAAAGAACATTTGTTGGCTGAAGGCCACCATGAGGGAGATTAGTGGGGGGTATTAAAGATGAAATTATAAAGTCTCAGTGAAAAAGATTCAGTTGAATTCAATGATAAATGACAGTGAAAGGAAGAGAGGGATATTTCTGAGATGAGCTGTATTTCCCTAAAGAAAAATACTTGTGAGATCAGATTTTTAAAGAAGGAGTATTCTTTTTTTATTATTGAAAAGGTTAGATTATATCATTTTTGAGAGCTCTGTTCTACTGAATGTAATAAAAATTGACATGAAGTGTTTTAAGTTTGTTGATAATTCCATACTATTCTGACCCACTTTATCTGAATATCTTAAAATTCAATTTCACTTGTAGAAGGTATTCTCATATTATCCTGCTATATAGGCTACAAAAGGCTGGTAAATCCATAGATGTTCACGACCACTCATGCAGAAATGAAATATTTAACTACAAGGGTATCTTGTGTTTCAGAAGTTATTTGCTGACACTTCATTCTCTGATCCTTGTAGTCCACACAAAATGATTCGCATGTAGGAAATACAAGAAAATGCTTTACAAATTGACTTTTTGAATATTTTGTTACTACTGCTAATAGATTTTATTAAGTGCTTTCTGCTCAGAAATTATTCAAATGCTACCTTTTTTTTTTTATCATTTAAAAGCACATTGCATGTATTAATCCTCTTAAAGGATTCCTTGGTTTTCCTCAATAAAAACAATAAGAGGATAGGGGTGTACATTCTCATAACAAGACATATGAAAGCTAGTGTGTATTAATTATGGTTATTGATTTAACTTTTGTTAAAAGAAATTAATTATAATATTTTATTATAGGAAAAAAATCCTTCCATATTTTTGCTACATCTAAACAAGTAGAAGTCACTGATTTTTTGCTTAGTTTGAGTAGTTATTAATACAGAAATCTAACTAATCTTCCTCCTTTAACATTTAGAACAAATTACAGTGCACATTTCATTGAGTAAAAATGCAGCCTCATGTCATTCTAAATCACATTAAGAATCAGTTGAAGTTGGGGAGGTGGATGTCGAACTGTCAGATTTTAGAAAGACTGGAAAAACTTGAGATCAGATTTTCAGCCTACAAATTCAGATGGAAGAATTTAATCAGCCACTTTCCGTGTGCTTCACTGACTATCAGAAGTTCTGTCTGTCACATACAGATGTGGATGTGAATGTCTGATGTGTGTTTCCCAGCTCTACCTAATTGGATAACTACAGAACTAGTATTAGAATAGACAGTTAGTAGTCAGACCTGTAAACTGGACAACAGACAAATTTGGATCAGGAAGCTATAGATTTCCAGTGTATCTTCTTTGTCAATAAACTGGTGAAATATATGAGCATTTAATCAGCCTATTCATATTGGATTTTAGGACACAGTTTCTACTATAGAAAGGGTTTTGTTGTTCATTTGAAAGCACAACTCTTCAATTTCCACGTACATTAAATACCCTTATTTTCATTTTATTTTATTTTATTATGGAAAATAAATCCAGAATGGAAGAGTCGAATGATCCATAGCAAGTACCTATGAACCACCTCACCCCAAAGATTTTCCTTCTTAGTCACATGTCCTGGTAACCCACAGGGAATCCCAAAGTGTTACTAGCTACTGTCCATGGATGGAAATGAGAACATCACAAATTTTACCACCATAGAACACTTTCTGAGCCTGCCTCTTGTGCTATGCAGAGGCTATTACCCCATCCAACTTGGCAAACAGACTTTCCTTTATTATGTGTGTGATAGCATTAGCATCACAGTGTTCATTTTCTTGCTGTTCCCCACTACAGGACGTGTAGAAAAAAGATCTGTGATCGGAGCAGACACTGTTCAGCGGAATTCGAGCGTTGACAGGGCAGGTTGAATAGTAACACACGTTTCAAACATTATATTGTAAAATTCCTGTAACACATCTGGTCAGTGCTGTTGCTGGAAGTCATAGCCCTACTCCACTGGGCACACCGTTTTGCCTCAGTTCAGTTACTTGCATTTAAATACAGCCTAGGCAGAATGGAAAGGCAGTGAGATTTTCTGAATAATTTGCTGGAGGGCTTAAAATATCTTAGCAGAACAAGACAACTATCTAAAAAAAAAAATAATTCTCCTGGGTGGCACATTCATGGCTTCATGACTAATTTGAGATGGCATAATTTTAGAGATACTAAGAAATCCTATGACGAAGACAGAGCTGCCGCATCCTAAGATTTCAACCTACTGTCGTAATGTGAGGGTATAAGGATTCTAGAAAGGGCACGATACTTGTCAATTAAATTTAAAGTGCCAGGATGGTTGTCCATGTTGCTGAGTTCCTGAAATGGCAACATGTCTTGTTCCAGATGTTATCGAAATCCAAACTTTCATCGACTCAGTTTTGGACTGGGGAGATATACTTTAAAACAAATTTTTAAGTAAAGAAGAAGATTAATTTGTTTCTGGTTCCTATTTGTTTTTTGGGTAGAATTAAAAGTTTTAGGTTATGCAACCTTAAACAGCCTGAAAACAAATTATTTGTGAAGATTTTATCTCCCTGCAGAAGGCAGTGCCAAAACTGCAATTGGAAGGATGTTTAAAGTAAAGTTTATTGATATGAATAGGGGATCTGGTACTTTCTGTTCTCCGAAGTAGTTCTTCAAACTGGCTTGTTGCCTTGGTCTGAAATAGCCCAGTTTACAGGAAACACAGGAAGAACAGATCTTATTTAGGTTCTGAGGAAGGCAAATTATGATGTGGAACAGCGCTTTAAGGTATGATAGAAAACTGGTAGGTTTAGTTTTTGTTTTTTTCTTTTTAAAGTGTACTATCAATAACTGACTTCCTTATACCTGTTTTTGAGGAAATGCCTAAGGAATTTTTCAGCTGAGATCAAAACAGAAAAGATAAAGAGATGTCTAAGCAAGGTGAGGACACAAATTAATATATTTAAAGTGAATTTATTAAGGGAGAGGGAGAAAAATCTTGTAGGCCCTCTCCCCACATTTAGTGCTTTTAGGTATGACATGTACAGTGGAGTGGCTGCTTTGTGGTGATGTCCCAGTGTGTCTCCTCCATCCACACACTCCCCCTTTGCCAAGCACATTCTGCCTGCATCTTGAACACATTCAGACTTTACTAGTTGTAAAACTACATAAATAAAGAATGACTCTTTTTAGGAATTTCCTGGGAATCCAGTGTTGCCGATACTTAACTCTAATATCACTTGAGACTAGGGTGTGCCTTACTAAACTACTGATAATACAGAGCTTGTCTGAAATCTTGACACCAAGGCCTTCCAAGATGCAGCTATGTTAATAATACAGAAGAATAATAACAGTAATAATGATTTTAAAATAATATTCAGCTGTATTAAATTGCTGCTTCTCTGGCAAACAGATCTTGGGTTTCTGTTGGATTATTGCTGTTATTACAGGGACAAACGTATTGAACGTATTCTTTTACTGTCTTACCAACCACCAGGACACAGCAATGCCAGATGGTTAGGGTTTATAGCCAGCATTTTATGTACATTAAAAAAATATTTAATGACACTCTAATCATGCTCAAGAGTAGCCTGGATTTAGAAATAAAGTCTCAGCCACGAATCACCTGCAAGTAATGAACAACCCCTGAGAAAGAGTGCCAGAAAAAACAAGAGATTGTGTATACCTTCCTGGAATTATGAACAGATTTCTGACCTGATGGAAATTCAAGTAGTGTCTAAAGTTGTGGAAAGGAAAGGTGTAGAAGGGACATATATATAATAACCCAGAAACATGGCTATATTATTAGGTCAGAAATGTTTAAGTTTAGCATGACAAGAAGTGTGAAGAAATTGAGTTGAAGTGTAGCTAAATATGGAGATAGTGTCTCATTGAAATTTTTCACCTCATGCCTGGAAAAGGTCTTTAGAAAGTTTAAATAAGAAGAAAATGACACAAATATTATAGTACTTGAGTCATGCCAAGCTTGAAGATGACATTTTCATGTCTTCTGAAAGTGTTAGAGATCTTGAAATTCTATGTAAAGAACTGAGCACAGAAAAATGTACAGTTAAGTAAGGATAAGTATGTGGGACGTAAAGAATTAAGCAAAGTCAATTACTTTTAAAAAGTTGTTCATGTATAACCTGTTTACACTTTAATAGAGAGAGCTCATCAATCATCAAAATAGCTTCATGCTTCCCAAAATAAGACCCTGCTTTCTTTACTTGTAATTTTGCCAAACTTGAAACATCTGTTCTAAAATTTCCCATACAGACCAAATTTTTGGAAAATTTCAATTCCAACAGATAAGTTTCTTCCAAGAACAAGATTACACTGAAAAATGTGATGACTTATCCAGAGCCACAATGGAAAATTGAATGAGATGAACTAAGCCTGCACCTTAGAAGCTGCAGCATACTCCCTCAGTCGCAAGGAAGCTCTTCTTTACAAATCAACATGACCTGTAGCATTCATAGCTCAACGTGATTTACTGAAATTCTGTATCTCTGGAGAGAGGCATTTGCCAAAGTTATTGTTTTATATTAACCCTTCTGTGTTTTAAACAGTGTAGTCACACAAGCTTGCAAGAGCAGACTTAAGTAGCTATGGTATCTCTTGGCTGCAATAGGTTGCTAGTTTTCATGATATGATAATGTGGAAGCTAGAAAGGAGGGAACTGATATTGAAGATTTTTATGTCATGTATATCTCATTATTAATTGCCATAAATAATCCAAATGCAGTTTTAATTGTACAAGGTTAAAAAAAGAGAGACACTGTGTCAGAAGTTGATACAGCTGCAGAATTACTATCAGGGAAAGTTATATTTTTCACAAAAGAAAGTTAGTTACACCAGGAGATTTCAGTTCAGTTGTCAAAAGAGCCATCTAGAGTTCACTGTTAATAGAATTGGAGAGGAGCCTTATGTAAAAAATGAATTTAGCCCCCTCTATTAGGAGGAAACCTGGATCTTGAGCCCAGCACACACTTTGGGCCAATTTCCATAAAATTCAGAGGTGTTTAGTTCAACATACACTGCTTAAGATGCACGCAATTGAAATAGCCTTCTGTGGAGAATCTTTTCAGTGCATTCATCCTTCCACAAAGACTTGCTCCATGAAAGCTCTTTCTTTTAAGCCTGCTAGCTCCCGCACATGAATAACTTTCACCATAGGAACTCACTGAGGCAGCAAACCCTGAACTTGGTGTCTTTTCAGAAATAACAGGCTCTTGGAACAACGTCCTCTCAGGACCCTTCTGCTTCAAGTACACCTGGAGCTTATTAGGTCTGGGAGAGGCCTTAAAGCTACAGTTCACATTTCACTTCGGCCTGGTAAGAAATCAAGTAAGAGGGGGATTTTAAGAAGTCAGGTAATGCTTATTCCATATTTCTGGCAAGCAAAATATTCTATAGAAGGTGCCTGCTTCCTTTGGCAAGAGAAACCCCATTTCCAGCCTAGGAAGCTTCATATTGTATGAATATTTCATTTCCCTTCACTTTAACTGGAGAAATGTAGAGTAAGATATTTTAAAGGCTTTTCTTGGTTTCCAGCTGTGTGATCTATACATTCATGTAAAGATCTATGACATCTGCTAAGACTGCCTGCTTTCAGAAATGACATAGGTGTAGCTATGGTCGCAGGCTTGTTGCAGCTCTGAGATGGCTGGTTATGGGACCACAGTATCAAGCTATTAAGTGATAATGATACTTGATGATATACATTAATTAAAACCACCAAATAATGACAGCTGCATCTCACTACTTCCCTTTTGGCTGAGAGTCTATTCTCAGTGCAAGGTTACTTTGGAGAAAAATAAATAATATAATATTATAATAATGTAAATATAAATTATAAAATAAATAGTAACACTATTTAGTAACCTCTGCTTGGAAAATGCATGTACATTCTCTGCTGAAGTTTGTATCCTTCAGACTATACCAATTCACAAAGGGTGGCTTTGCCTGGATGTGAGTTTCCCCTTCTCTGAGAAACTGAATATAACCAGAAAATTGTTTGGAGAAATGAAAAGCAAGTGAAGAACATCTAGGGCTCTGGCTTTCTTCTAAAATTATGATAATGGTTTTGGATGGTCTAAAGTCCTGATGGTCAAAAAGGACAAGAAATAGCAGAAATAAGCACATCTGAGTATCTGGCATTGAAAAGACAAACATCAAATGCTGCTCACACCGATGACATCCCTGTCATATTTGATCACGCTCTAAGTAAAATCACAAAGAGGTGATAACCCTGAAATATACCTTTGCTGTGGCTTTTGCATGGATCTGAAGCAGTTAGAATCAATCTAGTTGGAATCTAGCAGAAAGAGTAAAACACTGATTTCTAATATCAAAGAGCAAAGACTTAAATGTAATCATAATGCATTTCAGAATGAAAGTGCCAAATTGATGTGGTTGGCTTTATTAGTTACTGGAGGCTTTAGACAGCAGATCAACTTCTTCCTGGAAGATGCAGGTGAATAGACCAGCATTTAATTCTTCCGTATCTTGCTTTGCAACGGGCAGGGAATGTATGTTCCTGTTAAAAGACTAGTGGTTTTTTTTTATTTTGGTGGTGGTCTAAAGGCTCCAAGTAAGATCCAGATGATGTTCTCTGAAGTAGAAAATACTGGATGATTGAAGAGCCAAGGACATACAGATACAGATGAAATTTAAGTAGATAGCCTTTCATCTGGCATTCCCCAATATGTGAATCCTAACTGAAACACTAGCTATTCAACTTTAATGGCCTTTGAACACATTTTAAATAGGCACAATATAAATGATACTCCCTTAAATTGGCACATCTCCTGGGACTTGCATGCCTTAGAGCATTTTTAATAACTTACAGACATTATATGAATGTAATGGAAAACTGCCTATTGTTCTTCCACTGGCCAAGGAGCATTTACCTTAATGAGAGTCACAATGTTTTCTGACTCTCCCAAAAGCAGCTCTAGTGGACAGAGAGCAGAAAGAAAGATTGGACTGACCACGGCATTGTTTTAATCCTAGGTATTCCATCAGACTGGGCAAAACCATCAAAATATACACAGAAGTGTAGACCAAAAGAAAACACCAACCTAGTTCAAAGTGAGACATTCACCGGTGTTTACATTATCCATAACTCTTCCAAGGTTGACGAGGGATCATTCGATAGGATTTCAGCACAGTCAGGAGAAAACACAGACTCAGTTTGGGAACATCAGTGAGAGTGAGGATACAGGTCTTGAAGAAGGCAATGGTAAAGTTGGGAGGCTGTTCTCAGAGCATGACTGGTACCCTGAAGAGCAGCATCAGACTTGTATTTAATTTTTTTCTGTTCTCTACTGTTTATCTGGTGTTTTGATAAGTAGCTAGGCACTGCTATAATGAAAGTAACCTGGAAGTAGTGCTATGCTGACTCTTCAGTTCACATCTGCTCAGTATCTCTTTCATTCTACAATTTAGAAATGATTTTATTTAGGATTGGTTTGTTGGTGGGGTTTTTTTTAGGATTTTTTGGTGGTGATAGTGTTGACTCCATTGATCCTTGTTACTATATTTTATTTCAGTTGAATTGAATGTGTCATTAATGGTGAGTAAGAGTCTGAGGGTTTTCTGTTTGGCTGTATAGTGCCTCACCT
Organism: Hypotaenidia okinawae; assembly: GCA_027925045.1. Classification (NCBI taxonomy): domain Eukaryota; kingdom Metazoa; phylum Chordata; class Aves; order Gruiformes; family Rallidae; genus Hypotaenidia; species Hypotaenidia okinawae. The sequence continues at coordinate 49,475,016 of BSDF01000001.1, forward strand.
AATATAATTAGGTAAATTAAATGAAGGTAAAAATAATAAAAATAGATCATTTTGTGGTTTTTTTGCCTCTGATTTATTGGGTAGATACTTTTTAGACTTCCTGTAGTCTTAAAAGTTCATTGTTATAACCCAACAGCAATAGAGTATAATATTTAAAAGTAGGACTTGAAAAGAGAAGTTGTATAGAGAATGCTATGTGAATAGCATAAGAGAAATAAGAACAAAAATATTTTAGAGGCCTGCAAATTGAAATTAATTTCACTATGACTTTGTGAAAAGTGTGTAATTTTGGGGGATTCCATATTTTATGATTGAGACAAAAAGTCAGAGCCTACATATTTGAGAATTAAATTTATCAATTGTACACATTTGCACTTATAAATTTGAAGGGGACTTCTCCTTTTGGAAGTGTTCAACTACAGCAATTCCTCGAAAGAACTTCTGAAAGAACTTTATGTTCAACTATACCAGTAAGTTTACGCTTTCTACGTAACATGTTTCTTTCTTCTTGTATTAGGTTTGCTGGAGTCCTTCTTCCCGGCTCCCTCAGATTAGTTTATCTCTGTTTTTTAAAGAGACTTTAGCAGAAGAGAGGAAAGCAGTTTAGATCCAGTCTCTGTGAAAGCAGCTTCATTCAGTAAGAAGTTATCTTCTTTTAGCTTGCATTTTTGTACTTATGCCAGGAAGGAAAAGGATGTAGTGTTAGGCTTTGAAGATTATTGCTTTCATTTTGTCTGCTTCATGCGATGTTTTGTAGCTATCTTGAAAAATCATATACCACATAAAATTGTTTTAGCACTTATTCTGGGTGTTGGTTTTATATCTAAGACTGTCTAGCAGACACTCTTTCAGTACCAATGGATTTTTTGCCAGTCTTATGCTTTAATGCTCCCAGAAGATGCTCTCCATGTTAGTGTCCAAGCCCTGCTTCTGCAGTTAGATCCACTTGAGTAAAATAATGTGAAGGCCCGTTCACTTCAAGGAACTTTCAGATGCCTCATGTTTACAGGTCAAACTTTACATCTTCAAAGCCATGTCTCTACTGCTGTTGTACGAGTACAAGGTGCTGTCTATACCTGACATAAATTTCTGGATGTGACAACCACAGTCCTGGTGCTACCAAACAGGCCAATGGTTAAATACCTGAAAATTTCACAAATTCATCTTTTTTTCTCTTTCATCTAATCATGTAGATATCCTCAAATCATACTTACTATATAATTCCTTGCATGAAAGAGACCTACAAAGAGTTCCTTTTCGCTCTCTGTTGCTCTAACCACTCCACCATAGGGAATACTTGCCAAAGTCCTGAGAGAGTGAGTCAGTAAGAAGTGGAATATGAGTGTGGGTCTCTGGTAGTCCCAGGTGACTGCTCCATTTGGGTCTACTGGGTGTAATACCTGCACTAGCTAACTTACAACTCTTGGCTCTATGCTGGGATTCAGAAGAGAGTTCACATCTGAGAACCCCAGCAGGAGAAAGAGTCAGTCAAGGCCCATCCAGCAGATAGGTGGTTTGTTGCCTGGGAGTGCTGATAGATATCCTTATTCACATCTCCTACTCTGTGCTATTTCCCTGCCTTTGGTGGATGCTATTCTCACAAGCTTATTTCTTCAGGAGCTTCAAGGCAGCAGGAGCCTGTGAGCCTGTCTCAGGGTTACAGATTCCACCAAGCAGCAGGGTAATTAGGTTCAACATTGCAACAATTTACTCTGAAGTCCATTACATGGACATAGCCTTGTTAGTTTATCTCTGAAGACTGGAGAATGAAATACAGGGATAATTATCAAGAACGGTAGAAAAGACAGCCCCAACAAATAATGTCAGGAAAATTAGGAGCTCTCAAAATAAAGGAATTGACCTTGTAGTGTATAAATAATGACAAACAGTGGGACAAAGGTGGTGCTTTTATTTTGAGAAATGAGACAAAGGACCTGACAATACCCACAGATAAATAGCAGCATAACATCCACAGCAACCCCAACTGTCAGAGGTCATTCTGGAGTCACATTTTACAAGTCACAGGCTTCAAGACTTCTTTGGTAATATTTCAGCAAATAAAACAAAACTGAACTTCCAAGATTTCTCACTAACCGTAGCAGCTATTCATCATTCTAAATCTCTACCGGCATTTTCAGAGCTTTTCTGTCACAGCCACTGGAGTGACAGGAAATTCCTGTACGGAGCTTGTCTTTTCACCCAGCAGTTCCAATTACTTCGGTCCTTGACTGCCGCTTTGACAGCATCACTTCTGAGCCATCCAGCAGTGTGATAAAAATTAGGAAACAACAAAAACAATGCGTGGCTTTTGAATAGGCTATTTCTTTAAAAGGTTTTGAATATGTGTCAATTAATTAGCATGCTCCGTGGTCATAAACCAGAGTGGATTTCACCATTTGTATTTCTTTCATCTGCAGTCAAGCGTTTCTTCTCTGAGACCTGTCACAATAACTGATAGTTTCCCCGTGTCTTCATTGTGAGGCAGAGTTGGGTTTTTAAACTATTATTGGGATTATCCTATACTTTATAACAAGTATAAATGGATTTGTAAAAATAATAAAGTATGATCTGAAATTCCTTGAGATTTTAATTGACAACACTTGCATTTTAAACATGAACAACTTGAGGTGCATGCATAGAACTTCTTTTAATGTATTAAAAATCTGAAGCAGAAAATAATATAATTTTAATCAGGAAGTACTGTTGCCATTTCCCCACACACTTGCCATTAATCAATAGTTTTTGTACTCAGTGTAGTCATGGCCTCGCTATTTGAAACAATTCTTTGGGAACAGTTTTCATAATAATAAAATTTATTAATGTATTTGTGTCCACTGGGCTTGTAAAGACCAATTTCTAGGAGAGTCTGAATAAAACCATGACAGTCCTGCTGAATTCTGTGAAGCCTTAAGACTGAGTTTTCCTTTGTTAAAACTCAAAATGTGTCAGAAATCTACTGACTCAGAATAAAATTGCAGGTTACAATTTCACCCTTGGGCTTAATCAAACATGTGGTGTAATATCAAATTTATTGTGTACTTTTGCTTTGAGCTTTGCTGACATTTCAATGGCATCAGCTGTAGAAATGTCGAAAAATGTGATTGTCTTTTTCTGCATTTGGATATGGAGCCATAGTTCACCTTGGCTCTAACAAGTTTCATGATATTGTCCATTTTTTAAGCTGATAGGGGCCATTTTAAGATCATATTTGTGTATATAAAGAATCTCATATCACTAAGGTTATTATCATGAAAACTACTGTACTACTTTTCACATGCTACCATATTGTTGATTTTAAAATCCACAGTTCTTGATTACCATATTAATGAATGCAAAGTTTATGTGATGGAATATGATAAATATATAAATAATTTAATAGCTATTTTTTCCCTTTCAGATATTCATAATTGTCATACTTCAGACCCCAAAGCATATTTTTTTAATCTTAATCAAACAAAGAAATAAACCTGTAAGAAATGTAAGCGTTCAGTATCATAATGCATATACAGTTTCTTTTTCAAGCAGATAAAAAGCTTTCAAGTGGTTAGGATGTGCAGTATATCCATGCATGTGTATAATAAATACATGTTTTAGAGTATATGCATATAAAAAGGCATGAAATAAAGCAGAAGTTTGAAATCGTAGTTGCTATCTGTATTACTTATGTTGTGGAAAATACTGTTCATCTATGTTTGTAATAACTGTTGAGCTTTCTGCTATTCATGTTGTATTTTCATAGAATCACAGAATGGTTTGGGTTGGAAGGGATCTCAAAAACCATCTAGTTCTAACCCCATTCCATGGGCAGGGACACCCTCCACTAGACCAGGTTGTCCAGTGCCCTACCCAACGGGGCCTTGAGCTCTGCCAAGGAGGGGGCAGTCATAACTTCTCTGGGCAGCCTCATCTAGTGCCTCACCACCCTCACAGGGAAGAATTTATTTCTAATATCTCATCTAAATCTGTCCCAGTTTAAAGCCATTAGCCCTTGTCTTATGGCTAGATGCCCTTATAAACAGTCCAGCTCCCCCCCTTTTTTTTTTCCATAATTTTATTCAGGCATCCGAATTTTGGGAAAAAATCGTAGTAGTGCTTAAAAAAATATCATCTTTCTTGTATTTGGCACAAAAATAGAAGAGCAATTGTTACTCAACAATGACCTTTCTTCAAGGATCTCAAAGCAGCTCATATACACTGGAAATCAATGTTTGCCCACATTGGTGAAGTTGGTATTATTACTGTATTTTAAAAGCTTAAAAGGTGAAGCATGGGAGGACTATGTGGTTGGACCCGCAGATACAGGTGTCTCACTGCATCTCTATATTGAAAGCCCTCTCAGCTCACATGCTTACCAGATGGAGACAGTGGCAAGAGCAGGTGTCCTATGTACCGCAAACCCTGATTGTTCCAGCTGCCACTGCGACATGGGGATGGCAACTCCTTACATGGGTGGTGTCTGACGAGACCCTGTGTCATAAACACATTCCTTCAATCTGCCATCTAATCAAGAGGGTGCTTATACTCTTTTTAATAGCAGTTTCCACCAGTTTAGTTACCATGGCACTGGTTTTCAGGTATGTTCTGACATGCTTGGCTCAATGACACTAACCTAGTGGATGCCCATGTGCTGCAGTATCACAGCTGAAAAGATGTCTCCAAGCACAGCGTTATTACAGAACTATAGCAAAATCTGAATAAGATTGCACAGAAGCTTGTGTCATGAGAAAATGCAGCTCTACCAAAAGCTGGTGCTAAAACTTCAAAGCTGTGTTTTCTTCATGTTTTTTTGTTGATGCCCTTTAGAAAATCAGATTCTTTATTTTCTTTCTGTAACCATGAAGTCCATATGAAATGCTACTTATTCAGTGCTGTGTGAATATCAGTGATTACCTTTTAACATAAGTGCAACTCAAAAGATTATTACACTCTGATTAGTGCTTGTTATTATTGTTTGTTTCCAGGCTCCTGTTTTTCTGTAGACCCTCATCTGCTGCCTACCGCGAATGCTAGATAGCATACGAAACAGAAATGAGCTTTAAGTGACATTCACACCTCCTAATCTGAGCTATTTGCAATTATTTTATAATCTTACAAGAGAAGCATTAACAGCTGATTGAGACTACAAATGCTGCAGGTAACAGCCACAAGGATAAATCTTGGAGAGCCTAGAGTTGCAGGCCTGGCTGAGATCCTTCAAATTGCAAGCCAAATGTTGAACACACTCTGTGACTGACTAAGGTCTGAACTGTTCTTTGGCATTCTCCCTAAAAGCAGAGTGATTTTGTAGTGGCGAGTATTGAAAGGTATCACATTATCCAAAACTCTGTGTTCAAATTTTTTCTTAACTATCAAGAGAATAAAATTCACCACCCTGTCAAGTATTGACCATCCGCATCATCCCTTACTTTTATTTAACTATTCTGTATAAAAGTAATTTGCCATCTCCATCCCATTTAATATAATTTTCACCACTGTTACGACAATTTTCTCTTACTATGTAGTGTTCTTGTCCTATTCACTTTAATATTTTGGGCTTTTCAATGTAGTCTAACCTGTGGAGGTCAGTCATAATCCCATCTGTGGGAGTCAGAAGCCACTTGCAGACTGTTGTAGGTTGGAGGATCATCTTGACATCCAAACTGCAGGTTAGCTGCCATCAGGCATTCATGGAAGGCCTGATACAATGACTGTATCCCTAACATCCTAACATTCTTTCTTTCAAATAGCCACCTCTTCTGCACTGTGTATGACCTCAGCAAGCAGCTCTGTACAGGGGGGTCTGCCTGTCACTGATCTTCACCACCACTGTGACCTGACTGCCTGAGTACACTGTAACAAGACATTACAAATCAAAGAAAGGTGTCAAAAAGAAGTGAAGCTCTGGGAAAGAGGTGAATGCATTGTCATCTGAGGCAACATCCCAGTGCTTGAAGTGGGAGCAATGATTTCTTCTGCCTGGGCCAGAGAACTTCAAACTGGTGACAATGGTCCTCAACTCAGCAATATGTGTGGGACATTGACCAGCTGCCACTTGATGGATCTTATATGCAGGACAGTTGTACTGGGTCATACTGGTTTTTGTACACTGACATTGCCTAGCTTTGGGATGATCAATGTCTTTACTATAACCTTTTTCTAGGTACAAGAGTTCATTTCATTTCCTCTAGTTTAAAATAAAAGGTGTTCAAGTAAATGTTATTGCAAGCAGACCTATATCAGGTTGAAAGATTTTAATCTTAGTTTGCAATCAACACAGGAAGCATAGAGTAACAGAGTGGCTATAATGTACTTCATTTCAAAATCACTGCCAGAAAAACAAAGCCAAAAATCCCATCAATTATGAAAAAAGGGAACTACACCAGAATGAAGAAAATTCTTAAAGAGTAAACGAAGGGACAGACAAAAAGGGAAAATATTAATTATGAAAAAAAACTTGCAAAGGATACACAGATATCTTTTTTTTCCAAACACATGAAGAAGAAGATGCTTACAAGAAAGAACAAGAAGAACAAGATACTTAAAAGATATATTACATAATCAAGGTATGCAAAAAAGATTTAGGGAAGATAAAGACAAAGCTACAGCATTTTTTTCTGTATCTGTGTTACCTGTGGAGAAACTTGTATTCTGTGCAAGAAACCCTGAGAAATAGGTTCCGACATCAAAACATCTGCTCCAACAAAAGAATTAATGGGAAAAAGTTACAAAATTAAAAGATAACTTAGCATGTATGAAATCAATAACTTTAGAGCAATTTAGGTATGAACAGGCCATGTTATTTACTACAGCACATAACCTTTTGCTATAAACTGCTTTGATACCTAAGGAATAGGAGGTGTGTATGTGATACTAGTTAAAAAAACCCAATAAATTCCACGGAAGAGCAAGGAAACTACTTGTTACTTTTTGAACTGGGAAGAAATAGAAGAATAGAATTAGTACACGTGAATAAATCTGATATATTCTGTGTGGGGAAACTGTGTGACTTCTGTAAAGCAGTCACATCTAAAAGATTGAGAGTAGCTCACTGGAGGAGTCAGCAATCACATAGACAGGAGCGATCCAGCTGCCAAAGCTACCTTGCAATTCCAAAAGTCTTTTTACAAAGTTCTTTGTCAAGGACCTGTAAAACAGACTACACTGTCATTGAGTAAGAGGGAATGTTTCTGAATGGATGAGTAACTGCTCAAAATGTAGAGAAAAAAGTTTATATAGTCAATTTTCTCAGTTCAGGGAGGCTAGAGAAGAGACCTACAAAATTGTGTGCTAGACCCGCGCTCTTCAACATAGTAGAAAATGAGGTGGTAAGGTGGGTGAAAAGTACGATGACAAAGTTTGCTGGTATTACAAAGTTAGCCAGGACAAGAAAGATGAGGATAAACTGAGAAGAGCTGTAGAACATAATATTTCGTAATGAAAGAGGAAGTAAAATGAAATGTAAATAAATGTTAAGTAATGTCCAGGGGGAAAAATAACCTCAGGTTTAATCATATATAAATCTAAATTAACATACACAACTTGTCACTCAGGAATGAGAACTTCAAGTTAAAAATAGTGGATAACTGTAGGGAAACATTTCTACGTACATGTCAGCTCAAAACAGAAAATACCTTTTCTGTAACTGTGCAATGTCCCCTCGTCTCTAACCCTGTATAAACTTCTGCTTCACTCTTATCCTCTCCTTCCCCTAGTCAGAAAGATGCAGAGATGGTAACAAGGATAATCAAAGTATGAAACAGTTTCAACGTTATTTTTAATTAAACATCCTAAGACTTTTCAGCCTAGGAAGAGAAACAAGTGAAGAGGGATGTGACAGAATGTGTGGACTGTGTCTTCCAGACAGAAGAAGTAGCAATCAGATTAACTTAGAATATAGTAAATTCAAAACAACAACGAAGTAGCTTTTCATGTAATTAAGTTACTATGGGACATTTGTGATGGTAAAAGTTGATAGAAGCCTTGAAAAAATATTGGAAAAAAAAAAATCCACGGACTACTCAAAAAGGCTACTGAATATGAATTACCTAGTCTAGCTAGTTCTGAACTGCAAATATATGTGTCCTGGAAGAGGAAATAGAATTGTTCTTGCATAGGCATCTGCTGCTGGCTAAAGTCAGAGATAAGATAATGAGCTACTCTGAAATTGGTCTTACCTGGTACAGGGACGAGTGGCCTATTATGTTCTCTACTTATTTTTTTTATTTCATTAAACAAACATTCCTTTTCTTCTATGACCCTATAAAGAGAATTAATTCTGCTTCATGTTGTATTTGGTACAGTTTTCTTTGCAGACAAGTTTATTTATTAAGATATGCAGATGTACCTCAATTTTCATGCTATGGATGGAGCAAAAGACATTGTTAATTTAGCCATGTAAAATAGTGACACTTCGTTTTTGAGGGATGCATTGTAAAAATATTATATTGCTATTCATTACCTTTTGTTGCACTAAGTTCTTGTCTAAAACTGCTCATATTTGAGGAGACAGGGATTTCTAAGCCTTCTTTGTTTTAAGGACTCCACTACCTTCACAAATTAGAATTCAATAATCAAGTGGCACATGATATATGGGTTACATCTATGTAGCCAAGCTGATCCTCCTTTGTCTTGCTTGAGGGTTGAGTTTGTTTTATTATCAACTCTGTGTGTATGTTAAGCTCCAAAGAGAGATTTATGCAAGGCTCAACACCTGACCTGCTGTAACAACAGGAAAGCAGTCTGCACCAGCTTGGGCTGAGGGCCACAGAGCATTTCCCACTGTGGACTGGAAATGGTAACCAGCTCCTGAGACCCCTTCCTTCCTGCCCCGATGTGTTCTCTGAGGGGTGACAGAGCAAGGAGGTGAAAATCAACAGTGCCAACCAGGCACTTTCTCCTGGAGAGTGTGCCAGCAGCACCGTAACTGCCCTTTGCGCTTCCACCACTGAGATCTCTTTCCCGGCACATTTCATATTTCACATGGCACGCAAATGAATTAATCTTCACAGTCCCTACTCAGTAGGTAAATGTTGCCCTTAACTAAAAAAAGCCCAACTTGTCAGAAGACAGGAGCCAGGAAGCGACAGGAAGGCTTCTGAAATTACCCTGCGGCTGGGCTCAGAATTCAAGAATTCTTTTCATTCCAGGTATTGCGTTGAGGTCATCTTGCTCTTTGATGTAGCCTAGAAAATGAAATGAGCTATTAAAATCTGGACACATTTCCCTATTAAATTAGAAACATTTACAAGTCCAGCATTGCACATAAAACTTAGATAGCGTTTCCCATGATAAGAACATAAGTAGATTTTGTTCCTTGTACATTTTGGATCATGTGACCTGTGCTCTCTCTTTCTCTATTTGGCTTGTGGTTTACTTCATTATGTAATTGTTACATCTACTTAAAGGTCAGCCAAAGTAAAATTATATTTTGTTGGAAGTGAGATGTAAACAAATGTTTGAACTTGCCCTGCCATTTTCCTTAGGCCTTCTGCAGAGCCGGGTTAAAATGTGACAGTGTTCATAAATGAAGATTATATTTTAGAATCTGTATTGTATTTTTCATAAATATTTCAAGGTACCTGCAAACCTAGCTTAAGAGCTATTGCATCTCAGGAAGCCAAAAATGCAGGCATTGGGCATTCATTGCATTCAGTACAACACAACCGTGCTTATGCACAACTGGACATGCATCAATATTTATTTACAAAGCCCACTTTCATCACTGCTTCCCTGTCTTAGCTTGAAAGAAACCAACCAAACTAAGAACAGAAAGCAAGGAATTTTTACAAACCTTGTTGCTCTGTATCTAAATTCTAAAACCCCAAATATAAATTATTGAAGACTTTGTTTTAAGAACTTAAGCATTTGCTCACTGCATTTTTACTTAAAACAGATGCTGCAGATACAGATGTAGTCATTTTGCATTTATATAGGGCTGGTGTTATTAAGAATATCCACATGAGAAAAGGTTACAAAGATGATCCCTGTAAGAAGGTGAATCAGATAGCATATATTGTAATATAGAGTACTTTTTGCTGTAGCTGCCTGACACGTTTAGAAAAGCTGATACTTTGATGAGAAGATCAACTGCACAGTATTCTCCTAGCATCTTCTCCAGAGTCTCAGTGCAAACTAACGCAAGGATGCAATGTATGTGTCAAGAGAAATAAACACACATTAAACCAGACATTCATTTTCCTCAAACTAAGCTCTTAAAGCACATGCAACAAAATACTGGGAAAAGGTAGAAATGCCAGCTTTACAGCAACATTTTAGATAAAGAAAGGCTTTTATATGAAGTTGTATCCACAGTCCCTAGCATAAAATATTAATGGTTTCAGCTATTCCACTTAATAACTAGGAGGAAGTGTTTCTAGGGGAGAATAATTTGATTAAAAAAGTCTTGCTGTTCAACAACTATATAGTATTTGTAATTAAAAATATTTGTCTCTTGGCTAATACATTAAATATTGTTGGTATGCTTGATGATTTTATTCAGGTGTATGAAGAGAGTTTAACATAAAGAAGCCTCATATAAACTTGCAAAGGTCTACTGTTGAGCTCATATACTGAGCCATTAAAAAACGTTATTTTTAATAACTTGATTAACCTAAAATGATCTTTCTGATTTTTTGTGTGAGGAGAACTCTAGCTAAATGTTGTATTCACTTGCCCTCTTTTCTTAAAATAGCCTGGGAGGAACTGAACGGCATTGTGCTTCCCCTCTCTATGTGGTGGAGGTCAGGGATTTTTGTTTCTCACACAACACCTCTGCTTTACTCTGCCTCACCCCCCTACTATGTCCAGAAGAGGTGGCAAACTGCTTTTGAGAACGTGAACCTCACTACGTTCAACGTGAAAAGGGATCTGGTTATGGTCAGATGTGGGCAGCAAGATGTCCTTTAGAAAATAGTTCCCAACTAATGGATAAACTATTTTTAAGCATGCTGGAATGGTTCCACAGCCAAGCTGTTATAAATGAATAGGTCTTTTGTTGTGAGCCTTGATCTCTTCCCTCCTTCCTCCCTTCCTCCCTCCCTCCCTCCCCCCCTTTTTGTCAGGATGAGTCAATATCTTTCTAATTGGGTGTCCTTTCTGGACTTTTTTCCAGGTTTTAGGCATTAAGAAAGTTCAAATCCTTAAACACATAGCCCTGGTGCCCAGGAACCATTTTTTCCTTTAACAGATTTATTGCTTCAAGAGGTATTCATTTCAGAAGGCTCAACAGTATTGTTATGGGGTTTTTGCTGCACACAGAAAATGTAAAAAGAACTCAGTTGTACTTCAACGAGGCGGCATTATCATCCCAAGAATGAACAAACTGATTTGTTATGTCCTTAACAAGAAGCCAGTCAACTTCTAAATAGTGTTGTGGGATTGTTCTGAAACCATGGCCTGATATGCTTTCAGAGATAACTACCCTGCTATCTCGGCAGTAGCTCTTATTTTGTCATCACATCCTTTCTGACCGCCTAAGGAAAGTGAAAGTGGGTGAAGCGATCACTGTCAATAATACCACAGGTGAGAATAGGCCAAATGCTGATAGTCGGGCAGGACTGAAAATCTGGTAATGGGGCCTCCAAAGGAGCCTTCTGATGGGGGAGTGAGGAAGATGATTGACAGATGTATTTGCTGATTTCCCAAATTCTTGTCAGGAGATTTTTAACAAATAAAATGCTTGGAATTCATTGGTACCTGCTCTCTCAGGATCTTAGGTAAATGTAATCTTCTTGGGAATCAAATACTGCCATCCTTAAGTCATGGATCATATAAATGCAAACGTTGTTTTGCTTGTAGATAGAGTGAAAGTTTGTGGCAGGTTTTAGAAGAGGCTTGAGGCTTCCTGCATTAAAAGGCAAGAGTAACTTCAGAGGAAACAGTGTTTAAAGAAAGGTAGCTGGAACTCAAAACTTAGATGCACTGAGACTGGATTCAGTTTGGGGCTTGAGCAATTTTCAGACAAAAATTGGAATCTTTCATCACATTAAAGTGTGATACATTTCTTTATCCAGAACAGAATGTAATTAGTGAACTACATAAACCATTTATGCATGTCCTTTTGTATGGACAAAAAAAGGTGCAGCTTTTTGCAAATTAGTGTAAGATCTCCTGTAGATGTGAAAGAATTATTCCACACTCTTTATTACTGATTTCTTGCACTCTTCCCTGGAATGCCTGAGATAGATTGCTCTGGGACAGTCTCCAGAGTGACTGAACATGGCAGTTCCTTGGTTGTGCCCTCTCTCTACATGAGACCACGTTTTTAATGGGACTTAGACACAGCATCTGTGGGCAAAGATGCATGAAAATCATTCCCCCCCTCCTGCCCGCAACTCTGCATTTGCCTTCTTCCCACCTCTTTCTGAAATTACCTAGGGAGAAGAAACTAGACATTGAAATTAGGTATCTAGCATCATCAATAAAAATACTCATATATTTTACAGTGCAGTAGTACTCCTCGCTAGTATGCTGCTAAAAAAGGATTGTTTAATACATTCAAAAATTTGGACTTCCTTGTTTTTATCTCTGTGGATCATTGCAAGTGTACATGAAGTGAGAAAGTCAGAAAACCGAAGACAGCAAACTGATGGGACAAATGAGGACTTTTCTTTTTCTCTGTAATGGTCAGCGAGAAGGAGAAAGGCTTTACATTCCTCTTCTGACTAACAGCGAAGGAAGTAACAGCTTGCCACTGCAAACAGTATCACCTGCCTTCTGCTGTCTGCTCAGACAGACTCAGAAAATCTGCCTGCCTGATTCTGTAGCATCTTCCTTCCACCTTCATTTCCTCTACATGAAAAAAGGGTTGAACTTTGTATCACTTTAGACTGCTACATACGAGTTCAGAGGAGTGGGACAAAGGATGATCAGAAATGTCACTGGGTGTGTACAGACTGATTGCCCCAGTTCTGGAAGTCATGAGATGACTGTCCAACGTTTTTGGATTTAGTAGTTCAGCTGCAGAAGACATGACCTTATTTTTACAGTGATATCTTCTTGTAAAAATATTAAAATAACCACACATGGCTATTTCGTGTGTAACTGACTACTGTATGGGATCCATGAATTATTTGAGTCTCTTAGTATTCACTGTCTAAATAAATACAAAGTAGTATCCCTGCATTGGCCTTTTTACTTGTGACTCACAGCATAAACTTTAAAAAAAAAAAAAAAAAAAATCCCTCAAACCCTCAACTCTAACCTCATCTCCAAGCTCTTATAAGACTTTTCCACCAGGACTTCCCTTCTAATTCCACAGTGGCATCATCCTAAGGCATCATTCTTTACCTCATTTATATTTTTGGAGGTATAAATGAAACAGGCCTGTTCCCACAAGACTGCGGCTGCTTTGGACTTGTTTCCAACATGTGCTAACACGCCGGTTTGGCAGATGATAACTGTTACTCATTTACAGTAGCAATATGAAAATGAGTCATAAATCCTAACTCAAATGACGTATGTTCACACCAGTCTCAGCCCTTGGTTTCTGCACAGGTGACTCCCTCATGCAATTGTTTGTCCTTAGCCCTGCTCTTAGGGAGATGAACATATTCCTTCTGAATTCTGTATACACATTAGCTACACCTTCCCCTTCACAGGACACAAGTGGGGACTCTCAAAATGCAGTGACAGCATAGGCTTTCAAACTGTCATTTGCCTAGGAAAATCTGTCTTCTTAATGTTGTTTGTTAAATATGTGTCTCTTACTGGTAGATGGGAAAAATGTTCATGTGGCTGGAATATTCCAGCAATAAATAGCTCTTGTGATTATCAAATGCCTCGGCTCCACTTCAGCATTTAATCACCCTCAAAAGTCATAAATTGCCTCATATACTCCTCCACTATGAACATTGTCTCTTAATCAAAACGGATTAATAAGTTTAAGAGACATTACCCATTTATATATGAATTTTGGTAGGTCATGAGAATAATGAGCCAGATGTACAGAAGATGTAAAGGGCAATGTAAGTTGCAAGTCAATAACATAGAGTTTATACAACATGCAGAGAGCAGACATACCTGATATTAGCAGAGAAAGCTACCAACAGGTTCATGATCATTTGATCTTGAGGTAGTATATTTACTGTTAACATTAAAGTGTTTACATTGTTTCTTATCCCTAATGGTGTCAAAGACAAGCCTAAACCTGTCAACAAGAATAGTTGGAGTACTGTCTGATACTCAGTACTGCCTGTATTTTTACTTGGAAAAGTGTATTCCACAGCAGAGCTAAAGGTTTGCTCCAGAAACTCATCATGTATTGATCTTATACTACTACGAAGGAGATCCTGGCTCCATTATTGTAATTTCTGAAGTATCAATTTTAATCCATACATTATTTATTCATACCTAAAGAAAACAGTTGAAATATTTGCTTATTCTAGCTGCTGTGAGCATTCTTGCTGATTGCTGCCCATAAATGCTTGCTGTACACACACCTTACCACTGCTCATTAACTGTACTGGAAATTAAAGTTTTTAACTGCTCTCTTATCCCAAAGCACTAAAACTCAACTATGTGGGCTATCGCAAAGTATGGCACAGGCAAACCCTGCCTGCACATGGCAGCAAGGAGTGTGCGTGTGTGTGTTTGTGTTTTGAATCATAAAGCTGTAATGAGAATATTTTATGGAAGGATCCTCTCAGTCCCAGTTCAAGAGCATCAGGTCTCATGACACGATGATACAGGCTGTGCTAATCTAAATATAACACTTTCGATAAAAAGAAATAAAAAGAGCCCTGGGTTGTGCTAGGGGATTGCAGCTGTAGCTTGTGGTTTGAAAAGATTAGTGTACTATCATATGCTGAACAACTTCTGATTTCATACAGGTGACAGTAGTACAACTTTTCCAGTCTTAATAGAGCCGTGTCCCCTTTAATTGATATAGTTATATTATCAGCCTCCCAAATTGCACATGGCACACAGAAAACCGAGTCTTTCCCAACAGTGATATTTTATGAGATTGCCTGTGGATTTATAAATAGCCAGAATGTTTTGAAATGAAACTGAAATCCAAAGACCGAAAGGAAGACTTAAGTCAAAAGAACCTAGTCATAAGTTAATGAAATTAATAATTTTTCATACATTAAAAAAATAAATTGAAGTATTGATTAATGTGGGGAGCAGCACAATTCCATCCCATTGCTACCATATTATTGTCACTTCAACCTGAACTTGCAATTTTCACAAGTTTCAGCATTTATCTTTGGAACTGTCACCTGTCATGCTTAATGAAACTAAGTGACAATTGTATTTCTTTTAGTACATTAATATAATTACAGTTTTTTAAAACCCACTTCAGGGTTAAAATAAATCATAGAACTTCATTAACTATTGCAAGATAAGAAATCCAGCTTGCTCCTTTTTTTCTAAAGTACTGTAGATTTGCCTTACTGTTACTTTGTCTTCTTTAATAAATATTGATTAGGATTAAATACTTTATAATATATCTTTTTCCATTCACGAGCTGAGGCATCCACCTTCACAAATGAGGATAAATGTATAATCTCGTGGTCTACTGCTGCATATCCTTTATGCATGTACATTGTGAGTGTAGTTAACTATGGGTTTCTAGACAGATACTTGGAAAAACATTGATGTATATGCACAAAATCCTGTTGTACATCTCTAAAACTTTCACTTTATTATACCAAATTCCCAAATTGTGTATTTCCCTGGAAACTGCAGAACAAATCAATGTAATATTTTGCAGAGAGCTGTGCCCATGGGTCAAGATTCTGACTTTGCTTGCATCAGTGTGAGGGTGAAGTCACTGCACTGTTACAAAGTTCACTCATGTAGGTTGAGAAAATGATATGAAATATCTTTTGCTTTACTTTAAAAAGTATTATACACTCTCCGTTGTCGCAGGAGCTTGCTGGTGGTGTTCACCACTTCTCGTTCCATAACTAATCTCATAAAGGAGAAGAATTTAAAGTGTGAACAGATATTAGAAGCTGTGAATGTCAAGAGAGAGGGTTTTTTGGTATTATAAAGCAAAAAATAACATACCTTTGTGTTTCTGCTTATGCTCATGTTTTGTCTTTTCCAGCTACAGTTTTACAAAAGGAAAATTCAGTGGCTGAAAACTTAAGTTTTTGAAGATTTAGGGGGTTTGTGCTAATTCTTCAAATGTGGCATCAATCTTTTACAGAATGAGTTGCATAATTTTTACTTTCTCACAAATTATTAAGGGGGGTGTTTTGTTTTTTGTTTGTTTCTTTTTCATTTTTTATTCTTATCATATTTTATTACAGTGGCAGGCAGAAGAAGACACTGAATGCAGGCCTTGAGTGCTCCTTCACACAAACTTCCAGATGTACTTTTTTTTCCTCAAGAAAATAAGACCTTGGTGATATTATCGTGTTTTGAGAGAGCACCTGAATAACCCTTTCCTAATTTTAGATTATTATTTTTCAGAATTACCCACACGTGGAAATACAAAGAAGCAAGTTACAATTTTGGTGAGAAGTATTTATTGTTGTGGGCTGAGAGCATGGGGTGACCACGTGACAAGCACTCTCATTCCCAGCCTCAGAACAGATGGGTGGTGAAGTGAGGAAAAATGGAGTGGGATGGAACATCTCATATCCCTACTGCAAGTGACAAATATTTGAGAAAAAATGGCAGTAACATTTTTTCTCCTCCCTTGATTTACTCCTTACTTATATTTGTGATGTAACTCATTAAAAGCATATATTTTACCCTAAAAATATGCAATTTACTCTAAAAATCAGGTGTAAAATCTTCTTCAAGCCCACAGTAAAAGTGTGCTTGGAATTTGAACTAGACTTCAGAAAGTACTGTATCAAGCTCATGACTTCTTAAAAATGTATTTGTTTATAACAACAAAATCAGGCAAAAATCTAGGAACTGCTTAAGGATGTAGTAGTGGAACAGCAGTGAAAGCTCACATGCCACAACTGCTAAAATTTTACTTGATTGTAGATCATAGCTATCCGAGCATTACTTTTATTATAATAAAGTGCATTAAATTAAAACCCCAAATACTTTATTGAGAAGTCGTTATGCTCACCTTGAAATACCACAGATAAGTATTTAACTTGTTTTTATTGATCACTGAAGATCAAGGTAATTTACAGGCTGTTGGCATTTATACCTTGAAACAATCTCTGAGAGAGCAGCTAGTATGTTAGAACAATAAAATAATTGAGTACATACAAACTATTTTTTTTATTTACAATCATAAAAGAAAAAAAAAACCAAACCACACAGCTCAGACCTCAAAATAACTGCTTGTTAAACTTTACAGGCGCCTGTTTATAGCTCTTATAATGTAAAACAATGTTAAATAAAATTATACTTTAACATTATGCCTTTTACAGCATTTTCATTAATACTTTAAAGTGTTTGAAATAAACCACAGAAAAAGGAAAAGAGAAATGAAGGAATTTGTACAGTGTAATAGCCTCCCTCACTAAACTAAAATGTAACCATTTCTTTTAAAGGGGAAACACTAAAATTCCCATGATTTTATGTCCCCATATACACACACTCTCCCTCTTGGATATTTGGCAGATATTGCACATATTAATGGAGAATATAATTGTGTTCATCATTCAGTGGGCAGAACTGCACCCCATAATACATGTTCCAAAAGTACCAGCTGTATGGGGGACCTTTTGAATCTAATCTGTGTTTTCCAATTTTATTAATATTTTAGCTGAGGTATTGTTATAGTCATACATAAATATTTGGTTCTTGTATGGGTGGTACTTGCCATTAATTGCCATAATGCTTAGCTGAGTACCTTTTGGAGCTAACGTCTCCGTGGCGATATCCCAACTATAAAATATATTTCATACTGCTTATTAAAATAATGCAACAGAAAGTATTTTAAAGCTAATAGTATGATCACTATGCAGTCCTTGAAATGGTGTAGGTAATTTCCTCTTGTGCCTTTTTAGCTATTCCAGCGAATCTAAAGGATGAGATGAGGAAGGGAACTGGGCAAAAGCCAAGTTCTCCTTAGCTTTTCTTTAGCTTTCAGGGGAAAATCCTCATTCTGTGAGCATAGGCACAGAATTATATCAGGGCTGGACTCAAGATTCATAGTACTTTCATTTAGGTAAGGAAGAAACTGAGGCAGGAGACTATTTTTCTTTCATTCCTTGGTTTAGACAAGTAAGGGTGTCTTTTTCCATCTACACTTGTGGGGGTTGCCAGGATGCTCATCTGTCAATGTAGAAAAACAGTAACTTTTTAAGTCCAATGAAGTTTTGTAATCATGGGTTTTTTGTAATGTTATTTTGTAACATTATTTTGTAATGTTATTTTGTAACTTTAGTTCTCTTCAATCTAGAGAATTGCATGTTCCTGACTGGCAAAACAATCCCTCGTTATTTTAGGTAAATACATAGGCAAACAAAACCATGATCGTTAAAAATGCCAGTAGAATTGACTGAGGTTTATTTTTCTGTTTGTTTTCCCTGCGGCCTGTATTTTACATGCAGTATCCAAATGAACACTTGA
The DNA here is from genome assembly GCA_027925045.1 of Hypotaenidia okinawae. NCBI lineage: Eukaryota > Metazoa > Chordata > Aves > Gruiformes > Rallidae > Hypotaenidia > Hypotaenidia okinawae. The sequence goes on from BSDF01000001.1 coordinate 49,493,487, forward strand.
TGCTAAGACCTTAGTGCAGTCATCTATATGGGTGCCAAAATGAAAAGTCAGGAGGATATATTCAAGCAATTAAAGAAAATATTGGTTATAATTGTCAGCTAGAACAAAGAGAGGGGGAAAAAAAAGACCTCTTGCAATATTTTACCTCAAGAAAGCTCTAATTCATAGAATTGGTGCAGTACTGGGCTTTTTTTTTTTTTTCTTTTTTTTTTTACTTTGTGAGTTGTAAAGATGTGGGTGAGAAATGCCCATGCAAGATGGCACAGTTGTGAGTGAGAAGTGTGAGAAAATAACTTCTGCTGGTATGTACAGCAATGACTTTTTATCAAAGACTCGATAGTGCACTCAGTATTACGGACTCATAACATGCAAATGCATTCTGCTATTAATACACATTCAAGGCATACATGTTAGTGGTTCCAAAGGAGCTGTTACAATATATGCTCTGAATGTGTATTAGGAAAAATGCACAATATGTAAGTAAGAGTATTCCATATTATGAAAATATAACACAGAATGCACAATATTTTAAATACCCATTCATAGTGACTCTGGCAGCTCAAAAAGAGCAACTGCTCTATGTATTATGAACTCCTATTGAAGATGCACAAAATTAACAAAATTTTTCTACATCTCTGATGTGACACCATCATCTCACACAGCAGTATAACATACAGTCTTCTGTTCCACTGCATTATTTATTCTATTTTAAAAATAAGCTTGTTTTAGTATTTTTCATTTTAATGTTTTTGGGAAGGACTGGCTAGGTATTCTTTTCATATGGAAATATTTTTATTTTTGTGGGATTTTAGATAGAGTATTTTTGCAAACGTCATTTGATATTGGCAATTAGTTTGATACTGCTGAGAAAGGGTAATGTAAATTTCATGAATACTCACAATTGTAAGGAATGTGCATAAAATACTAATGTAGAGTAATGCCAGATCCAGATACTGCTCAGGTTGCAGAAGCAAAAGGAGCCTTGTTATCCTGAAAAGCAACAGAAATATTTGGCTTAGGGCTTGTGGGTTTTTTTTGCTTGCTACAAATACAGCCTCTAGGATTACTATCAGTTAGTGGTTCAGGTAAAATCATTAAGCTATTCTAAATTTACCAAGTGTCTATATAGTTCATATTACAATATTCTGTGTTCTGTTACCCACTCTTCTTAATCAATACCGCGTTAAACTTGCTGTCCTGTTAACATAAAAGACGATGCTGTCTACTGTTTGTCTCTGCTCAGATCACCTTACTGTCAAGACAATTTCAAATAATCTAGGATGCATTAAAAAATCAATAAAGATCGGAGCATTCACTTTTGCTGAATTACAAGTTTCTTATGAAGTCTTAAATAAGTCTTTTATTAAGGTGCAATATTAACTGCAAAGTGAATAGTTGAATAACCGAAGGAAATATATGCAAATAAATTAACTGTTGCAATCCAGCATACTTAGTCGTAATTGAATACCGAATATTTCTTCTTGACTTATTTGTAGGAATGTAATGAATTACTAGTTGACATTTTGTTGTGATGAAACGTCATTTTGCATGCCTCAATATATGATCTGTTACTTTTTCATGTGAGATCTATTACTTGCTTGAGTGAGCTACTTGCTTGAGCTTGCTAAGGAATAGCTGAAACTACCATAAACCATGCCCTGTGATGTGTTTTGCCCTAAGTAGGATAAAGCTTGCTGTTGAGTTGAATTCATCTTCATGTGACTCCTTGAACTTCTTATTAATCTCAGAATATTTTATTTTTCTTTATTTTGTAATTTTTCATTTTGAATGAAATCTTTGTGATCTGTGTTAAAAAATACTTTGGAGAAACGTTTCTCATACAGTTATATTTACTATAAACAGAAAAATCACATAGAGAAAAACACCTTTCCATATTTTAAATTCATGTTTACACTAAGCTGAATGCTCAGTTGCCAACAGAGAACAGTCATTAAGCCTCATTTTCTCTTTCTCCCCACCATGGAGTCCATTCTGTGACAGAAAAACATCAAACCAGGACAAGAATAATTTACAGTTTCTAAATGTAAATGAAGAAGTCTTCAAGACTTCTTGGTCTCAGGGAGCACTTTTGCATCAACACAAAGCTTTACTGAAAACAGTTGCTTCTCTAAAAGAATATGCATTTCTTTATTCTGCTTCTGGTTATGGGAAGAGTTAAATCTGCACATCTCTAATTTCATCTTAGACATCCTGCTGTTTATTTGGTTTTCCACTCTATGGAGGTGGACTTCCTTGGGACAGAAGGGGTTGGTGTCCTGTTAGGACCAGCTAGGGTCTCAGGCACTGTCAATGCCACAGCACTTCAGTCCTTGTGTTTTTTAAAGCACAGATCCTCACCTGCAACACAGCTGGACCCAGCTCTGTTCCTGGCACCTGACAGTTTACAGTGCTTTAAACAGGATGTTTTGGAGAAGGGTAATACAGAAACTTGGCCATGAACATCAGGAAACAAAAGTATTCGAAACCAGGCAAGGTAGTGACCTTCAAATTCCCTTTTACTGTGCTTTTATGTTTATATTGCATGTATTTCTGCTTTGGATCTAAATTTCAAAAAAAACCCAAACCAAACCAAACAAAAAAACAACAGCACAACAACAAACCAAAAATGGTAAGCCTCACTTGTAAGACTGTTACAATATAATTTTGCTTTAGCAGCAAGTCTTTTCCTTAGCCTTTTTAAACAGTCTTCACATTTCAGTGTTACCACAGTATAAAATATTTTGGACAAAATCTGACCATGACCATGACACTGAAAAGAGCTATGAAATTCATAGTAACACACATATGTTAAAAAAGCCTATCACAAAGTTGCAAATCACGTTCTTAGACATAACAAGATAAGCTGAACTCACAGGTACTATGGTACATGCAATCAGCCACAAAAACATTTACTAAATAGTATTGTCCATCTTTCAGAAACATGTAAGTGATTCTGGATGTTAAGAAGGACATAAAATGTTTCCAGTTTCCCCTGTTCCTGCTGAGAGAAGAAGTCAGCATCAGTTAGAGTAGCCTTGAGGAGGGAAACGTAAGTGTTATGATGTGGAGAAAGTTTGGGCACCTACACCTGCATTGATCCATAAATGATAGTTATTGATCTTCACTGTGTAAGGGGTAATATATGTAATTAAATATTTTTTATCTGTAGAATTATGCAGAAATTTTCTACAGCGCTGTTGAGATGAGCCACTTCATCATCCAAAATTCCTCCACAAGAAACATACAAAAACCCCCTCAAAGACTAAAAGTTTTTCTTGGAAAATTAAAGCTATAACTATAGCTTGAGTTTTTAATAATGTAAGTAAATAACCTTTGGAGCAGTTTATTTAGGGATATTGTGGGTTTACTTTACGTAAACAACTTGTGTCTTTCTAAAACACTTTATCTCATGCAGCGACAATTCTATTTTGGCTGGAGGCAATATCTATCATGTGGCTTGTGTAGGAGCTCAGATTAGAAAATGGTGATGTCCAGTTTTGTCCTGAAGACATATGATTATATTTTGCATTTTGTGTACTTTTAATTGGAACCTGTTTAACAGAAACTTTCCAATTGGAAAAGAACTTGGAAGAGATATTTTCGTTGTTGTTCATTTCAGGAAATGTTTACCTGCCTAAAAACGACACTTACTGCCTTTTTCAAGTGTTTTGAACTTCCCTTAACATCCATCCCAAAAATCACAGAATCATATAAACACAGAACGGTGTTCAAATTCCCGATGGAAATCTGCCATAATGGTCTAGAAATCTATGCATTAATTTTATGATCTAGTAATGGAAGAGTATATTGGAGTACATATATGCAACAGCTGATAACTCAGTTGCTGAAGGAAGATACAGTGTGTCTGATAGTTGTGGCCTACTTGAAAGGCTGTGGATGTTAATCACAGATGGTCAGGGTTGAAAGGGACCTCTGAGTTATGTCTGAACTGCTCACTTCCTGAGATTTTTCAATTGCATTTTAGAACAATATATATTTCAAAGGAAAGTAATAAAAAAATTATTTTAGATGAGCTGTGTGTTTGTTAGAATAATGTTGTACTGCCAGGAAGTGCTGTATGGTTGGACACATCTAGACCCATCTTTTTACAATCATTGCAGTCTTCAGTATGTATTGTATTGCACAGCATTTTAATGTGCTATTTCACTAAATTGTGCTTTATGTATATTAAATTATCGTACCTTTTAAAAATCTGATTTTCCTTAGGTTTACCTCCCACTGCCTCTGTTGCAATATGGCCGTATCAGCTGATGGTCCTCTTCCATTAGTTGCTTTAAACTCGATGCAGGCTACTACCCAGTTGAACCTTGGCAGGGCGAGCTCATCCCATCATCTTTTTTGAGAAGATAAACTGAGTGTCATGAAGTTTACCATGTGGGTTTCATAGATAAGGTTAAAAGAACTCCAAACGCCAACCCTGGGTGGTATCGGCTCTTCGTAAGCGTTTATTATCCAATGAAATATTTTGAAGGCAGGGTGTGTTTGGATAAACTATCGCTCCTCCCACTGTTCTCTCCTATGTTTCCAGTTTCAGAAGGAAAAACACAAGCTTGTACGTTGTGTATGAGTCATACCCTCTCTTCTGCTACTGACTCACTTGGGAGTTTGAGGTAAGTCGCTCTACCTCATGTCTCAATTGCTCTGCCCTCAGGACAGCGAAGAGAGAAGGCACTATGGAAAGTTATGCAATGTTTTCATAGATGAAGTGTAGATATTGAGACTAATATTGTTATTAATATCATGCAGTAAAATAATAAGTATGTGTGCCTCAAATGGAATTTTTACATAGCTTCTTCCCCACATAACACTTTTTTCCATTTTGTCATGAAAAAGTTTAAAGAAGTATTATATTCTACCAAAGAACATGTGAGGTTACTGAAATAGGTTAAAAATTATTGTAACTCTCAGAGGAAAGTATATGCACCTTTCATTGCACTGTTGTCTTTTGCAACAATAATGACCAATAATAAAGCTATGTGGTGGTGCTAAACCGATGTCTTCTGAAATAAGAGAAGGACTAGCAGTGTGTGGAGTCTCACACAGAACTGGCTCCTACTCAGGTACTCACACTTCATCATAGACAGTTTGAATTGCTGGGAAACGGTCAAATTTATGAAGTGAATTCATAATGCCTGAGCATATTCCTTAGCACTTCGGACATCAAAATATATACCCATCAGTTATAGCCTCTTATGTTAGGATGTAGATAGGCTATAACTTGCCTGTTTTGTCTTCCGACTTTTTTTCCCCAAAAAGGTACTTGGTTGTACACTGTAATGAGACGTGCTACTAAAGTGTATTTATTAAATCCTAATAAAAAAAATCTGCTTTTAAGTTTTAAGGAAGCTTAAACAGCAGCACATGCGGTTACAGAAAAGTGATAGACTGTCCATAAGCATGCAGCTTATGGACACGAGCACACAAGAGCAGTGATTGCAGTACTCTGTGGCGTGGGTAAGAGCAGAACATGAGGCTAATGGTCAAATCAATCCATGCCATGGGAAAGAAATGTGTTTCCTATACAGAGAAAGCAGAGGTAAGGACACTTGGGAGGTGATAGTGGAGGAAGTACTTTGCTCTCTGGGGCTTTGCTTTTGAAAAATGCTCGTTCTATCCCTTGTGCTCCTCTGAGTAGTTCTGAATTCCTGCGCCAAAGTCGTTTCTCGTAGACATATCTGTGTCTCACCAGTTCAGGTAGGAGAGCAGGTTAGGTTGTGTTAGAACCGACCTGCCAGAGGGGTGGAAAGACCGGGAGGGCAGGTGTGGAGGCCTATGGCACTACATGTGCCCGGTTGCCCAGCTTCTGAGGCACCACCGGAAGGCAAACAATAACCGCAGCGGACAACTTCTGAGCCAGCAGTAGCACCATTAAAAGTGCCCCCGCACCGCTGCCAAGCGCTACAACTGCAAACTCTGTCCAGGCTTGAAAGCATGAAAGCCTCCCTTTCACGTCCACTCATGGTTTTTTTTCCCCCCTTTTCCTTCTTCCCTATTTCTGCTTGATGGGTTTTGGCCTCCTGCGGGAATTGCTGTGGCTGGAGGCCCGGCCCGGGGCGGAGGGCAGCCAGGCGCCCCACCGGTCGCTCCCCGCGGCCCCGGCCCCGCGCAGCCCAGCCCAGCCCGCGGGCCCGTCGCTGGCGGGCGGCGGGACCTGCACAACGGCCGCCCTGAGCTGCGGCCGCCGCCAGCCGGAGTGGGATGTTTCATCGTCCGGAAATGATGGAGAAGGAGTGACTGTGGCGGCGGGGGGACAGAGGGTGTGAGTGCCAGCTTCTGCGCGCCCCTGCCCGAGGGAGAAGACCCGCGGGCGCGGAGCGGGCGGCGGGGAGAGGCGGAAGCCGCCGGAGGAGACGGAGCCGCGGCGGCGGCGCGGGGAGCGGCGTGGGGAGCGGCGCGGGGAGCGGCGCGGAGGTTCCCGCGGCCGGGGCGCGGGGGCGCGGAGGAGGGACGTACGCCGCGGCGAAGCGGGAGGAAATGCGGAGGTAGGGCGCGCCACGCTGCCGGCCGGCTCCGCCGCTGCGGACAGGGGCCCCCGGGCGCTCCCCGGCCGTTCCCCCCTCGCCCCTGGGCGCCCCCCGCGGCCGGCCCGGCTCACGGCCTGCGGCCGCCCCCGCCGCACGGCCGCCGCCCCCGGCCCCGCGGGTGCTCGCCACGGGGGGCGGGCGGCGCGTCCGCCGCCGCGCCGCAAAGTTCCCGCCGCTTCGTTGCTGTCCCTCCCCAGTCCCTCGCCCCCGAGCCGTGAGTTTTCTGCATAAAATACATTAACGAGTCCTTTCATTTGCTTGTTCCTTCAGGGTGGCGTGTTAGTTTTGTTGGAGGGGGGTGCAGGCTCTTTATTACTCAGTGAGAGAGCTGGCAGATGTCCCAAGTGAGAGAACCTCTTCCTCCGGGGCCTGAAGGGCCAGAGCAAGCTCCGACTGAAAACAGGTCTTTGATCTCTCTCCCTCGAGGTAAGTTGCTTTAAAGTTTCTCTGTAATTGTTGCGCCTTTTATTTGAATGATACGTCTACTGATTTGTTTTGTGGGTTTTAACCCCTCTTCTTTTTCCCCTCCCTCCGACCTCCCCGCTTGGTGTAACTGTAACACTTTCTCTTCCACCTCTTTATTGTTTTAACCAGAATTTTGTTAAAAAAAAAAAAAAAAAAGACAAGAAGAAAGGTACATTGATGGTGTTCAGTACTTGAAAAACTGCATTCAGAGGCAGATGCTGCTCCTTAAAAGCCTCCGTGTTTCTCAGCTTTGTGCTTGTGTTTAAAAAGCTCATCCCTGTGAAGTTCCCCTTCCAGGTCTTGCAGTAGACTGAGAAATGTTGATCTAGGAGCAGGAGCGTTTTTCAGGTTGGCGGTCAATTTGCTGGTGTTTTTTCTTTCAGAGGTTACTCTGTGATGCTGCAGCTAAAACCAGTTTCTGAGAGTATTACTAACTTGTCTTGTAGCAGCTCTTCACAAGGTTGTTTAAAAGTGCATTCATCTGAAAGGGGAATTCTTTAAGTTACATCTTACTTGCATTTGCACAGAATACATTGATACTCTGGTCACCTTCATGTAGGGAAGGTGTATTGCAGGTAGTCCTCAAATAGGGAAGTCCTGGTCTGTGAAGATGAGACTCAATTGCTTATTTTCATTTGCAGTTACAGCTTTGTTTTCCAGAATTCTGACAGTAGTTTTAAAAGGCTCTGAAGAGCAGACAAATAAGCTTGTTCAAAAACTGTAACTTTATTCATAACTGGTTAACTGGAGCAGATCCTGGTAAAGCAGTTGTGCAACCGTGGATTAAAGACACAGTCTTGTTTTTGTAACTTGGAAAATCAATAGCTATGTGAAATCAAAGTTGAAGACTCATTTGAGAAACCAGAAAGTATCCGTAGCTAAGTAAAAAATGTTCTGGCAGGGAGACAAATTGGCTTGTACTTATCTTATTGTTGGGGTTTTTTCTTGTCCTAGAGAATGACTCATAACTTCTAAACAGTAAAAAATAATAATAAAAAAAGATACAGAAGATCAAGCATGCAGAACTGAACTGTTATAATCATGGGTGGGTTGTTTTTTTTTTTCCAGAAACATCAGTATCTGTGATACATGGGTTTATTTTCAATGTGTTGTTTCTATCTGCCATGTGATCAAGTGACCACACTGGTTAAATTCTTCATGTAGGCCATACATCAAAGTTATTGAAGTTGTAAGTCAGGTGAACTATGTAGCCTGGAAAGTGTCTAGTTTAACTTGAGGTTTCACTATGACATAAAGTCTTACAGGATTCCATTTTGTAAGATATTCAATATATGGTCTTTTTTATGAAAAGTAAGGAAACGAATACTGATCTATCCACAAACAAGTTACGTGTAGAAAATCTGAATGACACAATTACAGCTACCAGCTGGTGAGGTGTAGGATTATAAAGTTACTTTCTCAGGGATCAGTATGGTGCAAACAAGTGTAATATATTGATTCAGGTTTGCTTGCTGGCCACACCTTTCAAGGCACACACTCAATTTCAAAGCATATGGAGAGTTCACAGAAAAGCATGTCTGATTTTCACAGAATGAAGCATTCAAACACATAATTTTTGTTCTAGTGAACTTAGATTTAAGGATAACTGTGGATATTTGTTGCTTTTTTTCTAGTCTAAGTCTGTTGGGGAAATGGGGGTGGAAAGAGGAAGAGGTGAGTTCATAACATTTCCAGTCTATATTCCAGCATTTCTGTTGTCAGCTTTGCAGTGTGTGGTTACAGGGTAAGGTAGTTCAGATATTCCAGGACTGAAGATGTAAGATAACATGTCTGAGACTTTCAACACCCCCTAGTCTTCCTGTATTTCCCCCTCGTTCCCCCAAGACATCCAAAAGTACACTGACTTCTGTAGAATTTGGTGATAATTTTAAAAGGTGTGGTTGAAATTGACATTTCTTGAAATAGGCAAGAGGTATTTGGAAAAATCTGTGATAATTTGAACTATTGACTCTTTACTGAGCATCACCTCATCGTATTTATGCTATGACTTCATAAGTTTACAGAAAGATACTTGAAATCTATGTCTACCTAGGAATAAACATCCCTTAATCAGAAAAAAAAATGGTTTATGTTGTATGTGTAATAAAGTATTAAACAAATTCTAGTGATAAAGAATTTTTAATTGGTAATGGCATACTTTAATATGCTCTCTTTATTTGTTTAACTGGTTTAGATACCTTACATCCTGAGAACAAGCTACCTCTCGTCTGTAGTTCTGTGAGGTATCCTAAAAATATCCAGATCTTCAGAGTGCTCCTTCTCGTAGGTATTTTTCCATGAAAGGAAAATAAAATTCAGCTACATTTTAAATATTCAAGAAATTTCTATCCCACAACCTAAGAAAGTATTACAGAAGTAATAAAGCTTAGGCAGGTTGGGGGGATATGCATCAGTTGTGGAGATGATGAAAACTCTGGGTTGAGACATAGTTTGGCCTACAGATGTGGCATGCTCTGGCTTTTGCAACTTAGAAGAATTTTTGTGTGTTACTTTAACCAACATGCTCTCAACATCTCCCCTGTCACTGTTCTGCCTTGGCAGTTAATTTTTGATTTAATGCATAAATATTTGTGAAATTATTAGACTTTTCCCCTCTACCATTAGTGTGCTATGAGACACAGTAAATGAAATCATAGCTGCCTCTTTTGTGTCAGTACTCAATTTCAGTCTTTAAACCTTTATTTATGTTAATAGAGTCTGCTGCTCTAAGGTACAGATGACAGGATGAAAGGTTTAACCTAATTTCTGCAAACATCTAGTTAATTTTTGCCTCATCCTTCCAGAAGTGTAGCTCTACTCCTGCAGCCTTGTTCCAGACTGGTCATGGTTCTCTTCTCCTGTGGCTTCACAGGCCTTGGAATCAACTTATGACTACTTGTATGTGTGCCCTATGTAATGTAGTCAGTGAATTGTGTCATGCCTATGCTCAGCCCACTTCAATTTGGCTGGGATCAAGTATTTTCTGCACTAGTAGGTACCAAAATAATGTCCCTAAACAAGGAGTGTGACATTTTGTGACCATTAGCCTCTCCACTTTAAGGAAAATCTTTCATACATTAGAAGTCCTGCCACGTTTATTGCCTGGGCTATGGGTAGACTTTTTCCATTGAATCCTCTGCATTTGAATAAACCAGAGAATACAAGAGAGCAAGTCAACTAACATGGAACTATATTTGGAGAACCAGGGCACATTTTAGAAAATGTAGTCCTGTCATCTAGAAAGTATTGGGAATGCTTTTACCTTTCCTTGTTAGTAATGTAATTTAAGAATAACCTAGAATAACAAGTGAATAATAGTTTTCTCAATTTAGAAAGAAAATAAATAAATAAACTTACACACACACCCCCAATTATGAAATTGGGAATCACAACTACAAGAACTTTCTAATAACTCTTCAAAAGATGGAAATCCACTAGAATTTATATTTTTATGTGGTGGGGGAGGAAGATGGAGAAGTCTGATGGAAATATAAAAATTCAAATTCTGTAAGTGACCATTCTCTCTGGTGTAAATCATACCCTTGTTGCTGGATGCAGAATGCAATTCTGATTTGCTGTCTGAAGAAACATATTCAGCAACTAATATTTCCATTCAGAAAAGGAAAAAAAAAATAAATCATGTGCTCCTCTTCAACAGTGTGCTTCAAACCCCTTCATGTTTTCTGTGCTTAACTGCTTTCATGATGAGGAGCACTAAAGGAACATGCTGACTAGATGAAATGGGGTGACAGAAGACTCACTGTGGGGAATATCTGGACATTCTTGAAGCAACAAAGATTACTATCACCATAATTGTTGCACTTTACCAGAAGTATCTCAGTGTTATGAGTAATGGATTTTTATTTTAACGGTTAACCAGTGCACTGAGATTGCTCAAAGTTACCAAATGCTTCCTTGGTATTTGTGTTCCCACTTGTGGTCTGACAAGAGTTGAGTGAATTTGTGGTGTTTCATTGCTGTCAGTACTGAAGCATTTATTGAATGTTACTAACACAGCTAAAACTTTCATATGTGTCTAACCCTAGTTTGTCATAAAAACATATTTTTATAAGTGTCTTCCTCTAGTTTGTCAAAAAATATACTTCTGCTTTCAGTTTCACATGCATGCCGTTCCAAGAAAGTGATTCATATCCACATGGGTGTGATAGGCTTCAATTTCATGGAGTTGACTGTAAAGTCTTGCATCAAACTGTAAATGCTTTTGTTCCATCTCATCGGCTAATTTTATGTCAGAATCTTTCTTCTCAAATTCCATTTCAGGCCTTCAGAAATTAGACATATCTTTGTTTTAAACACGTGGGGTTTTTCCCTCCTAGGTGGCATTCAGCAATGAGTCTGTTATGCTAGTGTTTTGATTTGGATGAGCAATGCAGTTTTGAAATGAATCCACTGTTCGCTCCCACTTTGGTTTGCATTGCTGAGTGATCCTTGGGAGTGACCTGGGCTGGATTCCTTTTGGACAAAATAACCTGGAAGATGCATTGCAGGAATACACCTAATACACTCCAGCCACTAATGAGCCTTCAGTCTCTGGGATTAAATCTGAGAGCTAGTCCAAAGTAGAAAGCCCCTGGAACATGTGTAATATGGAATGTGTCTGTAAAATCAACTCTGTCACTCTACAGGCCCACTTCTGTTGGCCCATGCTATTGCTAAGATAGACATAGCCACTGATTATTGCTCAGCTATTACATGAAGCTTGTGTTGTGTACACATGTGAAACGTTGGATGAATGACTCAAATTTATAACTGACTGTATGACAGCATGACTATTTGTGAAAAGTCACTTAAGGAATTGAACTTTTTAATGCTTTTAATAGTACAGAGTACCTATTTGCCTGTTGCTATTAATTTTTAATTTATCATGAGTGAAATTTACTCAGGGTTGTCAGACTTGTAGTATATCCGTAGTTGTTCTGTAGCTTGCACCTGGAAAATTCTTTCTAAGAGCTGTCCTAGAAGTTCAGTTGAAATGATTTAAGAGACTGATTTTTTTCAGTGATTTTTTGAGACCACTGAAAGTTACAATGAGAGTTTTAAATGAAAGCCACTGAAATGAAATAAACCCAATGTAGTTGTTTTAGCTTGAAAACAATTTAACATCTAAAACCCATGGATTTCAATTACATAAATTGGGAATTATCAGTATTAATTAGTTTGTACAACCAGTTGTTGATGAAATTAGATGATTTCAAGTAAAGCATGAACTGGAGTAGGCATTCTGAACAGGAATGGCACGGCTGAACTTACTTGTTATGTGAAATGCCAAAAAGTTTTAGGCCTTTCATGAAGTAGCTGGTGGGCGTTGCTGTTAATGGTTGCATTGTGAAACCTGGTATTATTGCAGTTCCATTGTGTTATTGCTGTGAACAGTGGAATTTTCAGTAGGAAATAGCATCCTCGGTGGTTCCTTGCCAAGGAGGATATTAATGAACAAAGGAAGTGTTAGAAGCACAGTGTTTGCCACACGTTCTCCAATCCCTCCCAACTGCTGTAGGCTTGAGACACAGAACTGCTCTGTTATCTTTCCTTTGGAAACATTCCTCAACTCTTTTGTTCCTCACAGATCTACTTTTGTGGGGTGTTGTTTTGGTTTGGTTTGTTGTTTTTTTCACTTTGATAATTTCTCATTTTGAAGAACAAAACTCTATTAGGAATGCAATAGAGCTGAACTGCACACGTATGTTTAAATGCTCTGAACTGCACATGTATGTTTAAATCTGTGCCTGCTTGTTCAGGGATAGCTCAGGCCTCCCGAGAATTCATCTTTACATCCCTGCAGCTGGGTCAAGTGTTGGTGCCTAAGGAAGCTTTGCTTTGCACTTGCATCTTTCCTCCACACTTCAGCAGTAAAACTGTTGGGGTGTTCCTGTCTCTGCATTTTTTTTGGAGGTCCCAGTGACTCCACTGTTCCAGTCCATTCTGCGTCTTCCTCTCTCCTTGACAAGAACGATGCACTCAGCCTTCCAGAAGCCTTTCCCAGTAGTTCCTTTTGCTTTCCGTGTTACTTGGTGCGTTCCACCACATTGCTGGTGAACAGAAAATGAATGTGTCATAGCAACAAAGCCTTTGGTGGTTGCAGAGACAGGATTTTTAACTCGTTCTACATCCTCAGTGCCATTGTGACAATAGATAAACTCTAAACCTGTTTCTCAAGTCCAGTTTGTCATGTTTGCCAGTCAAGTGCTTCTATTGTTCACATGTGCGAAGAGATATATAAGCGTATGTGTCATCTACTGAATGGAGACCAGGTGCCAACACACTCTTTAGGATGTGCAACCCTATGCCCCTGTGAGCATGTTTCCATTTTTGCTGTGTGTTCTGGGATCGAATATTAAATAGTTACTGAGGCATCAAACTAAGATGCTACATTAGAACACAGTGAGGCACATTTCTGCGTAAGCTCAAGAGACGTAATAGGGTGAGGGAGCAGCTAGAGCCTCAATGTACAAATGGACAAGCACCTGAAGAGGAAAAGGTGTTTATTTGTCAAAGAGCTGAGTTCTTTGAGCTTTCTCCTGCCAATATACATACATTACCTATCTCTAGGATAGGTTTTACATATTAATGGGATGTCCATCTGATATGCTCGACATTTTCATCGAAAGATTTAGAATAAATGCAGCTCTGCAAAGAAGGGTTCTTCATTGGGACATTCTAAAAGTTTTCAGAAATTAGTGTGATCTATAACCCAGCAACTTTATAAAGACATAGAAGACAGGATTGGAAGGGATCTGGATAGATTGCCTTGCATACCCTTCTTGCCTAACCCCATGTGTCCGTCCTGACAGTTAAAACTATTTGCCAACTTTCCTTTTTGATAGGGCTGTTGTAATAGTAACCTTGTTGCTGATGCAGACTGCTGCCACTGTTCCGTTGGTGGGGTCTTGTCAAACTATTTGATATGGTGCAAAGAAATGTGTGTTATCAGAGGTGCATATTCCAAACTAAACCAGGAATTAACAGTCAGTATTACAGTAGTCTAAATGGTGAAAACAAGTTTTGATTTTATGAAATCCATGTATTGCTGTGTGATTTTAAAAATAAATAAAACAAGACTATGGTACAATGAATGTATGTACTATAAAAGAGATTTATATATACTTTAATAATTCCAATTAACATAATATTAGGAGTTCACTTTGTTCACTTATTTCAGGACACAGTAATTTTGAGATGTGATTGAAATTTTTTCACTAAGCAGCTTAAGGGTTGTCTGTAATACACATAGGCTTTGGCTGTTAACCATCTCAATTCTATTGTTTGCTCATGTAAACCTTAACCTTGCATTGATCTCTACACAAGTAGAGTGTATGCCCATGCTTACCTTCAAGATAAAGTAAAGGGTGCCCTGCAATGCTGTCATTCTTATGGGGCTCTTCAGCCTAGGGGCTGCCATTCATTTAATACAGGTTGCTGATCTAGGGGCTGAGCTGTGAGAAGTAAGAAAACTATGTTCCTTTTGTGACGTGCCCAAGAGTAACTTAACACAGTTTTGAAGAGACCTTGGATTTCTACCTCACAGTGCCAGAGTAAGAACATAATGAGTCTTTTCTTTCCACTATTTGAACCGGTAGGAAGAGCATCTATTTTTCTTCTTGGCTGTTGGTTTTGGAGGTTAGTCACATGAAAGTGGAAGGCTGTGCTAAGGGAAGCAGAAGCTAATACACTAAGGAAGTAGTTGTCTTTTTTTTTAGCTGAAGCTTGATTAAAAGAGAAGTATTATACATTTATTTGAAGATGCAGTAGAAAAAAAGCCATGCCTCTCTGTGGCCAAATCCAGCCATTAGTTTTTGTTCCAGCTATAGGCTTTATTAAAACTTCTCTGCCACAAGTATGGCATATCAGAGAAGACGAAGTTCTTTGCATTGATTCTTACTGGACTTGTAAATGTATCATCTTTTATAAACTACTGTTACCACTAATCTTATGCACCAAACACACAAAAAATGGCAACAACAAAACAGACTCAGGAGTGTTCTTGAGGCTGTCTTCACGTGTGATGTGTTGTAGTTGGTATGTTGTAGTTGCACCTCTAGAATAATAAAAAAAAGTTCTGATTTCATCATCAGCTGTTTTTTATAAGGGATTAATAATAAAATTCAGTTGTACTAAAAAGGAGAACTGGTACACATTCAAGAAAAAAAAAATCAAGAAACCAGTGTGTCTATTTCCAGCATTCTGATGCATCAGGGTGTATGAAAAAATCTTAAATAAACATAGCTTAAGGTCGACTTTTTCTAAAGCCCTGTTGCACTAAGTCTGGCTGGGATGGAGCTAATTTTCTTCAAGGCAACACCTCTGGTGCTGTTTGGGATTTGTGACTAAAACAAGGTTGATTGTACACCAGTGGTTTGGCTGTTGCTAAGCAGCACTTGCACAGTGCCAAGGTCTTCTCTTTTCCCACTCTGCCCCTCCAAAGTGTGGGTTGGGGCTGGGCAAGGGGTTGGGAGGGTCCAGACAGATGGTCCAGGTCGACCAGATGGATATTCCACACCATATAACGACACATTTGGTAATAAAAACTGAAGAGGGGAGGTTCTGGGGGAGGTAGCCATCACTTAAAGGCTGGCTTGGGTATCAGTCCACTGGTGGGAGGTGGTGAGCGAGAGTCTTTGCATCACTTGTTTTGTGTCTTCTTCCTCTTTCCTTCACTTACTAAAGTATATGGTGACCCATGAGTATTCTCACTTATATTCTCTCCATTCTCTCTGCTTGTCCTGCCTGGGGGCTGACGAGGGAATGAACGACCTTGGCTGCAGCCCCAGGATCAATCCATCACACCCCCAGAGCAACATCTGCCAGGAGATTAGCTTCTCCAGAGGGTAATTCTGGAGTAAAAAGTAATGTACCTCATAAGTGTTTAACGGTTTAGGTTTCTGTTATGTATGTTCATGCAGAAGTCTTCATGTGAATTCAACAGATTAAAGAACAGATACTAAATTAATGTTAATTGTTGTAATCTTCCTATCAAAATTGTCTAGTATTCAGTTGCAACACTGGGTGCTGGTGGTTTTTTTCCTTTTTGATAGTCCCTCTTATTAACCATCAACGTTGTTTACATGGTTTTAACTGGCCGTTTAACATATCCAAGTAGAACAATAAAAGTAAACATGAAAAATACACATGTAACCTACATAGTATTTAAGAAAAAAAAAAGAAGAGAAAAACATAATGAACAGAAAGCAAGTGGAGGAAGGAAAACTAAATCCCTATGAGTAATGATGACTGATTCTGTTCTGCACTCTCTTCAGATTTCTTAGATAAAAACATAATCTAGAACACTGAGAGCCCTATAATATTAATCTCTTTTTCCTTAGAGCCTTTCACTGTTTACTACCTGCAATTGTAGGGCTCTGTGAAGTCGTATCCTATGCAAGAAAATTGTGTACAGTAACTCTGCAGTTTCGTACTGCTGCTGTTGGGTAGATATTGTTGTAATCTTGGTGCTGTTACTGCAGTAAAGTAATTTAAGAGCAAAGTGTCTTAAAATAGCTCATTTAAGCTTGCTCTATGTGGAAAGCAGAGTGCACAGTGCTTGCATTTCTTTTACGCTATCTCTCTCCAGGACATTTCTTATTTTCGTTCAGTCTATTTCAGGGCACTTTTCAAACACTTCTGAAACACATTTGCACCTAATACCTGGCTGCACAGGCAAAATCATCATGCTTCAACACAGTCAGATTTCTCTCTGATGGATATTAGGTAGAAATAAATCTGGGTTGGGTTGGGTTGATTTTTTTTTTTTTTTCTTGATAAGATGAGTATCTGGGTGAGATTAAGTCATCAGGGCAAGATGCAAAACTTACTGAAGGCAGTGAGTATCTTCCCAACCACTTCAGTAACTTTATGCCATTCCCAGTGAAACAGTTCATTTCAGGATGGGCCTTAGGAAATACTGACAAGTAGTTGAAGAAATGGTGATGCGAGGGAGGGACGAGAGGTAAGTGCCACAGAGGTAGCTGGCTCAGATATTTCAGAGGTGGTAATTAATTGGAGGGGAGCAGCAGTGCTTGAAGGCACATGCTACTATACATACAATATGGCATATATTATTTTGAGTAATGTTCAATGCCTCAGTTTAACAGAGTGGATAACAAAGGCAGAAAGTTAAGATTTAAAATCAAACCACCGTTGGTTACTTCAAGAAACTAACCTTTAATATGTCGCTGTAGCAATAAGTGATTTTTCTGTGTCTCAGTTGAAATTACTAGAGAATATAGTATTATTACATTGCAATAAGTTTATAAACAGGTTCTTGTTTGAAACAAATAAATAGAGCTAACAGACTTTTCAGCAGTTGCTCATTTAGAATTACCATAAATGTTAAAAGTACATATGCTCAAAGAAATACTTGAGACTGAAAATATCCCTGCAGTAAGTGACATAAGCTGATAATTAGTCACTGTGAATAATGAACAAAATCATTCCAGATTTTGAAATGTTTCCTCAAATACTAGTAGGAAAAACCTGTAGCAATCAAGAACAGAGGGATTTGTGTGTGTGACTTTGACTATTAAAACATTAATGATGGCAAAAATGAAAGCTGTCACCTTGGTTTGAGAAGATGCAGAGTTGCATGTGTTAACTGGTGAAATCATCAAAACAAGATCTACTATGTTGTGAAATAAACTTTAAACCACCTCAAATAACCTTAGCATAGAAATTTCTCTGCATCTTGTATATACCTGGAGAAAAAAAAATTCCTTTCACCATAGGCTAAACGTTGACTTATTCAGGAATGATTAAATGTCTAGTTTTTCAATGAAAAGTAGGTCATTGTGTTATAATAAATTTTCTGAATTTCTTTACTAAACAGTTTTGAATTTCAACAATATTTGTCTTTAATTAGACATTCAATGGTAAATAATAGAAAACAGACTTTTGTGGAAATTTTTTGGCTTTTATATGCCAGAGCCACATGTGCATGGGGAAAAAATTACAGTTTTTTGTGTGACAAAGCGATTCAAATTTTTATTGGAAAATTTAGTGGAAGGTAATTAAATATAAACAGACTCAACTGTACTTGTTACAAAAGCTGCAGAGTATTATTTTCCATGATTAAACACAATATGACCAAAAAACTTTCTTATAGAGGAATTACTTTGATCTGGACAAGAAACCAAATGAAAATCAGTTTTCTGAGGAAACTACATGAGATGCAAAGACAAGTTATACTTAATGCTCTCTTCTTTTTAATCTTCAAAGGCGAGTTTTGCTCACATAGAGGAAAAATACCATGGGAACTAATACCTTAAAATTTCTTTTTCCTTAGAAAAAACTGACCAAGAGAATACTGTGGCAGGAGATAAAGACATAAAACAACCTTCCAGTAACCCAAGTGTACAACCAGAGATACAAGACCAGTCCGTCTGGGGAAATCGCACTGATGGTGACCTCATCAGAAGTAAGTATTTCCAGAACAAATTGCTGCCATTTAGGCTTGCTTTCACAGTGTAACGGGATACTACTGCCTGTTGACTCACTTAAATCTATGTCAGATGCAATTGTGTTGCAACTATAATGCACGTCTACCAAATTTATTTCCTGGAATGACTCCTGTCAGCATGCATAAGCAACAAGTTCAAAGAAAGGTGGGATTTGAGTCATGCAGTATAATATAGGTCTCTGTAGCATCTACATTTTAAAGCCTTATATTCTTCTCTCACCATTCATAATGGGGTCTGTATATCACAGTAGCCATGTATGCAACTGTACTAGGTGTCATTGCCTTTGATTTCTCAAGTTATACATTTAAGTGTCAGAGTAAACTATGCTGTGAGCAGTAGCATCTGGGTACACTGAGGATTGGTCATATGTCAGTTTATAAAGAAGTTTGAATCCTAAAGTAGCTAGTCCTTTCAAAACTAGAAGAATGCACCAAGACAAGGTTTTAGGCCTTGAGTACCATGAATTATGGGGGGTTTAAAATTAGTTTTTACAAGTCCACATTCCTAGTGTATATCTTAGACACTTTAAAATATAAAAAGGTCTGCAAGATTATTCCCATTTTTCTGTCTTGAAGATTGTATGCTGTCCAAAAGATCATCCATAATTGCACCTTCCTGAGGCGGAAATATTTCTGTCAACTGCCAGAGCTGATACTACTTTAAAACTCTGTGAATGCTTGAGCGTTGGTTGCTCAAGGGAGGGGCAGTATGAAAAACTGTTCTCTAATTATAGGATGTATTCAGAAAGCAAATGGACTAAATGCTGAGTGGTGCTCCAGCTCTCTCAGATCGTTGTCTGCCCACACACATCAGGGTCAGCCTGTCTTTGCACTGCACACGTACTACACGATACACAGCGGGTATTTCTGAAACTGCTGTTGTCATAACTGGTAATTTTCTCAAGAGTTATCTGGGGTTTTTTTTACGTTTGGGTTTTGTTTGTTTGTTTGTTTTTTTAACATTTTACTTGTACAATCGGCTTCTGAACTTTGTGCTAGGTTTTGAAGTTCTTTTCAAATCTTTGTTAATCCTTTTTTATAAAAAACGAATCCTGGTAAATACTTATACCCTTAATGCATTGAATAGTTATCTAGATCCTTCACTGGAAACTGGTATTTAGCATGTCAGATACTTATCTGGCAATTTAAAAATAATTCTGAAAGGGCTATAAAGAGGGAGAATTGTCCTGCACAGCTTTAGAGTTCACTTAATCCATAAAAACTGTTTTAGACCTAACAGTCCCTGGACAAGCAATTGCTTTGTGCTTGTGTTGAGGACATGGGAAGGTGCATAAGACATCTGCTTTTGGAGTGGCCTTCTTGTTCCCTCTTCCTAGAGGCTTCCTCATTCTTGGACCAGTGGGGAAGCAGATGTATTTCATAGACGTTAGCATCATCCCTGAACTATGGAGGAAAGGACCAAGGACAGTAAGGTGGTGCTACGTTTCCTTTGATCTGGTCACTGCCAGGACACACTGTGGGGGCTGCACTGGGGAAATGGGAGAGGAAAAGGTAAATTTTTCACTATATAGTAGAAATTGCAGCAGATTGTGCCAATACCTGACAGATAAGGAAGGGTGAAGAGACTTGAGAGTTACATGCAATCATTCATGTGTGTGATGGGAGTGTTATCTGAATCAAAAAAGTGACAGGAAAGAGAGTAAAGATAAGATAAATTTTAAGGTAAGTATGTATCTATATATGTATGATGCACTGCTCCAGGGTGCATAGCTGATTGTCCTAGAGTCACTAGTAATTTTACTTCTGGCTTTGTGAGAAGAAAGTTTAGGTGAAAACTGGAAGTTTCTGAAACTCCAAATTGTTACAGATTTTTGAATAGTAGTGGCAAACATGAGACACGTTTGAGTAGCTGCTGTGCTGGAATCCTCACTTTGTTTCAAATTCATGTTATTTTTAATCTTTAATGTTCCTACTGCCAAAGTCTTCTAGATGGAATAAATGAAAATGGCGAAATTAAAGCACCTTTGTTTTCTTTGGGGTTTTTTGTTTGGTTTTTTTGGAGTGGGGGGTGTGGTGGCTATAGCTATGAGTAGAGAAGTTTGTTCTATTAAAAAGAAATTGAGGAGCAGTGCTCTGCTCACAAATACTTCTTGTAGCTTGCGAAAGTTCTACAATTTCATCTACCTAGTAACTAAAGTTTGAAAAATTAAACAGGTAGACCAAAGAGCAGCTTATTTATCAGAAACATTGCTTAGGTATTTAATCTTAAGTAACAAGTGTTGTAGCTCAGAACAGCTGTGATTCAATCAAAAACCACTAGACTAAAGTCTGCAGAACATTGCATATTGGAAGAAGCCTGAGGTTAGAAATGTTTTGATCACTATGGTCTACTACAAAACTGTTTCTTTAGATTGTTTTAGACAGGGCTTACTTTAATTTTCTCTGGTATTAAGAACTATTTCCCACTCTTCTAATGATTTGGTTTCTTTTTTTCCCATGCAGATTGTTTTCCACCCCCACAGTTGGTACATACTCCGTTTGCGTTAGCCTTAGTTTTCACTTTATAAATGTTTCCAGAATTTAATTTCCAAGGTTCTCCTTGTTTGCAGCTGTTTTATCCTGCTGTTATATGGAAGTAGATTAATCAGTCAGCTTTATTGGCACACCAACAACGAAGTCCAGTGTTAGAGACTCTGTAATGACTTCATTATGTATGATTTCTCATTTGCACTTGTGAACTCAGTTTACCAGGCAACATCAATAAACTAAAATGCTGCTGCCGTTTTCCACAGTAAGATGTTTTCAATTCACTTTGCCCTTGCAGTCCTTTACTCAAGCCCCCATTTTAATTTCTAGATGATGAGATTTCCCCCAGATTAGCCCTTTCTCCACCTCTTTTGGGGCATCCCTTTCTCCCCAGAATGAAAACTTTCATAATATCCTGGGCAAATGGCTAATCTTACAGGAAGCTGCATCCAAGGAATTAATTGGTTTTGAAAAGAGCTTGAGAGTCATGATAGAAGAATATTACCTTCCAGAGCAGCACTGCCTCAAATGGGTACTGTATACTGGCATATAAACAGGGGAGAACTAAGTAAGAAGAAAACGGTCGTATTACCTCTCTGTATTAATTGTTAATGCCCTTGCATAACTGTTACTGGAATACTGCATCCAGTTGGAGAAGGGTCGGGGAGAACCACAAATATCTTAGGAATGACTGGAGTAGTTGAAAACATGCCTTATTGTGGAAAAACTCCTGGAGTTCAATCTGTTTAGTGTTAACAAAGGGAGTGAAGAGGGACTTGCCTAGTCCCTAAGAAGCATGATACCACAACAAGTAGAAATTTGGTGAGATGATTCTTCAACCTTCACAGGCAAAGGGAGAACTAGATATAATGCCTGGAGGTTCAGTTACACTAGAAATAAGGTGTACATTTTTAAACAGTATTTGAGAACTGGAAGATCTGCCAAATATTTGGTGGTTTTAGGTCTGTTAAATAGGCTTTAGTCTTCACCAGGTGGCCATTACTATCCATAGCCTTCGATTTTAAAACCTGGATAAGGGAGAGTCTCTTTTGCAAAGCAGTTCCCCCAAACTGGAATAACCTCTACATTTTTCACCTCGGGTATTGTTCAAAGCAATATTGAGTCCTATTCCTTTCCCTTCACAGGCACACACATATTTTGTATTTTATATCAGGCTGTAGAGGTTCTGCTTTTCAAAAGAGCTTAACCTTAGAATAATTCCATCTACTTTCCCTTCTTATTTGGCAGTGCATTTTAAATATCTACAAACACCTTCTCCTTATTTTCATTGTATGATCTGGTGGCCTGTAATGGACACATTCTGTTTCTGTTATCATTCACCTTTGGCAAGCGAGAAAGAGTGAATGTTAAAACATGCAGCAGGGTAACCTGTGGCTATGAATGAAGGCATAGGAGTTTTTGCTGCTACACATTACCACAATGCCTGGCTTTGTTCTTGGGAAAGGTTGGTTGTGGGGTTTTTTTCCATCTTAAAAAAAAAAAAAATATGAAGGCTATAAAAGTGGATTTCAGAATATTTAGGCAGAATTTTTACAGCAGGTACTGGTTATCAAAGTATGCTGTTATGTAGGGGAAGGAATATTTAGGAGGGAAGAAAATGCCAGTCTTGAACACTATTTGCTTGTGAGGATTTAATCTCCTTTCTGGTTCTCAAGCAGGACCTTAGCTATGTGATATTTAAGAAAACAAAAAACATCTACCATAGATTCAAATTGTCATGAATAATTGATTAATAATAATCCAATTCTCAAGATTAAATACCTAAAATATGCCCATGTTTTACAGATAGAAAGGTCATTGCTATCCATCATTTCCTGGCTTCAATTGCCTCTTTCTCCTCCATGAAACACCCTCCTGATAGGAGTGGTTCTTCAGAGAAAGGGATGCTTCATTCAGCTCTGTGGGGATTAAACATTTTTGCTTGTTCTTGTGCCTAGTGATTTACTGAAATAATTCTTGTCATGCTTTGTTTGAAATATAAACCTAGATTTTTATATTTTTGTTTTCTGTATTTTTATGTTGACATTTTTGCTTTACATTATTATCTATTTAATTTCAACATCTGGAGATTCCCTTTTCCTACTAGCTAAGTAAGTGGATGATTTTCATAGTTTAAATAATGCAGTTTGGGTTTGGGACTTTTTTCCCAACAAGAACAAGGTAATCTGCTGTTAAAATTGTTCTTTTTGTTTGAAGTTAATCCAAATATCTTTTCTTGTCTAACTTATAGTGCACAGTCATTTTGTACTTAACTGTAATTTTAAATGACTGTGTTTATTCTGTCTGAAAAATAGTGCAGAGTGCTTGAGGTAACTTAAATGGTTCTCTTCAGAGCTAGGAAGTATGACAGACACAATCTTGTAGTGCAACTGAGTGTGTGAGTACAGAAATCACGCAGAATAGATTAATGGAAATTACTCAAAATATAATGCTGAATCTGAAAGGTGTATTATTTTAGTTAAAGAAGCGATTTGTGTACAGGTATATCCAGGTATTTGCTTCATCCGGCTGTGAAAAGAAGTGTGAATGAACAAAGCTTTAATCAGTTCAATACTTAAATACAGGAATGCAGTGTTTGATACTTAGAATCTTCTTTAAAAAAAACAAAAGATAAATCTTTGAGGAGTCTGGACAGTAGAAGTAATGGAGGTGTGAAGGTCCTCACGGAGACCTCCTCTTCCAGAGAGATCTTTCAAATCCTGTCTCCAGCAGACACCTATCCTGTGTTACTTCTGTTTCTTCCCTCAAGCTGGTAGATCTCTTACTACTTCTGTTTTAGAAGTCCTCAAAAAACTCCTCTTGTGCCTATATTAAGGATCCTGATGGGTTTTTTTACTTCTTCCCAACCAGTTGTAAGATGGCATGCGTTTTTTAAAACATTGTTAAAAGTTAGTGTGCATCAGCTGGTTCCTTTCACACAGCACAGGAGGTAAAATGCCATTTATTACAATAGTTTTGTACTGGTTTTGGCTGGGAAAGAATTAGTTTTCTTCACCACAGTGAGTTTTCAGCTACTAAGTAGTGAAATTTAACTTTGATTATATAAAATGGAAAAAAGCTAAGTAAGTATGTTGCACAGCATATTTGGAGTATCCATGCCAGTCAAGTTAAAGCATCTCATCAAGGTGATAGTGAAAATCACTCTTTAACAAAATTTTTTAATTTAGTTGGCTTGAAGGCAGGCCAGTGTGCATCAGAAGTACTAGGACCTGTGGATTTCCTAGGGCCCATGGATTTACTCCTACTGATGATGCACCAGTTGAAGCTGAGGAGGAGAATGAATAATAGTGTTCTTGCAGTAGGCTGAGAAAAACAGATGAGGAATCAGAAGCCGCTGCTGTCAGGCTACCAAGAAACCAAACATTTTCAGTATTTTAAATAAACTAATCAGAACTTGCAGCTGGTGCACACATACACAACTGGAGGTCATGTTCTCTGCTGCTCACCCGAATCTTGATGACTAGCTGGGGTTGTTTAGAATTCTCTCCCCCTTTTTTTAATCGTAATGATGATGAACCCTTTCTGGTCTCTACCTATAAGACTTGGGCGGGAGGATAGGCATTTTCTTACTGACAGTGTATCCCTCTTCTTGCCATTTTGATTTCCCCAAGGAATTTCTGGGTTTGAAACTTTCAGCTGAGACAATTTTACATCCAAGGAATTTCACATCTCACTGTTGCACAACAAAAGCATTTTCATTTAATTTTCATTTAATCATCTCCTGGTCAGAGAGGCATTTTCAGGTAGCTGTATCCTTACAGTTACAGTCTTCAGAGTTTAGTGTTCACAGAAGTCATCGGTGTTCACAGAAGTCACCTGTGGAACAAGCCGGGTATCACTGAAGTTAGTTAGTACCTGTGAACAGGGCTCCTGTGTGATGCAGATACTTTCTATGCAGCCTCTCCCCTTAGACGTGGCTGAATATTTGAAACAATACCATTAATGATGTGCTGCAATAGGGGAGGGATTTGTACACTCTGTACAAACTCTGTGGGGAGTTAATGGGGAGAAACAAACTTCTTGCTACTGTTGACCCACTTCACAGAACAGTAATCAAACTTCAGTGAGAACTTTAAACTGCACCAGATGACCATGGGATAGATGCATGTATTCTGCATATCACAAGTAGCCAGAATTACCTGGAGCCTTTCATTTTCTGTTTTACCTTACTTTTGACTCTCAGAACATCATCTGAATTTATGGTCTGAGGCTGAGGAAGTTTGGATGGCAGTAATCATCAGTACCAGACAAAGGTGAAATTCTTTAAATAACGTGAAGATTACTGTTCTTGCTGTGTTTGAGCCTGAAGTAAATTGTATCTTAATTTCAGAATATTTTCCTTTCTTGTATTGGTACTGTCTCAGAATTAATGTGCTGTTATGCCTAGATGGCAAAGGATATTTATATTTTTTTCCCGATTAGTTCCTCATATAGGGGAAAAGGTACAATGTGTGTGTAGTGGCTCCTTGAAGAGGAAGAGTTATAAAACTCTGACTGCATTCTACATGAAATTTTATACTACAAACCCAATGAGTCAGTGCGGTTTCAGTCGCCTATTTTCAGTACTAACGGTATTCAGTTAGTTATTTTTAGCAAAGAAAACACCAAATTACAAAGTGCGTGAAAGTATCGTCATGCAAGTTGTACTTTTAGGAACCTGTTTTCTGGCAAAACTGTCCTGAACTTAAACTGTGGCAAAAATTCTCTTAGTTTTTCTCTTTTTTAATTTTATTTTATATTTGCTGTCATGTGTGTGGAAGTCTTGGAGTGAGCTTATACAGCTGAAAAGTAGTACTGTATATTACATGTGCATCAAAATCATTAAATTAATTCTTCACAATCTAGACAGCCAGAACAGTTTTAAATCTTTTGAATCTTGTATTTACTGATTAAGAAGGGCTCTTGGTCACAGCAGAATGCTTAGCCAAGTAATTTTGGTTAAACATGTTTTCTTTAAATAGCTATCCAGAGGAAAGAAAGGTCTGAATATGACTTACTTGTTCTGCATTATGGTAATATCTGAAGTGCAAAAGTAGCCACACATTTCTTTCCCAAAGGTATTTCTGTAAAGGACAGGGAAAAACAGAGGAGACTACAACCTATTTACGTGTTGTGGTGGTGGTGGTGGTGTTTTTCAGTTTTCTTTAAAAAAAAAACCAAAAAACCAAACCCAAAAACTTAATGATCCAAACCCAAAGGATTCCTTTGAAAAACGTTCCATGGTCACACAGGCTGTTTCTGATAGCAGTTTTGTTAGCTCATTATCCCGATGCAGTAGGCCTCCACAAATACTGAGGTTTGATTTAACAGAACGATGAATTATTTGCCACTTGAGCCTTAACTATTTTCAAATGAACTGTAGTATTCTGTAACGTGAGAAACATGTTTTTGTATGGAGACTGCTCTTGAAATTTGTGGACCTGAAATGCAAACTCACAGCATTTTAGCACTAGAGATTTCAAATTTTGAGTTTTATGTCTGGAGCTATGAAAGTTGAAGACTTAAATTTTACTTTTAAACCTTTTCCCCCAGATTGTAAGATTTAGCAATGCTAATCTTATTTACAGCAGAATTTCATCTAAGAGACTATTTCCCGTTGCAGAGATTCCTCAAGTTTAAGTGAGACTTAAGGTTGTATAATGACTGCATAAAATGTTATGAAGCTTACTTTTGAGACAAATCAAGTAGAGCAAACTGTTAGGCAAGCCTATAAAAGATGTGGCCTGTGAGTCAGATTTGACCTTTAGGGCAAGTTTTTGCCCCTGAGGGACAGCACAAGCCATTTGCCCATTCCTCTGTGAAGCAAGAGCAAGGCTGCCTTCAAATCTGGGTAGCTACAAAATACATCTTTCTGCAAAAACCCAGTTAGAAGGCATGTGCCTTTTCCCATCTCCCTTTGGTAGGTATGTATTTTAATGGCATTCTGTAAGTTGCAATTTGAAATAAAACTCACATTTTAACAGAGAACAGATGAAAAATCCTTATGCTGACCCAGCCTGGCTTTACGAGCAATGTCAAACCACAGTGAATATCTTCACGTCTGAACAGTTCAGAAATACAGGACATGAGTGAGCAATGTTCCTTTTACTTGAATTTCAAAACAAAGGAAACATTAAGATTTGGTGACAAATTTGGGATCAGCCTGCCTGGGAAATTTTACTTCAATGATCAAACTTGAGTTTTTCACAGAAGTGCTATAAAAAAATATTTGAATGGTGAGGCAGGATACAGAGCTAACTTTGGGTAATACACATGTAGTTTTCATATATGTAATTTTATTAAATTATACCAGCTAATCTAAAAATGTCATATTTCCTAGCTATTGGCTTTTTATAAAGTATTTCCCTACCTCCATATATATTCTTTTTACTGTTTGCTGCCTTTTTAGTGGTAATAGTCACTATCATATTTTTAATGTAAAATCAATTTTGAGAAATATTTTTATATGGGTATAGCTCTTTCAGCAATCTATACACTAATCACTTTATAAAGTATCAAGCACTATACATTCATTCTGAAGCAGTTACAAGTATCTTCTACATGTTTTGTAACAGTCTTTGTCACAGCCATTCTGTAAACTATTTTGTGCTGGATCAAGGGTTTGAAACTTTAAACAAAGTGAAATTTATTTATATAGCAAATAAGACAGTGTTTAGCTTTCAAAATATGTGAAGGGAAAAAAAAAAACCCAACACACAACACGGTTTTAAAGGAG
The DNA here is from genome assembly GCA_027925045.1 of Hypotaenidia okinawae. Classification (NCBI taxonomy): domain Eukaryota; kingdom Metazoa; phylum Chordata; class Aves; order Gruiformes; family Rallidae; genus Hypotaenidia; species Hypotaenidia okinawae. The sequence goes on from BSDF01000001.1 coordinate 49,521,190, forward strand.
AAATTCAAATAAAAGTTGTATTTTTTTCCTCCTCTTCTCGTTCCTTTTCTTTGATGCTTCATCTACTTCTCTGTCCACTGGATTTCCTGATTCCCATCTGTAGGGTAGTGTTATGTCTGAGGAATCTTTTCCTGTCAGTTTAATTGATAAACTCGATCTTAATTTTAAATAAATCTCCATTTGGTGATTTGGTGATCACCATCCGCTACTCTGGCTCTGAGAACGGCCCAAAGGAGAGACCTTATTTGCTGTGCTCTGCTCCCTTCTTGAACAATAGAAATAATCTGGCAAAAGCTTTGTTATCATGTCTGCATCCGCACCAGGGATTCTGCTGGGATAGCTGGAATAGGGCAAGTAGTTTAGGTCTCATTATCAATATTTTTGGGGGTATATGTGGAACAGTCATTATGGAAAAGGACATAAGACTTGTTTGATTAGTGCAGGGAAGGTTCTCACAGAATAATCCACTTTGCTCTCAAAATTTAAACTCAGTGTTAAAAATCTATTTCACAGTGACTATAACGGAATGGCATTTGAAAGTTTTGATCATTAAAAAAAATCCTTTAGAAATTATGGTAATTCAGGAAGAAAAGTAAAGGATATGGATTGGTGATAAGGTAGAAAGAGCAGTGGTGGTTATCATGGTGGAATCAAACTTGGATGAGCACTGAAGTTTGTACTCAATAAATTGTGCTGTGTTCTCTTGACCACTTATTTTATAAAGTAATAAAAGAGAGAAAAGACTGATCCAACCCTGTTATAGTTATTGTCTATATTTGTCTCTACTACCTAGAGCCATTTTTCTATTTCCATAATTGTCTCTAGTCCCCCCATACCTTCTTTTTGTTGTTTGTTTGTTTGAACAAGCCTTTTTCCCTGTTTTCTCACTTCTTTCTCTATTATGATTACTTATATGTAAGCTATGACAAGAAGGTTGTGCTTAGAAACTGACTGGAAATGGTTTTAAAGAGCTTCAGTATAAAAGCCTGTTCAGCTTCTGTGTGTTAATATCAAAATTACATTAAAGCTATTTTATAAGTAGCAATGAACCTTCTTATTAGAATGAGTATTTTGACTATTGGGGAATTAACAGTAAATTCAACATTATGAAAAAGTACTGTGCATTCAGGAGAAAAACCCACAACTGTTAATATTACAATACACTTTGAAAATGTCAGCTTCTGGAGTCATGTGATTATGCGAGATTTAAATTTTCATAAAATCAACAAAATATTAACCTTGTCTTAGTAGCTATTGACAAAACCCCAAAGTTAAAGAAAGACTTCAAATTGAGAATGCCAATTATAAGGATGTATTTAAAAATAAAACACTGAGTAGTTTGGCTTGGCAGACCACATTGTACAGAAACAAGGAATTTTGCCTGAGTGAGGGTAATACAAATTAAATATAAAGTGGTGGGGAGATGTTCCCATTGTGAGTTGTTAATTCCAGCAGCCTGAGAAAATGATACAGCACAATGAATTGTAGCTCGTTATACTGAAGGCACAGTAAAGAAAAGGGTGCTGGAATTAACTCTAAGCGGCAGGGCTGTGGCAGCAGTGCAGCTAAAATGGCAGATGGCATGGATCTTTAGTAGAGTGGATAAGGACGTGTCTGAACTAGTGCAGTTCTGCCCTTTTGACAGTTGTTTGAATGGTTTCCTAAGAGCTTTTCTGTTTGGGGCCAAGAAATACAAGAAAAGAGGCTGAGGTGTTTCCCAAGCACAGAACAGCTGCACAGCACAAAGGGATGGAGGCAGCAGTTTGGCTCACCCATCACCAGACTGGTCAGGCTGCTGTTGCTGAAGATGACACGAATGCTCTCATGGGACAGAAGGCTTGTGTAAGCAGAGAAGGAAGGTTGTATGCATGTGATGTAGCTGCTGTCTTTGCTGTGAGGGAAGGGTTGCTGTTGTACTTCCCCCTGTAAGAGGGGTTTGCTGTCTCAGATGGGACTTTTTAAGGCACTTGAATTTTTAAAGGACAAAAAAAGAGAATGTAACTGTAAATTTTTATGCTTTCACTTACAATGCTGTTTCTTTCCTGTGAAATTCATCAGCTTATTTGCAAAACCTTCTAACACAGTGTTTTAAGATGTAAAAATGGACACTTTTTAGTATTGGGAATAACACTGATAGAGCACAGATTTCACTGCTGTATCTGCACTCCATTTAAAATAAAAAGTAAAAAGTAATTGTGATTAGTGTATGAAAGGATTCTCTTTTACTCCTCAAACAATGGGAAGTAGGTCTTCTAAATAAGACAAAATAAAAGGTTTTCAGAAAAAAAGATCTTTGTGTCAAGAACCACTGATTCAAAGCATGGGCCTCATCCAAATGTAAGTGCTACTTAGAAGTATTTTTAAACAATAGATGAACGAAATAAACTTCAGTGAGCCTAGTTACATAATTTCATAAGTTGAAAGAATTTTTTTTTATTTTTAATAGAACCTTTAAATTATTCCGTGTGCAAAGTTGAATGTTAAACATGCGTTGAGTGTGGAATGCATTTAAACTCCCTTTCTGTATGCTAGAGATAAAAACAAGTATTTTGCTGCTATTCAGTCAGTTTTGCAGTATAAGGACTTGCAGGTGCTGCTGGTCTCTACCATATTGAAATGAAATGCTTTTGCAGGGGGGTTGGACTCAATGATCTCCTGAGGTCCCTTCCAACCCCTACAATTCTGTGATTTTGAGCATAACATTTCCATAGATTTGTAGCTTGTTTCATGAACAGAGTGGGGAATCAGCTGTGGAATGAAAGAAAAAAGTTGTGTGGGTAATTTCAGCCCATTAAGACAATGAACTTTTTTTTTCTTTAGATAATCTGATACATTCTCCTTTGTGCTAATGTGGGTTTTTTCACTAAATTCTTGTGCCTGTAGCTGTTGGTCATTGTTGGGATGCTGTATTTTTCTAACAGGACAGATTTGTGTCTGTGTGGATTAGATAGCAGAGCTTTCTTCTGAATTGTTTGAGCAGCTTATGCTTTGCTTCCTTTCAGGAAACTAAGTGTATCGTTACCACAGGAAGCTGGGTCTTTACCAGGCACAGTAAAGCACAGTCTTTACCAGACTTCTGCACTGCTCTAAGGGATGTGTGTGTGAGCAGGAGGCAAAAACTCATTTAGCATATTTATTTTTTTTACTATATTGAATTTGTATAATAGGGGTCATGTACGAAAGCTTGACCAGAATGGATGCGTTTACCCAGCTATCAGAAAGAGGACTTCCTAGATGATTTTGGTAGAATACAGTAAATAAGGAGTAAAAAATATTTTCCTTTGTGCTAAATATCTGTGACAATGATTATGTTAAGCACAGTCAGCTTTGAATTGAGCACACAAATCTCTTATTTGATTAATTTGTACATTCTGAAATATAACATTGCCGTTCCCTTTAGCTTATGAAACTACTGAGGTCTTTTTCAATCAAAATGATTCCGTGGTTCTGGGATTCTACTGGTTTAGTATAAAACAAAGTAAAGCTGCTTGTGGGGTGGGGAAGGGAAAAGGCAGCAAACTCTGATGTAGAGATGCAGCCTTTAGTGCATGGTTCCTTGTAATTTTGAATCTAGGAAAGGGGGAAAAAAGAGATAATTTAGGTTTTTCAGGGACTGATAAAAGGACCTTTCAAAGTGGATTCTTTGGAACCTGATTTGTACAGCATGCACAAAAACTGTTTGGGTGAGGTTGTACCATGTCTCTTCAAGGCATACCAAACCAGTTGAAAAAAGATAGAGTTCTCATTTTTGGGTTGTCCTGATGCCAAGCTGGTGCGTTAGTGGCATAAAGCAGCTCAAGAGCCAGCTTTGGTTATGGCAGGTCTGCCTGAACTCTCTGTATGTGACTCAAAATCCTTCTGTGACCTGTGTTCCTGAGTGCTTTAGGATGGGGAAGCTCTGCTCACCCAGCCCATGGGCATAGCAGCCAGGTGGATTGATGATGGAAGGGTCCTGTGCCCATCTCCTAGACCCTGCTTGCCATGAGGGAACTGCTGTACCTGAAGGACATCTGTAGCAGAGATTAACCCTGTTTAATGTTTTCCATGCAGATACATGTTACTTCTCTTTCTCCTCACATTTTGCTTTTTGAGGCTGGGGAAATAGATGGACACTTGCTGCGCTCTCCACTACGTTTCCAAATCTTTTTTCTCCTACTGACAATGACTCTCTTAACTTTCCAGCCAGCATAAAGACAAGCCAGGTCATTCAAAGTTATTGTTCTGGACCTCAAGTCCTCACCTTGCTTTCTGACAAAGAATTTCCATTTTGCATCATGGCACTGTTGCTTGGTCTGGCTGATTTTTGTCCTGAGCTCCAGGAGTATCTTTGACCTTGAGCAGAAAGGGAACTGTTGCTTCAACTCTAGAGCACTGTGTAGATGTAATGTGTTTATTTTTGTTTTGTTTCATTGCTTATCAGTTAGTGCTTTATTTTTCAATTCTTTTCTTACTTGTAAAATTTGTAACACATACCTCATCTGTAGTGGGATTTAACATCTGAATGTTCTTCCCAACTCTTTTCTGCCCTCAGACTGAAGTGGCTCAGCTCACTATGTAATTTTTTTCCCTTTCTTTCTCTTTCCCCTCCAGTGCTGTCTTCTTCTGGGTGGTTGCTATCTACTCTTTTCTCCTTTGATGTTTTTGCTCTACTACTGTTTTTAATAATGTAAACCCCCAAGTTTTAGCCTGTTCCTTGTAGTTACTGCCCATTTGTTTCTCCTGTTCCATTTTCCTTGCAGCTGTGCTTTCTCTTTCTTCCTTTGGTTTTCTGGTGCTTGATATCTGCCGATGCCAAACTCGGCATCAGCTCTAGGTTGCTAGAAAGAATAGAAGAGAGAAAATAAGTGCAGGAAAGTGATCAGAAACTCAGGTATCAATGTATGCATTACTACTACTGTGTTTTCCTGCTACCTTTTTACATTAACCTTTTTACATACCTCTTCACATTCTTGGTGAGACTGCACCTGGAATATTGTGCCCAGTTCTGGGCCCCTCGGTTCAAGAAGGACATAGAACTCCTTGAAAGAGCCCAGCACAGGGCCAACAAGATGGTTAAGGGAGTGGAACACTTTCCTTATGAGGAAAGGCTGAGGGAGCTGGGCCTCTTTAGCTTGGAGAAGAGAAGACTGAGGGGTGACCTTATTAATGTTTATAAATATGTAAAGGGCAAGAGTCAGAAGGACAGAGTCAGGGTCTTCTTTGTGATGACCAGTGCTACGACAAGGGACGTTGAGATGCATGTCCAGAGAAGGGCAACAAAGCTGGTGAAGGGTTTGGAGAACAAGTCCTATGAGGAGTGACTGAGGGAACTGGGGCTTTTTAGTCTTAAGAAAAAGAGTCTGCCCGGAGACCTCATTGCTCTCTACAACTACCTGCAAGGAGGATGTAGAGAGGTGGGGGGCCCTCTCCTCTCTCAGGTAACAAGTGATAGGATGATAGGAAATGGTTTCAAATTGCACCAGGGAAGATTTAGGTTAGATAGCAGGAAGAATTTCTTTACTGAAAGGGTTGTCAAGCATTGGAACAGGCTACCCAGGGAGGTGGTGGAGTCACCATCCCTGGAGGTATTTAAAAGGTGTGTAGATATTGTGCTTGGCAACATGATCTGTAGGTGGACTAAGCAGGGTTAGGCTGCAGTTGGACTTTGTGGTCTTAAAGGTCTCTTCCAACCTAAGTGATTCTATGATTCTAGTGGGCAACAGGTGCAAACTGGAGCATTGGATGTCCCATGTAAGGAGAAACTGTTTCACCGTGAGGGTGACGGAGCACTGGAACAGGCTGCCCAGAGAGGTTGTGGAGTCTCCTTTGGAGACATTCAAACCTGTCTGGATGTGTTCCTGTGCGATTTAGTCTAGGTGATCCTGCTCTGGTTGGACTAGATGACCTTTTGAGGTCCCTTCCAGCTCCTAACGTTCTGTGATTCTGTGATCACTTTTTCTTTTTGCTGTTCTGTTTTTACCTCTATTTTTTTTATTGCATCTTGTTAGCTTTGTTAATTGTAGCATTAGGTGTTACTTAAAATTATGGAGATGGCAAAAGACAGAGCACTGAGAGCAGGGTGTAAGATGCACACTTAAGTTTAAGCACTTTTTGGAGTCTTCTAAGATTCTGTCACTTGTGTGAGTGGAGGACTACTCACATCAAGGGAGCAGTGAACTTTAAGGGAATTGCTCATTCCAAGCATTTGCCTTCATGTTCTTTTTAAACAATGTACATGAAGATTTTGTGTATATTTCTATGAGTTTAGCTGAACACTGTGATGTGATCATCAGAAAAATCAGTATCTGTGGCCAGTGGAGAATAAACTTGACCTTTTGAATATTTTCTAACTCAAAGGAGAATGGTTAGGTCTGGGCTTAGAACCTACTTGCCTCACCATGCTCTTTTACTGCAGTGAAATATTGTCTAGATTGTCAGTGGGTGTTGGGGTTTTTAGGGAGGGAGCAGGAGGTGGTAGAGCCCAGAGAACCTGTTTGTGCACTTGCCCGGGTTATGGCTGTTGATGACATTGAGGTTATCTCTCCTGTCTGGTACATCCTGCTGGGCCGCTTATGAGGCAATAGCCAGCAAGTGGTATCCTGTTATTTGTAGCTTCTCTTTGATGTTTGTTATTTGATTTGGGAACAAGTAACACAATGGTGAGGGGCATCAAAACTGTTCCAAATATCTGACTTAATGCCTTAAGTTCCATAGGACACCAGTGTGTCTTTATGCAGTGGTATAACCATATGTTGTAATAGGTACTAATTGCATAACTGCTGTAATTGCCACACCAACAGCTTGGATTACTTTTTTGCATCTAGTAGTTAATTAATCTTCCTTTCAATATCAGAGCTCCAGAAGCGAAGCACTCTTCTTCAGTGAGGTGGGATTGTATTGGGCTTGCACCCCATTGTAACCTCTAGAGTTTGGGCAACTGTATTCACATTTACTAAATTACCAATTATTTCTTTTTAAAAATTAGATCACTTTAAGCACTTTAAAATTAACAAAAGGCCTAATCCTCTGATTTTTAAGCCATGGTGCATTATAAAGAAAGTTTTAACAATAACAACAGGAACAAAAATCAAGTAGATCATTATCCACCTTAAGATGTTACCTATGTAGAAAACATGGGAAGAAATAGCTAGGCATTTCACATTAAATTGAAAAAAAACCACTAACCTTCAGAATTAATCAATTACTGAGCAAAACACCATGAAATACTGGAATGGTAACCATAAGTTAATTTGCCATTGCATACAACTGTATGAGGAAAAAAATCACAGAATCACAAGGTTGGAAAAGACCTTCAAGATCATCAAGTCCAACCAATCCCATCCTAAGCTAAACCATATCCCTAAGTACCTCATCTACCCTTTTTTTAAACACATCCAGGGATGGTGACTCAACCACATCCCTGGGCAGCCTGTTCCAGGCCCTGACAACTCTTTCAGTAATTTTTTTTTTTCTAATATCCAATCTAAACCTGCCCTGGCACAGCTTTGTGCCATTTCCCCTTGTCCTACCACCTGTCACCTGGCTGAAGAGACCATCGCCCACCTGTCTACAGCCTCCCTTCAGGTAGTTGTAGGCGGTGATAAGGTCTCCCCTCAGCCTCCTCTTCTCAAGGCTAAACATCCCCAGCTCTCTCAGCTGTTCCTCATATGATTTGCCCTCCAGCCCCTTCATCAGCCTGGACTTCTCTGGACTTGCTCAAGGACCTCAATGTCCTTATGGTGAGGAGCCCAGAACTGAACACAGTACTCGAGGTGCGGCCTCACCAATGCTGAGTACAGGGGCACAATTACTTCCCTAGACCTACTGGCCATGCTGTTTCTGATACAAGCCAAGACTCCATTGGCCTTCTTGGCTGCCTGAGCACACTGCTGACTCATATTCAGCCTGCAGTCAACCAACACCCCAGGTCCTTCTCTGCCAGACAGCTCTCCAGCCAGTCTCCCCAAGCCTGTAGCACTGCACGGGGTTGTTATGTCCCATGTGCAGCACTCTACACTTGGCCTTGTTAAACTTCATCCCATTGGTCTCAGCCCATCAGTCTGTTCAGATCCCTCTGAAGAGCCTCCCGCTGGACACTATTCACATAACTAGCATGTGGCTGTAAAGGAGAAGTAACTAGTTTTCTAGCTCTAACATTGTCTGACCTACCATTTCTGAATGTTTCCATTTCAAAGTGACAATCCTCAAAATGACTGCTCTAGGCAGAGATGTTTTAGCAACAGATTTTTAGACCTAATTGAGTTGAAAAATATATGCCCAAGAGTCACTCTAAGATGCCTTGTTTATATACTGTTGTACATAAGATTCTCTTTTTTTTTTTTTTTTTTTTTTTGCAATAAAAATGGTACCTAAGTGTTGCAAGTGAAAAACTTGCAGTAATATTCCCATTTTGGAACACAACTTTATTATCACAGAATCACAGAATATCCTGAATTAGAAGGGACCCATAAGGATCATCAAGTCCATCTCCTTGCTCCACACAGGGCCAGGCAAGTCAGAGCATGTGACTGAGCGCATTGTCCAGATGCTTCTTGAACTCAGTCAAGCTTGGTGCTGTGACCACTTCTCTGGGGAGCCTGTTCCAGTGCCTGACCACCATCTCATTAAAGAACCTCTTCCTAATATCCAACCTGAACCTCCTGTGTTGCAGCTTTATGCTGCTCCCTTGGGTTTTATCGCTTGTCACCAAAGGGAATAGATCAGCACCTGTCCCTTTGCTCCCCCTCATCAGGAAGCCAATATAGAAGTTTATTCCCCAGGTGTCTGGGTGCCTGTTACCTACAATGTCCTGTTTGGTGTTTGGCTCTTCTCTTGGGTTTTTTGTGGCAAGCTTCTGTTGCTTGTTCTCAAGTAATTAAAAACTGTGTGCTACAGTAAGAACCATATTCCAGTTTAAGTAGATGTGGCTTAACAATCATTGCATTACGTGAATCATCTTTATTCCTAACTACATAGTGATCTAGCAAGAATTTCCAAATCATCTTCAAAGTTTGTCATAGATGCCAATCTTTTCAGTCTCACAAAAAACAATGCTAATGATGGCAAGATTTCTATATGATAAAGAAGGAGAATTTACTGATGATCTATGGTAATTAGAAGACAAAAGGATATTTGGATTTTGAGGTAATTGCTGAAAGATAGGTAATTAAAAAAATATTAAGGGATTTACTCAGTTTAGCAATGATTAAGATTTTGCTGCTGCTATCATTAGAAAAAATCAGCAGGCATTTCTTCATTTTGCAAAATCACTTCAGGAAAGAGGATTTGTAAATAGAGAAATTCACTCCACATTTTCAGTGGGAATGCCTATCAACTTTGTAAACCTCTGGCTACCAGCCCCTTTCATGCTTCCCTGTGGTAACTGCTTCTTTCTGGGTACGTCAAAGACAGCTTTTATACAATTCCTGCAACCCTTCAAACGGCGCGTAAGGTCCTGCAGTGCTTCCAAAGGAAGGCACTGCGGGTGTCTCTGCACAGATGTAAGAGTACTCTTGGCACCTTCTCGTGCACTTGCGTCGCCTTCTCAACCCATAAGCGCACATGCACACACGCATTTGCCATTCTCCTCAGCCCTTCACTGACTGAGAGCCGATGGGATAAAGGTGCCTTTTCCCTTTGTCCCCTGCCAGCCCCATTTCTATTATACCTGGTGTTCCCTGGATGTGTTCTCAGACATATTATAACAAAGTGTTCTCAGTGTGGGTCCTGTAAAACTCGTACCAGCAATTTTACTACAGTATTTTCATTACAAAGGACATCCTGTTTCATAATAATATATTGTATTCATTTTGAAGATGTCCTCATGTCTTACAAGAAGCAATTCTAAAAAGGTGGTTGATGCTGTTAGTTGGTACTTTGTTTTCCTTGTAAAGTCAGCATGGTATAAAATATTCAGTGTAAAAAATTGATTTTTAAAGATAGATTGTACCTTGATGGTACCTTGTTATTTAGCTAATGTATGCCTTCTGTGATATGGAAGCTGCAGTATATGCTATTTATGTCCTAGAAAATATTCAAAAATAATTGCTGACAAAAGCCACTTCACAGGTTGACTCAGAGGTACATCTTGTAATCTGAATGTTAATATTCTGGATAGCTAGGCATAGAAAACTATTGATGTAGTTTGAAGATCCACGTAGAGACTAGTCAGTATTTTGGATAGAAAAGTGGAGGGGGAGAAGGTTTGAGATAGTTGAGTTCTCCCAGCTTCACCGAAATGTTTTGCTTATTGAACATATGAATGCATACAATTTATAATATTTCTGAAAAGGTAAAGATTTTTTGCTAGTCAGTTTGAAATATTTCCTTTTATATCTCAGGAATTTATGTCTTTTCCAGAAGCAATTTGGAATCACTGTAATTTTACTCTAGAATCCAGGCAGCTCCTGGTTTTACTGTACAATCCATGACTATCTGTCATATGCTTTATTTTTCCCCTCAAGCTTAGGTCTGTGCCACAAAGAAGTACTGACAAAAAAACAGAGGCCTGATTCTTACCTCCCTTGCATGTGATCCCTTCCATGTGGTCCATGCAGAGGGAGCAGGAGCAGCTACCACTGAGATCAAACAGTTTCCGAAGCTCAAATTAGTGCGTAGATCATGCCTTTCAACATTAATGGACTCAAGCAGGACTTCTGTATTTCCTAAAAATTGTTCATCCTTGTCTTGTGGTTGCAACTGTTTTGGGAGGCAGACAAGTGTCTAGGATATTTTTAACTGAAATGATACTTTGTATTTTTGCAATATTTGAAAATGCCAAAGGTTGTATTTTTTTACACCCAGGAGTTGTGCATTTTTATTCCTCCCTAGTCCACCTGCAAAAATACTGCTTCTGTGGCCTGATCTGATGTCATAAATGAAGAAAAACAGCATTTTTACCTCTCTGGGTGTGCAGTCAGATGACCCAGGCTATAAACTGGAAAGTATTTTTTTCCATCAGTGGCATTGGCCAGGGCTAGCAAACTCCACGGGCATCTGTATCAGCTGCCTTGGAATTGCTTTTGATGTGATTAGGCTACTAATTAGCTGTCTCAATTCTTCTCTCCCTCCTGATGTTTTCTTTTGATTCACTTTGACTCCGAGTCGTCTGTATTCTGTGTATATTTGGTTTTGTATTTTGTCTAAAATCCCTACTGATATCTTAGACTGTCCTCTTTTGATTGAGTTTCCCTGTGTTGACGTACATTTGTCTGTTAAACGCACACATCAGGATTCTTCTCCTAAGAATAGCTGTAATTTTGCAAGGTGTAAACAATATATTGTGGGCTAGCATGGATAGATGTGCATACTCATTTAAACTGCATTATACAGTCTGAATGAGAATGCACATCGCTACTTCAAAACCATCAGAACCATAGTAAATGTTTAGTACTCGAATATTTATTCACCAGATAGTAACAATTAAATTATTATGTAAAGTCAGTGAAATAACAGCAGAAGTTATTGTATTAAGGCCCACTTTGCAAGGAAACCAATGACAAGGAAGCAGTGAAACACACTAATAGATTATATGCTATAGCAATATATTGCCTTTTTATTGCTTTTCCACAGGCAGCAGATTCATGTATAGTTATTACTAGCTACATTATCTGCTAGTTTTCTATCAAAAAAGATTCAGTCTATTGAATCATTAATCCAATATTTATCATTCTTATTGAAAATCCACTAGTGTTAGCACTGTATAAAATATTGACTTAAATCTACTGGTTTTGCTAAAGATTAAAAACATATTAACCTAAAAAGCACAGTATTTCTTAGGACATTTGAAACTATTCATTGTGCATGTTTGAAATGACAATATTTCTGTGTTGTGTGAGGAATTATTTTTTATTTAAATCTTTAACATATAGTAAGTGACCAGTGCCATCCTGATTTGAAGATGCTGAATGTTCATCCAACTCATATTTGAAATTTTGATGTGTATTGCATTAGTTACTGAATATCAAGAATAAAATTTTTGCTCATACATGGAGTGTAAAATGGGATCTTTTGTAGCAGCACACGGCCTGTTTAGAATGATATAACAGGCGCTGAATGTTCACATATCAAACAAAATGCCATCTTTCTGTAGAAAAGAGGTGTCAAAAAGTTTCTTTGTACCTTTAACGCATGTGATTATGTAGTACAAAATGCAGAGTTTGTAAAATTTCTTGAATATACAGGCAAAAAATGAATAATTCAAAACAACTCATAAGTTCTACATTCTATTGTATCTTTTATAACGCAGGCAGAAGATAGCATTGTGTTCCCAGTAGAGCTGAATTTGCACAAGTTACACCTCTGAAAATGCCAGATGGTCTATGGTCTACTTTTGAGAGCTGTCACATATGTAAAGATTTGAAAAAAGAAAGACAGCTGAATGAGAGCAGTGGATCATTAAAGAGAGAGTGAGAGTCCCTGGGTATCACTGTGTTTTAAGAAGCATTGTGTCGTTCCCCATATTACACCTTTTTTTTCTTTTTTTTTTTTTTTTCAAGATATACACAACCTTTAAAAAATAAGGTAAAAATATTTCTGTTTTAAACTGAGTAGTTGTGGCTTCATCTTGGAACTGTCAATTTCTTTTGTTCTTTATGCTAGAATGCGGTCATATGGTTCCTAATTGGTTTCAAGTGTGTTTTAACCATAAGATTCAAGTCTCCCTAGTGCAAAATTATCAATAAAGTTAAAATAAATTTAAATTGAGATAACTAATCCATTTGGGGTTTTATTCCATTTTGGTTTGACCTGCGTATCACATGTGAATACTGTAAAGCCAGTCAGCTAAAAAGTTGTATGTTAATGCTAAAAGATTGAAGTAAGAGTACTTTGGGAACAGGATTATTTAATAAAAAAAAAAAATTAAAGAACCCCAAGCCTCCTCAAACCCTTAGAAAAAATAATAATAAAAGCATTCACACACATTATGATAGAAGCACAACTAATTTTGAAGATTGAATTTTGGATCATGTGTCAAGTCGCTGTATAGTAGCAAAGCACCAAGATTACACAAACAATTGTAAGCTGCCACCACCAATTTAGCTAGCATGGAAAAGGTCATAACTGTCAGTTTTAGAAACCTGTGTGTCCACATATACAGAATTTTTAGTATAGTCTATTGCTTTTATTTATTGAGGAAGTTTAACCCCTCCCCGGTAATTCCAGGTTGTTGGTGAAACTGCATGAATCCAGAGTTGGAAATCACAGGCAGCTCAGTGTAAGGAAACACAGATCATAGAATCATAGTTTGGCAAGGCTGGAAAAGACCTTAAAGATCATCTAGTTCCAACCCCTCCTGCCATGGGCAGGGACACCCTCCACTAGACCAGGCTGCCAAAAGACCTATCCAGCCTGGCCTTGAGCACTGCCAGGGAGGGGGCAGCCACAGCTTCTCTCTGAAACCTGATCGTCTATCACCATCCTCACAGTGATTTTTTTTTCCTAATGCCTAATCTAAATTTACCATTCTTCTGCTATAGGCCATTACCCCTTGTCCTATCACTCCATGCCTTTGTAAACAGTCCCTCTCCATCTTTCCTGTAGGCCCCTTCAGGTACTGGAAGGCTGCTATAAGGTCTCCCCAGAGCCTTCTCTTTTTCCAAGTCCAACTCTCTCAGCCTGTCTTAATAGGAGAGCTGCTACAGACCTCTGATGATCTCTGTGGCTCTTTCTAGACTTGCTCCAACTGCTCAGTGTTTTTCTTGTACTGGGGACCCCAGAGCTGGATACAGTTCTCCATGTGAGGGTCTCACAACAGCAGAGTGGAGGTGGAGAATCATCTCCCTCAACCTGCTGGTCACACTGCTTTTGATGCAGTCCAGGATATGGTTGGCTTTCTGGGCTGCAAGTGCACATTGCTTGGTCATGTTTAGCTTCTCATCCACCAACACCCTCAGGTCCTTCTCAGAACTGCTCTCAAGCCAATCTACATCCAGCCTGTAGTTGTGCTTGGTACTGCCCTGACCCATGTACAGGACCTTGCACTTGACTTCTTGAACTTCATGTACTTCACATGGGCCCACCTCTCCAGCCTGTCAATGTCCCTCTCTATGGCATCCCTTCCCTGCAGCGTGTTGACTGCACCACACAGCTTGGTGGTGTTGGCAGATTTGCTGAGGATGCACTCAATCTCATTGTCCATCTTGCTGATAGAGATGTTAAACAGTGCTGGTCCCAGTACTGACCCCTGAGGAAGGCCACTTGTCACTGATCTCCACTTGGACATTGAGCTGTTGACTGCAACTCTTTGAGTGTGACCATCCAGCCAACCAATATCTTCAGCGAGCAATCCATCTGTCCAATTCCTGATTTTCCAATGTAGAGACAAGGACGTCCTGTTGGACAGTGTCAAATGCATTGGACAAGTCTAGGTAGATGATCTGATGATGTCATTTGCTCTTCTTATCCACAAATGCTGTAATCCCATCACAGAAGTCCACCCATTTTTTCAGGCACAACTTGTACTTAATGGAGCTGTGTTGGCTCTCACCAGTCATCTCCTTATTTTCCATGTAGATCATTACATGGAATGTGAAAAATGCTGTTCAGTAATAGAGCAATTTACACTTGAGCGGCATAATGAAATAAAGCTACGTGAAACTATGTGTATGGACACTGAATTTTAGAGTAAAATACTGATTCCTGGTGTTGCTGAAGATTTTATTTTTGAGTCTGGGTAGGTTTACACTGATTATGTTTAAAATGGAGGAAATACCTTTTGATTTTGAACAACATTAATTTTGTACATATGTGGAAAGATACCTATGCAAAAGCTTCTTGGTTATATACTTTCAATGAATCCAATTCTTATAAGAGAAAACTTCCTAAACATTGTGTTTGGGGCTTTTACAAATGTCTGGAAATGTTAACAGAATACGTACTGCAACTTGACTTCCAAAGTGAAGAAAGTTCCTTGCTTATGCTTCTGTTCATAGGTTTTGGAAAGACTAATGTTAAATTGAAAGGAGAAGCATTTTCAGTATTGCCAGTGAAAAACTTTTTGGGAAACTGCTCTGTTGGCTTGGAGGTTCATGAGCAGTTACTGCTGGTAATGAAAGAATGATCTTTATTTTCCCTGCAGCATCTTGGGGGGCGGGGGGAAGGGTTAAAGCATAAATGTGTCACCTAGGCTTCCTTTCCTTTACTGCAACACAAAATTATTGCTTTTGTAAAGTAGGTTCAATCAGGGTTACTCTGACCTAGATAGGTGCGGGCAGTCTAGGCAGTCTAGCATATCTTTTTAAAATCTTAGTTACTGTGACTAAAAATACCAAATGGCAAGAAAAAATGAACCAGATTGTATTTAACCTGTTATGAACACTATCTCTTTTTGTCTGTGAACATGACCAGGACTCAAAGGATGAGTTATCTGAAGTTTAATCCAGACAAGTTTATGATAGTTGGAGGAAACAATCTGAGAACGGTATCGGTGTCCTTGATAAAAGGGAGGCATTGAGGGCTGTTAGGCAAATTAAAAACTGTGAGGGTTTTTAGTGACCATGTTGTTCTGTTGCGTCCCAGTGGTATTTGTCTGAAAGTTTGATCACTTGTACCTGAAGTCATCAGTGGAGATGTTTCTTTTAGAGGAAGCTAACTGTAATTGTCTTACATATTGTTATCTTGGACACAGTGCAATCTACATACAAAGCTATACAATGAAATCGTCTGAAAATGGATGTGAATCATCTGAAAAGGGAGAGAACTGCAGCACTCTTTTTCTTTACTGCTAGCACTGTCTAATCTCGCTTCAGCTGAGTGTTCAGGAGAATCTAGGCTTTTTCCTTGACGTTAGATTTCTAAATAGTCGAAGATTGGACTATCTGAAAACCTCTTTATGTCCGAGCATGATACAGTAGTGTTTTGATTAGGAGAGATGATTGGGATGATGCTTTTTGATTATGAAATCTTGTTGTGTTACTCTGTGTATAGTTTAATTAGTTTTCAAATGACATCTGCATTTTTTTTCTAAATAAGAATCTTTAATTGGAAACCACTTTTTTATTACAAAGTTTTACATAAGAAAAAAACCTTTCATCTTTTCTTTTCTTTAGAAACAGACTTTAAAATACATAGACAATGTATTGCCCACGTTATTCAAAAAGTATGCTCTTTTATCATACAGTAGCTCAACAAAGAAGACATGTTTTGTGCCCTCTCATTAGAATGGGTTTATAATATGTACTCCTGGACTCTTAACCAGGCCCCTGCAAATTCCTGCCTTGACAGATTTTGTATTTTTTGACTTCGACCATTTCAGTTTTTTGCCTTAAAGCCCTATCTAGACCATTACAGGAATATGGGCGAGGGGAGCTCTGGCTAACCACAGCTACACGGTGTTTGAATTCACTTTCCTTCTGGTTACTGGATCACCTCCTCTAGAAAATCTAGAGGGTTTGGGGTTTTGTTTGCTTTCTGATTTTTACAGGGGAACGTTAACTTTTATGTCTGTTCTTTGATGAGTAAGAACAATGAAAGTTGCCTTCGTAGTCTAGCCAAAAGTATTCAGCTATCAATTTACAATTTAAATTAACCCTTTCTTTCTTTCTTTCATTTTAAGCACAACCTCAACGTTTGCCTCCACCAAATACTTCAGCACTGGAAAGGGGTGAGGAAGAAACTGGCAAAATCCAAAATGGGCACGCAGGTCTGAGTAATGGAAGTGGAATTCACAACGGAGTCAAGCATACACCTGCAGACAACAGAAAACTTTCAGCTCCTGTTTCAGAAAAAATGCACAGAAAAATTCAGTCCACGTTGTCTGTCAACAGCAACAGCAGCAAGAAGAGTAGAATAAGCTCTGCGTTTTCTCAAAAGCCAGGTACTTCACCTGAAGGTAAGCAGAAATTCTTATTAAAAAAACCCAAACTGAATAAAGACTAGCCAAACCCCATTCTCACTAATAATTACACAATCAACTGAAAATAATTGAAGAGCATGACTCATGCTCCAGAAGCAAATAGAAATCATTATGATAAAACACAAGTTACTTCCCCAAAGGAAAATATTAAGTATTTGAAGGAAATTGAAGCAATGGGAGATTTCTTGCTTTCAAACATTTGGCCAATATAGTCTGATAATGT
This sequence comes from Hypotaenidia okinawae, assembly GCA_027925045.1. Lineage (NCBI taxonomy): Eukaryota > Metazoa > Chordata > Aves > Gruiformes > Rallidae > Hypotaenidia > Hypotaenidia okinawae. The sequence continues at coordinate 49,538,247 of BSDF01000001.1, forward strand.
TTTAGTCTCTCTAGTTAGTATCCTGAACTGATAGAAACTCCTGTCAACATTGTCACATACACGCCAGAAAAGATGTTAAAGCACTAGTTCAAAGCATAGTAAATACTCAAATCCAGTAATGGCAGGCTCCATGAGGGTATAGTTTGCTTTTGAAAATGTTCTGTTAGCGGAAATTCTGACTAGCTATGAGGTCTGAAAATTAGATAATAAAATTTGGAACTATGCTTCAGTGTTTAGTGTGCCTTATGCAGTGTTTAGGCTGTAAATAATTTGCATGAAAAAGTTCATACTCCCTATGCACAGCTTAAATAAGCAAAAGTAAATAATTTCCCTTATGTTTTAGCTGTGTGTGTGTTTTCACTGCTTGCAATTACTCTAATGGTCCCAGAGTTCCCGAGCCTCACCTGAATCCATTGCCTTCCCTTTTGTACTAATATACTCCATGGGCTTTTGATCCTCCCAGTTATAGGAAGGGTGCAGAGGATCTACAAATTTTATTGGTTTGAGGCAGGTATGCATGCAACTGAATTAAAAAAAAAACAAAACCCACTCTGTAGGGGTGGGTTCAGTAGTGGATTCTTAGAGAAATGGGAAATGGTACTGTTCGGTGAAACAGGGAGGATTCTCAGCCTAGATGAAAGGAAGAGGGATCAGAAAGACTGCAAGTCGTGGCCTGAATGAAGTCTACTGATGTTGGTGGAGTGACTTCTCTTGACTTCAAACCTACTGCGTGAATTTGTGTAGTAATATCACAAACAGCTCTCAGGCTGTGCCATGGGTCAGTCCTCCTTGCTGTGGCTTATTTTCATATTTATCTTCAAGACCCTACTTTTATTTTTCTTTCACGCTCTCAGTTCTCTAACATTTATTTCCCAAATCACAACTTCATACTTGCTATATTCCCCTTATCTCTTTCTGTTGTGTTAAATCCAGTTCACCCTCCAGCCCAATATTTTTCTTATGTATCAAAAAACAGTAAGTTGAGACTTAGATCTGTTCACATGACTAGTACAAAGTGCAGGCCTCTGAATTTAGGAAATTCAAGGTCTGAAAAAGAAATTACAGAGTTCTAAAGAGACAGTGCCTGCCCTGTTCATGCCCTTATACAATTATTTATAGCAAGAACTTTGTTTTTTCTTCTAAAATTCTATTGAAATAGATACAGTCAGTGGGGTTTTTTTGCTTGTTTTTAATAACCTTGGATTTAGCTGAAAATTCTAATGCCTGGTTTTAATATCAAAGACATGATTGTGTTAGTTGCCTGAAACTGCCAATATACATTTTTTATATACAGTCAGCAATGTTGATTTATTAAAGGCAAGTCCGATTAGAATACAGACAGTTACATTGTGCTGTCATACTATCTAGCTTACATAGCTTGACCCACACTGATAGCATCTGCTGCTGTAAATTTTCTGTTAACCAATCTGAGTGAAGCACAAGTTTCATTGTGCAGTAAGTGTATGTAGGGCCTTTGTGTCTGTACATCTGCATGCACACATGTGTGCGAGCCTTCTCACAGGTCCTTCAGCTTTTCAGTAATTTACCCTGTAGGGCTGCATGGGGTAACTATAGGCTGTAAGTAATATTCTTATCAAGTTGTTACCTCACAGGGAGTATCAATGCATACACAATTTGTTCTGTCATCCATTAGTTTTTGGATAAGATGCATAATCAGAGACTCTGGGAATGGTCAGCTGAAATAAAAAAAAACCACAAAGAAGAGATCACTGTTTAAGGGGGAAATTATTTATGCATAACTTAAATATAATTCTGTTCATTCATTTAAGAAACCATAATCCCTTATGACTACTTCTGGAAAGCTGCACTTAAAAAACTTGATATAATTAGCCAGGTTTTTTGATCAAAGGAGTTTAACAGCATTTAAACTATCAATATCTGTACTTGATGAATACATCTAACCATACAAAACCAGAGGAGTACACTAGTAAGTCCTATGACTAAGGATTGCATAGACATTCTTGCAAAATAGCACAAACAAATTAATTTGAACCAACTTCTACAGCTTCTTTGTAGTATGCATCATACTATCATGGGTAAAGGGGTGTTTTTCTGAGCAGTTGTCTCTTCTGATCCAATGATATGTCTGTATAAGCTGTTGAAAAGGTTTACAGGTAGATGCAATAGATAGGAGATTATTGGAAATTATTTGCAACGTTGCTTAACTTCTTGGCTTTGCTTTAGATTGTACCATGTTAACCTCATAAACAAACCATTGATTACTTCTGAAGAGCTGCTGGGTTAGAGGTTCATTGGAAACTGTGTGTGCTTGTGTACATGTGCAGTGTAGCAATATAATTTGTATGCATTTTTTATGTAATCTTATGTAAAAAGAGAGAAATTATACTGGTTTTTTTACTGTATTGAAGATTCAATCACCTGAATTAACATAGCTACTTAGGTCCCCAACTAACTTTGGTAGAAAGAACACTTTCAGATATTCCAGTTCACTTTAGTTTTGCTATTTCTTGTGTGTAACCTTGGATTTTGTAATCCAATTTGGAGTGTTTTGTTGGGGTTTTTTAACCTGAAAACACAAGATGTTCTTTTACTTTATCTGCCTTGTGTTCCACCTTGCCCATTTGCTAGTCAGGAGAATAGCTGGTTTTGTTAAGTGAAACAAAGTGCCAGAGAAAAGAAAGAGTATATCCTCAGTGGAAAGAAAAGTGAAAATTCTGGTCATCAAGCTGAGTTTAGACTGTAGGGAAAAAAATAAATAAATAAATAAATTGATCTTTCTTATTCCACCCTCAAAGTTGCATTCTTCTTGTTTCTTCTTAAGAGACAGGATGTGGATATTTCTGGATCACCACACCTAATTGTAATGCAGACTAACTCCAGGTTTGGTAGTTATTTTGCTCTAGAACATATTATCTATTGGCAGAACAGAAAACCTGGTGGTGCTTGAAGCACCAAATATGCAGGAGCATATTTGGGCTCAGGCTTATTTAAAAGGTTAGCAAATGCAGCATGCTGCAGACTTCAGTAAATATACCAGAAAGCTACAATAAGTTATTTTACCCAGGATATCACATCCTCCCATGGAGGTCAGTACTGCTTCTGTGGGTCTCCAGAGTACTAAACAGCCCTAACGCAAGCTATAAAGCCCCCCAGACCTCCACTTCACCAAAATCCCCCCACTGTAGATACCAGTTTTTATTAATTGTTCCAGCTGCAAACCTGTCTTGTGCTGTAAATCACATTTTGTGAGCTTTTGGTATGGAAGTTGTGTTGGAAGTGCTTAAAACAGGACAGACATTTTGGTGGTGGTATAATAAAAGCTTTAAAACCTGCCTTTTGAAATGAGCCTGTAGTGTATGGAGTTGTGTCAGCATTCCCGGATATGCTGTTTAGAAACACTTTCACATCCAGTGAGGCTTAGGAGGGTGTGAGTGCACTCACCGGTTCTGCTTTTCCTCTGCATCTATTATTAATCCATATTGTCCCTGAAGAAATCTTACTCAGCTCCATAACTTACACTACAAGACAACAAAGGAATTATGAAACAGTAGGAGTGTCTCTCTTAAAAAGCAGGTTTTAAACACTGTTTCAGTTCTAAAGGTTTTTCACAAGGACTGAATAGGTTTCAGCCCATATTTGGAATACGATGGAGGGGGTTTGTCAAATAAATTTTAATAATATTTTAAATTATTTATGTCAAAGGTGTCACAGTTGTTCCAAAACTGGTCGCTAGACTACTAGGAAAGAGAATTGTCACTCTCTTGCACCTGGAAACCTGGAAAACACCTTGGAAAACTGAAAAAGTGGTTGTAAATGGGTAAAATGAAGGCAGCATAGCTGCTGTGCTTGGAAGCTGAGGTACCTGGCCAAAGCGGTTTAAAGAGGGGAGGAGTTTAAAGGAGACAGCAAAGAGCCAGCTGAACAATAAATGTATTAGGAAATGAAGACAAGTGGGTGACTGACTACATACAGATGTGTATCTGAGTAGTGGATGGTAAGAAATAATGAAATATCCAGGGTTGGATGAGGGAAGGGGAAAAGAAACTGGGCAGTGGGAGGGATAGAAGAGGAATTTAATGAAGGGGGCAGAGGAGGCAAAATGAAGTCTAATTATTTTGTAAAATCCAAACCAGATTTTACTACCAAAACCTTATGAAACAATGTTATACATATTTTAATCAAAGCAAATGTTTATAACAAGTTAGTGATGGAGAGACGGAATTAAGGTTTTAATTCAGTTTTGAAATTGAGCTCTTGTTTGTGGGGAAGTTGCTGTGACCTCACAAGTTGCTGCATTTGTCAGGGTAGTTCCCACAAGTCCACTAACTTGTGGTCATTTGAGTTTAGGGTGGTACTTCACATATTCAAAAGCTGAGAGCATACGCAGTTGCTGTATACATCTGGAGATGGTAGCTTGTTCAACTATGGTGAGCAGACCATGAGCCTGCCTCATGTGTGTGTGCTGTGAGACCATAATTTTATTCCTTCCCAGGCTCTCGAAACCAGAAAGGTGCTAAAAGGCATCTTCTTTCCAAGGATTTTTTCAAGATAGGTCTTAGTAAGTGTAATAAGGCTATATCTAGGAGTGAAGTAGATAAAGAAAGCCTGCAGCTTGTGGGTGAGGCTCTGGGGAAGGGCGGGCAATGTAGGCTTGCTGCCAGATTTAAGTTACCACTCCTAGTTTTCCAGAAGCAAGACCTGAAGCAATCATCCTCAACCCTCTGCACTGTGTATCATGTGCTACTGAACTTGGAGTTATAGTGAACATTCTTACCCAGCATGTGTGGGTTTTTTAAATACAGTGTTTAAAATTCTGCATTTCAGGTTGCATTTGAATTTTACTTCCCCTGCTTCCCCTTTTTTTTAGTATAACATAACTTCATCTGTTGTGGATGTTGAATCCCAGCATGGGGTTGGTAGGCAGGCAGTATTTAACTCACGCTACCAATTGCATGAATTTATTAGAGTATCCCGAGTGATATTGATGGCTTAACTGAAGACAAAGCGAGTCCACCAAATGGCCTTTGTGTTAAGCCAGGGCCTTAAGAGCCACTAAGTGCATATACAAGGAAAGTAGTGAGTAGTTCTCTTAGCAGGGTAGCAGTCCTCTACTTAACTAACTTTGCTTTATGTAACTATATAAACTTAAAAATAGTTTTCAGTCAACTTTCCTGTCCTTTTGAGGGTATGATTTTGGATAGGGTTTTTAATTTATTTCTTGCTTGTTGAGTGGCACTGTTAGGTGACCAGATTAGTGCTGTTCACTGAAATCCGTTATGAGTGTGCACTGTACCATGAATAGCCTAAGATTGCAGAAATATCTGTGATGATCTCCCTCTGTTTTTAAACATACACACATTTCTGAAATCCATCTTAAGTAGCATTTAGGCAGCTACAATAGTATCCTCAAAATCTCTCTACTTAGGCCAAAAATTCCATTGCTAGCCTTTAGAACTTGGTGCAAAGTGGCTTTGTGTCTGAGCATGAAATGCTAACCAGTTTTTGTTAGACAAGCTTGTATCAGAATGCAGTTGTCAACTGGGCAGTGGGTAGGTAACATTATCCTACAGTCCAACTTGTGGTTTTTAGAAAGGTGGTTTGAAGAGTGGTGTGCTTTAAGCATGGTGTGTATTTTTCACAGAATCACAAAATTGCTAAGTTGGAAAATACCTTTGAGATCATCGAGTCCAACCGTAGAAGTCTTGGAAAGTGATTTAAATGTTGTGTAACAATAAGCGAGTGGAAAACAGATTCTGTAAGGAAAAAAGGTCTTCACACAGTATCTATTTTATAAGGTCATGGTACAGCTAACATCTGACTTCTCTCAGTACGTGCAACGATGTGCAATGGGAATGAAAGCTGCAGATTCTAAGGAAGCTTGAGATACTGTAAATTGGCACATTTCTTAGTATATTCGTATGTTTGAAAACAAGATCATTTTTCTCCTGAGGCTATACCTGTATTGAGAGTTTAGAATGCATGCTTAGATTAAAGTTTCCATGTGCTTTGCCATGTAGTTTGCCTGTTCAGCCAACATTTTAATTTTCTTGATCAATAGAGGTGATCAATAGAAGTAATCATTTTCTATTTTAAAATGCTGAAAAAAATTACATATACTATGCTTTTTCTCCATCTAAATAAACTTAGCTCCATTATGTAGGGTGAGCTATACTCCATGCAGAACATCAGTTTGTTCTTTCTGGGCTTCTTATTTTTCCTTGAGCATTTTCCTGCATGCAGTGAGTTTTCTGGAAGCAGATGGGTATCAGAGGCTGCACAGGAACACTGTGCATTGCAGGAACAGTGGCGTGATGGTGTGCATGCCGCTGCTCAGTACACTTATGCCCCTCCTCTGTGTAATATACACCTTTAAAAAACTTGTGCTGGGGTGTTTTCTCTTTGTCTTGCTGTGCTGCTCTGGCTGTTGGTTGTCTCTGCCATCAACACCATGCGTGCATCCCCGCCACTGCCGGCTCTGCGCTGCTGGCTGGCGGGACGCCTGTAGCACCTGCTGGGGCTTCTGTTCAGGGCTCTGCGGGGGCCCAGAGTAAAGCCCCGCTGAGGACCTCAGCTGCCACTTTGATTGTGGTTTTGCCCTTTGTGATTCTCACTGTGAGACAGCGGAGTGCCTGGAGATTTGTTTTGAGTTGTCTGAACTCAGTGAATATAGTTAGTAAGAAGCTGACCAAGGTCACCATCCTGTAAGTGAGCTTATTTACCATTGCAGACATGAAAACCTTTTATCATATGTGACCTGCCTGCTTGGTATGAGAGCTTACTGGGTCAGTTTGTGACAGGTTAGTGTCACCCATTACAAAAGCAGCGCAAATCAGCCTCTATGTGTGTTTTCTCTGTACATTTTTCAGCTTAACTTCTGCGCCCCTTGTACAGTTTCGATGGTCTATAGCTCTCTGCAAAGTCTGTTTCTTAAGTACAGCCGGAACTTTTCGTAAAAATGAAGAGGAGGTGGTAAAAGGGAAGTTGAAATGAAAAGAAATATATATTTCAACACTGAAAAGGAATGGGATATCAGGGTAACAGTATCTGTATGCAAAGATTTTTGAAATAAAAAGTGGTGTGCACTGCAACTGGGAAAAAAAATTAAAGTTGTTTTATTGTTGATACTGTTTGTTTTCCTTAAATGAGAATATCTGTTACAACTGGGATAAGGTATAGAGTAGGGCCTTCTGTACTTTGAATAACAATATGCAAAAAGTTTAAAAGCCTATTTCTCATCTGGGTATTGTCTGTGGTGACATTTTTAACCCGGTTAAAGTAGATGTTACCTGTACTGTATAAACTCTTTGGCTAAATCAACACAAAGTAGCTGGATGTGTGCGTATGATGTAAGCAGCAAAGGCTTGGACAAGTTGGTTGGGTTTCTATTTGTCTTGGCATCGTTTAACAGTTTTGATGAAGTTCCCTAACAAATCTCTAACTTTTGGGAATATGCCAAAGAACTAAGGAAACAGCTTTAATTACATAGCTATTTAAAAATGCTGCATGGAATGACCCTTTTAACTTCAGGTCTAGCTTTCATCCCATGATGGCAAAATGAAAATTGAAGATGAGCTTTTGTGTCTGAAAGTTCATTTTTTTCCTCAACTGTGAGCTGATCTAATAAGACATACTATTGTTATCTACAGAGCAAGCCTATCACAGCTTACATATTTCCACATAGTTTTTGTGAGCTTGGATCATACTGAAGACATGCAATGCTGTGTTTTGATGAAATCAAATGCATTTTATAAAGGAACTAAAGGCAGATGTACTGTTTCGGTTTGGGTATTTTTTGTATAAAATATACCCTTGTACAGTGTTTGACACCCTATATCCTCACTTTTATGTAGTGTTGACCTATTGTGCTGCACTTAGGATAAGAGGAAATGGCCTCAAGTTGTACCAGTTTTACCAGGGGAAGTTTAGATTGGATATTAGGAAAAATTAGGAAAAATTTCTTCACCAAAAGGGTTGTCAAACATTGGAACAGGCTGCTCAGGGAAGTGGTTGAGTCACCATCACTGGAGACATTTAAAAGACACGTAGATATGGTGCTTAGGGACGTGGTTTAGTGGTGGACTTGGCAGTACTAGGTTAATGGTTGGACTTGATCTTAAAGGTCTTTTCCAATCAAAGCAATTCTGTGATTCAATTATTTCTAAATTAATTAGGGAAAATTCATAGAATCATATATATATTCATAGAATCATATATATATTCATAGAATATTCTGTGATCCTATGTTCCTGAGTTTGAACAGACCCATAAGGATCATTGAGTCCAACTCTTGGCTCCACACAGGACCAGTCAAGTCAGAGCATGGGACTGAGCACATCATCCAGACGCTTCTTGAACTCAGTCAAGCTTGGTGCTGTGACTGCTTCCCTGGGGAGCCTGTTCCAGTACTCGACCACTGTCTCAGTAAAGAACCTCTTCCTAATATCCAACCAAAACCTCCCCTGTCACAATTTCATGCTGTTCCCTCGAGTTCTATCATAGATCACCAAAGAGAGGAGATTGGCACTTGCCCCTTGAAAAGCAATGGAAATTTGAGACTGGTGTGGTGTAGTGTGGAAGTCCAAAGAAAAAGCTCATCTTTGTTAATGGTGAGCACGTATGTGATGAGACACAGAGTGATTTCTTCTTTCTCTGTGAATTTCTTTAATGAAAACTTAAACCCCAGGAAAGTTGGGAGTTAATTATTTATTAATAGTACTGCATCATGAACATCAAGGCAGGCGGAGTTCAGTCCTTGATAAAGTCATACCTTTAATTCTTAATAGTATTAGTGTATCTAATGGGAAAAGAATGAGAATTCTCTCTAATTCTCAAACAAAAAAAAGAAAGTAAAGAAATAGATCATTTTAAGCCAGCCTCTTCATATAGTGTCTTAAATGATATTGCTGTATTACTTCTTTATCAGAAAAGACTAAAATATATTCAGGGTTTCCAAAAAACATGTTGGCAGACATTTAGGTAATAAAATCTACTTTTCCCCAAAAAATTCTTTGCAAATATATATGACTTTAAGTTTAGTTCCATTTGGATTGATGTGTTCCACTCCTCACTCATCTGCAAAAACTTACTAGGGTCAAAGAGTGGAAGTTAATTATAGTCTTTATTATTAACATGTGAAAATAGTTCTGAAATTTAAAATAAACTGTAATTTAAAATAGTTGGTTTGGTTTTGGAAGCAGTAAAGAATTATTAGTAAGTCTTGTGCAAGCAGGGAAGTATATTTCAGTGGTCTCCAGCAACTGATAATGAAAAACCTGAGGTCATCTCTTTTAAAGTGAGTTTTATATAGCATCTTCTTTGTGGCTGGATTCCACTGATCATGACACCCTGGAATGGCAACCAAAGGAAGTGGGTTTTAGCTGTGTAATTTTTTCTGTGGAACTGACAGGCAGCTGTAAGGATATGTGTTTTCTGTAGCATGTAGATTTGTTATTATTACAAAAAACCCTACTGTGACAGTTTCTTTTTCTTATAATTACATCTGTAGATAAGAGGCTAAGAAATTTGAGACATACATGGAAGAAATTATTCTTCCACCCATTTTATCCTTATGTATTACAGACATTTATAGTCACAATTCTGGATACAGCAAGTTAGGTAGGGCTAGGTAGTAGCATGCTTTGTCATGTGTTAAATAATTGCTACCTGGATAGCTATTAAAAGTCAGTAACATGAAGAATATAGAAGCACAATTATTTCAGGTTTGTCCTTGAAATGTGGATCAAAGTTTATGGGCATTGTACAAATGAGTCATTGCAAGAATGAAGAGAGCAGTAAAAGGTATCTCTACTTTGTCTTAAGTGTTTGTGGAGGTTAAGTAAAATTCTTATGTAAAGAATATGGAAAACTCACTTTGCAATCTGGAGAGAAGGTCATAAAAATAAACACAGGTAAATAAATCCTTTTTCTCTTTCAGTTAGTGAAGAAGAGATGAAAGACCCTCCACAAAGTTCCCATCATAGCACTAATGGTCAAAATTTCTTTCTGTGTCATGGACCATTTTTGATAGTTTTTATATTTGAAATACCTTTATTTAAATCCATAGAACCTCCCCTTGTAAGTACTGATTCAGTGGGTTTTTAGATTAGGAGGGAAAAGTTCTCTTGTCGGTCCAGAAAGTGCTTTCCGAGTGCAGTTCTCTATGTTTAACCTGTAAACTGTCTCTCACCCATCAATAAATATGTATGGTATCATTCCTGTGAATGTTTATTTCTCTCCCTGCAATCTTACATATCCCTGCATGAATCAAGCAAGATTTGTTTGAGCCTTTTATTTTCAGTGCAGATACAGATAAAGCTTTATTATGGTGTTTTGTTTAAAAAAACATTTGTAGAACAATATTTGTTACAGTATTAGCTTCTTTCTGTTTCAAAGATGCAAAATAGTAAAAAACTCAGTTCCTCAAATATGAAGGCTTCTTATATAGAACTCTGGGCTTCTTTATCTTTTCCCTTCGTATTAAAAGAAAATCTGAAAAGAGATTGTACCTGAACAAATTTAACACCATCTCCATGACAACCAGCTAATTAATCGCCATCGGTCTGGCTTTGGTCCTCTTCAGCGAACTGATACTCCCCAGCTTTATTTCACATATCTTCTGGGTTTTCTATGAAGGTCATCTATTTAGCAACAGTATTTCTTTGGGAAAAGCAGCCTTTTAATACAAGCAACAACTTCCTTTAAAAGCAGCTCAGTCTTACATCTGGTTTCCTCTCAGTCTTGATTCATGGACAGTAGTAGGGAGTTTTCATGATTAGTTTTTTTGTTCTTGCTTTTCCTGATATTTTCATTTTTTTCTTTTGGGCCTAAGTGTTCATTACGTATATTATGACTGTCATCACATTGCAGTACTGGTATTTTCAAGCTAAGTTTGGATCTAAATAGTGTAGTAAGTAGGAGATACGACATTTAGAGTAGGCTAAGAGCTCAGGTAGTTACTTTGCTTCTTGGGACAGATTTTGCAGGTCTGAGCCTCTTACCTCTGCATTGCTGTAAATATTTGTGCTTGCTCATGTAAAGTCATCTCCACATTATCCTGCAGTCAAAGGTTTCTGTGATGTTAGAGGTGCTTTGAACCAATCAAGACACTCACCAGAGTTACTGCACCATTTCTGATGTTACAAATATGCTTCGGAGGCCTGGTAACTGTATTAGTCTTGGAAGTACTTGCAAACCTTCCCCTGAACAGTCTCCAGCCTGCGAACTGTGAGAACATGATGGTTATAGATGGGGAGACTGCACACACATATAGCTCAACGTCTTGTCTTTCTTAACAGCCTTGCATAGCAGATACCTGTGATAGGCTGTAAGAACAGGGAAAAGATGAGATGGTGGAGGGCACTTTCCCTAGAACATTTTCTCAATCTTCAACTCTTTGTGGATAAAGGAGTTCAAAGCTTGCAAGCAAAGAATGAAAGCCGAGGCTAGGAAAGAGGAATAATTCTTTATCTGAAATATTTCTTTTATTTTCAAGTTTTTGTTTTCTTTCTGGATGACTCTACCTCTTACAAACTAAATATGTCTATACATATAAATTCATACAGGTTATGTGCTTACTAGAGAGGAAAGTGAAAACTACTCGGTATGTCTCACTCCTGCAGTCTCCTTTTCGCTGGCACATGTTTAGCTCGATCTTTTCATTTTCCTGTCATATATCAAGGATATATTAATTGTTTGAAGTTATTCCATGTGCTTACTCTTTGTGTGCCATGTTTTTTGCACAGTTTGTGGGACACCTCAATTATCTTACGTAATGTAGTAATATTTATGAGAAGGGTATATTGATGTTCCAGAGTAGTTATGAACTCTAAGATTAAAGTAGTACATTAAAAGGATTGCTAAGAGATTTGTGTAGAAAAGCAATACAAAAATCCATGTTTGCACTGAATGTTTTATATGTTGTTGAAAGTACAGAAATACAGATACCGTGCTTTTATGCTGCTTTTAAATTTTATGTGCATAAAACTAAAGAAAGCAAAAATGTTGTGGCAACTCCTTTATTTTTCTTCATAAGTGGCAAGTCAACAACACAGATTCAGAAGGGCAAAGGTTCACTGGGAGAGGCTGGAAATAATTTTAGATAGTTTCCTTCATAAGATTAATTTTTAATCTAATTTTTTAAATTACTTTGTGGGCCTGCTGGAAGAAGTTACGAATGAAGACAGTAGATACAGGTATTTTACATAATAAATTACTGGAGAAATGGGTCTAAGCAGAGGTCTAGTACTTTGGACTAGCATGAAGTGAAGTGGCAAAAGGAAAGAAACAATACTGAATTGGAGATGACTTAGGCTGCAAAAGTGACCTTGAAGATGGGAAACATGTTTGTTGTGGTATTAAGATTGTGTCTATTCTGAATCATTGTCTTTCAGCTATGTGTTTAACATTGTGATATACCTGTATTTGGAATAACATATTAATGATTACTTTTTTTTTCTTCTTTTTTTTTCCCTTGTATGTTTTGTCTGTTCATACATGACATGCTACTGAATGGGTACGTATGAAGATTGTTGTGTTCACTGTATCCTGGCTTGCTTGTTCTGTGAATTTCTCACCCTCTGTAACATTGTTCTGGGACAAGCATCCTGTGGCATCTGCACATCGGAGGCCTGCTGCTGTTGCTGTGGGGACGAGATGGGGGATGACTGTAACTGCCCGTGTGATATGGACTGTGGCATAATGGACGCATGTTGTGAATCTTCAGATTGCCTGGAGATCTGCATGGAATGCTGTGGGATCTGCTTCCCATCATGAAATATTTATCCCTTTTTATTTTATTCTTTATAAAACTGGAGAGCTTTTCTTTAAATACATTTGAAGAAAGACAAGGTAAGATTTTTCACAGAACCAACTGGTATTGCACTGTTAATTCCCGATATATAATTTTTAAAAAAAAAAAACAATCCTCAAGTCTGTATTCTAACACGAATTGTATAGTTTTGTATGTGAAACTCAAGCTACATTCCAACTTCCTTTTGGCTTTACAAATGGAAGACTTTATTGAAACTGAATTATAGGCCTGATACTGCAGGCTGTATCGGGGCAACATTGCCTTTTGTATTGAGTGACAGGTTTTGGTCACAGAAGAGACTACAGGCCAAAGCCTTAAGTATTTGCCTTTACCTACTTTAATGTTTAAATCCTCGAATGCCTCCGTGCATAACATGCCTTTCCAGGCATTCTGAAAAGCAAAATATCTTTATTTCAATCTCTTTGGGTTGAAAGCAACTTTGCTCCATTATTTTAAATTTAATTCAAAGTCAGTATCAGGAGCGTACTGTTGGTTTTGCTGCAATGGTCACATTGGCAATATTTCTTTTGGTTTTAGTATGTCATTGGTTTGAGAGAGATTCTTGGTATTTTTTATTCTTGGTACCGTTACTATGGGAAGATTTGGCAAAGTAAAGTAACTAAACTAAAGTATGGACTACAGTACCATAATTTCATTGTTGTCAATCAAGAGAGTATAGAGAACTTAGATTTTACTTCAGCACTAATACTACTTGAAATGCTTCTTTTTAGGAAGAGACTTTGGAAATCTGCGTAGACATGAAATATATCCTTAGACTAACAGACTAATTAATAGACTAACAAATCTTCAGAATTTGTCTATAAAAGGAAAATTATCAGACGTTAACTCAAGAATCTAGACCTGCCCATTGGTGGCCCTGTCAGTGTTTGTGGCTTAACAGCCAGTATCATATAACTCAGTATTTCTTCACTGTGTCAGAAAGATCCACAAGAGGACGGTGGAATTTAAACAGGGTATAAAGACCAAATTAAACCAGACTTGATCAGGGAATTCTGTCATTGAATGCAAAAAACAAATGCAAAAATGTTTATTCTCAGATACATTTTAAGTGTTATTTTTTAAAAACTGTATAAAAAAAGGTCTTTTAAAGATGTATAGTATCCTTTAAAAATAAAAGGAGCATGATCTAAAATGTTTGAAAAATGCAATTAGCATGTGAGTGGCAACTTTTTCCCTATTGTACCTTTAAGGTTTTTGAGATGTATCTCTCTTCATCATTGTAATTATGAAATAAAATTGGTTCAACATATAAAGACGTTTAGGGCATTCCCAGATTTAGAGAAAAATGGTACCCGTTTTCTTTACCATCTGCTAGTTTCTCCCCTCCATGCCTATAGCTCATTAACTTTTCTGTGTAAACCTGATACATCCTGATCTCACGTACTTAAAATTAACTATACACTACTATACACTACGTACTTCCCATCTGTAGGTCTCATAAATTTAGGCCTTGTTACAAGAGTCATCGATAGCCAATAGCACATTTTTGTTGAGTGAATTGACCATAAATGTCTCTTTCCACTGCAGTGAATTCAATTTATGCAAATGTGACAAGCTAAAGATCACAGGAGTGTGAAGTTAAGTCAACAAATGCTCTGATATTAACCAAAGCTTCTCCCTGTGAACACTGACTAGTAGTGCCTACTACTGCGAGTTATCACTGAAGGTAACATAGCCAAATCCTCAGCTATACTAGGGGGCTGGGAGATGTTAAGTTTTACCTTAATATCTACAGTATTGTGGTGCATTGTGATGAGATGCAGATTTACTTAGAGGGTTTCTTATCTAGTTTTTTGGTAGTTACTTCAAGAATTGATTCTTATCATGGCTTGTTTTTTTCCCCTTATATTGGGCCAGAGTCAGATCTGTGTTGCATAAACTAAGTGCATTTTCATTAACGTCAGAATTTCCATTGGTTTATCTCCAGCTAGAGAGCACAAAGATATTATGGTAATAGGCAGGCTAATAAGGAATCATATAGTTAAATTGATAAATTCCCTGAGCTCAGAATCAGGCCCATGGGGCTCAATTATGACTCCTAAAAGTCTGAACCACATTGGGAAGGGGGAAGAGGTGCCTTGGTTGAGTGGCAGTGCCTGGAGGCATTTTGCCTTTGTAAGGCATAATGCCTCTGGGGAAATTGGGGGCATCACAGTGAGCACTGGGACTTGATGCACCTTGGAAGAAGTGTAGACAGTGCTTCGCCCATTGTAGGTCTATGGTTGACACCGTGGTGGTGGGGACATGCTGTCTGGGGCTAGGCCACACTATCAGCTATCCTTCCTTGTGTCCTGGTCACAGACAGGTGGATTATGGCTCTTTCTAGCTGATCCACCTTTTGGGGATAGGGAAAAGGACTTCCAGTCTCCTGTCCTGCCCAGATGTCCGTGCCCTGCCAGAGCAGTTCCAGTTTCGTGTTTGGAAAGCTACACATTTGCATATTAAGCTTGTAGTGAATACTGGATTTTAGTATACATTACTTTTACCACAGGATGATACAGTATTAAAAAAAAATAAATAATAATCTAGGGTGTCCTTTTTCTGTATTAAAGTTTGTTTATACAATTTGCTCTGCACAAAACTTACGGGAACTCAGAGGATTTACTGTTGACTGAAATTATGAAAACCTGGGAAATGTATTTACTGTTAAGGATTTACTCCCAGTACTGTTAAAATACAAATACTGAATATTCTGTTCATGCATATATGCATATGTGTACAGGGTCTCACACATGCACACACGCACACACACACACACACACACACATGCAGACATAGTGGTTCTTTTCCCACTTCATTTGCCAAATACTAGGAAGTGAAAATAGTGTGTATTAACCCTCATAGTGATTAGAAGTATCAAAGTATAGTGGAGAATTGAAAAAACCCAAGTGTGATTTTTTTTTGACATTTAAATGTAATCTGCTACTATTTGTCGTAGAGATATTAGCACTTTTTAAAAATGTATCTTTGTAGCAGAGAATATTAGTATGTAGTTTAAGGAATTCCTTTCTGTATTTATATTCTTAAATTCTGTTTTGTAATTTTCACTCTATAGGCAATCTATAAGCACCTTGTGTAAGTAAAACAAGCGGAATTAGGAGGAGACAAATGTGAAAATATAGTTTAAATAAGAATAAAACATCAGAACTTCGCTGTCTATTTTATAATAGTTCTTGTGAACTTCTACAGTGTTTCAGTATATAGTTCTGCCAACTGGCCCATTTGAAAAAATGGTAACTTGCTATTTGTATTTTATATCAACTGGATGTGCTATTCTCAAACACTATTTTGAAATAAAGATCTTTATTTTGAAACTTTGGTGTATCTTCTTCTATTCTTGCCTTGTTACTCTTCTGAATTATAATCTTGTGCCTTATTTGTGGTTTTTCACTCATAACACTTGCTGAAAGCTTTGTCTTTTGGGTGACTTGCACAGGGGAAGACCCAGTTTAGGTGAGTTGTCTTATGTATGGAGTTAAACCATCTCAGGTGCTGGAAGCTGCGCTAGCATGAATCTCCAACGGTAAAAGAGTTTGTCGTTAAGAGGGTAAATTAATTCCTTAGTGTAATTGTATTAATGAGGTGGGATTCCAGTAATAATTAAATTTGATCAAAAGGAAAAATTTTGTAATACATCTCCTGCAACAGTCTTCAGTTTACTAGAAACAAACTGAACACAGCGTAGGCAGTTCGTAGTATTGCAGTAGACGTATTAAAGTCTAATGGACGCTGTGGTCTATGAAACTGAAGGTTTATACACAATACCACTATTTTAAACTATAGTGTGTTTTTAAAATCATTTAGTTTAAACACAGATTGAGTAGACTGCTTTATCTGGGATTTCAGCAAAGATTTTTTTCACATTGGCTGAAGCCAAGTGTAAACATGCCTATACTGCTTTTAAACTACATGTCTAGAATCTTTAGCACTAATTTTTCTATGTCTACTTCAAATTTATTAAGCATTCTACCATGTCTGTGTATATGTGTGCCCTTAGAGGGTCTAAAATAATTGTGAGATGTCTCCTCAGGGTGTTACAGAGGTAATATTTTAAAACTGACAGAAATTCTGTGCTTGAATGTGTACCATGAAATCTTGCTGCTGAGACTGTGTGCCAAACTTCTTGTACAAAATAATTGTTCATGAAAGAGAGCTAATAAACGCATAGACAAATAGCACCATTTGAGACTTATTGCAGGTGTTCTAGCAGGTATCTGGAACACATAATATTTCTAGAAATATTCAAGAGATCACGAACAACATTTGTGAGCTTTTAAATTGAATATTGACTATTTCAACCATAGTACTTGTGTTACGTTCTGTTTGTGGAGTTTGGTGACTCATTGCTTTTAGAAAGTAATCTGAATGAAAAGCTTTTCTGAGCTGTTCACACATTTTAACAAAAGAAAACCCCTCTAAATGATTGCAATATTTGATGTATGTTCTTGCAGAGAAATACTACGTGTCGTGTTGTATTTCCACAGTAAAGCTCCTTTGGTCAGCAGCCTTGTAACTTCCTGAAAGGCAACAGGTATATCTGAAATCTTACTCCTAGCCCCCAAATTAAGGGGGCTTATCTCTCTGGTATCTTCTTTCTGTCCTTGTCTCTGGATGTGAGTGTGCACACCATGTGCTGGAAAACCAGGTAGCGTTGTTGGTGACCGTTGTAGCTCTAGAATCCTACAGGCATTAATCTTACTCTTTTTCCTACCTTCTAACCCTTCTGCAAGTTCTTTTAACTTCCAGAGAGGGCAGAGGCACCTTAGTTCAATTTTAGCATCAGGATATTGAAAGAAGTTAAATAAAAACAATACCCTGCACCCACTTCCATGATGCACTTGTTCACTGTGCTCTGTATCCTTCAATGTGAAGTTGATTGCTTGTATAAAATTCGACCTCCTCATAAGCACCTGCTTATGCTACTTACTAGTGATTTGGTGCTAGTCACATAAAAGGAGGGCCTTTCTCTTCTTTAGAAGTTTTTGATATTATGAGCTCTTTCTGTAGCTGGAAAGAGAGACATTTCTCTGAATTCCCTACTGCAAAACAGACAGATGTTGAGTTTGATTAGGTGATCTTAATCTCTGTATGGTTTTTAGTATATCAGTTCACCTCACTTAAAACTTAATTTCATAGAACACTGCAATGCAATCCTGTTTGCCTCCTTTATGTATGTACATTATAGCAATTGTTAGTACATTGCTATTCAGTAGTCATAATAATGTGATGTTAGGTGAAAGATTGTGTAATACCTTTTATACCTTTAATAGTATCTTACTAATTTTTATTCTGATATGCATATGCTCTTTTAACTGACGAAATACTCCACTATAATTGAGGCTCTTTATATCATCTCAGTAGGGTACGTAATTGGTGCCCAAGCACCATACAATTCCTCTTCAATCAGTGGTGTAGGCTTCTGCAATTTGTCTCATCTCCAAGTTGCACAAAGTGACCACACTGTGAATACGCTGTACTCCAACTTGTATGTGTTTCACATTACAATCTTTTTCCACAGTACCTACCTTTGTTCTCCAGCTTTATCACAAGGTGATTTCTTTGGTTTTGGTTTTTTGCAATCTTTGGTGTTCAAAGAGAACAGAAAGGGCTTTTATTATGGAAGTCTAGGACGAGATGGAGATCTATGTTGTGTTGCAATTTATTTCCTCATTTTTCCTATGTTCACTGCTATCTGCAATTTCTAGCCAAATAGACTTGAGAAAGTGATATCTTTGGAACTTTGGAATATATTGAAGTAACTGCAGCTCAGTGGTGCTTTTTATTTGAATATATGAAGTTCAGAATATATTGGATGTGTCTTGCTCATTCAGGTAAAGAACAGAAAGTCCTGTTGAGGTGGACTCTGCAGAGTTTTGGTCACTGGCAATCTTCAAAGTGGTTCTACTCACAAGAACAAGACCATTACGTTATTTTAAAATTAATACCTTTTACAGTGGCACATATATATAAGGTAGATATTAGATTCTGTGCTACTTGCCATCACTGAAGACTAGTAATATCAAGCTTGGAAAAAGAAATGTATTAAGAAACATGGGTTTGCTTTCCTCCCTAGTAAATGCAACTCCATTTGTCTCTTTCTTCATGTGAAGAGAAGACACCTTGATTACATATTTAATGTAGACTAACAGCAGTGGTTTAGAATCCACAATAACTTCAAGGTCATTATGTGTAGCGTGTGAAGGATAAAGGGAAACACGGTGCAAAGATTCCACTACTGTCGACAACTGCTGTCTCTGCATCAGTAATCTGCTTTGCAACTACCAAGCTTTCATGGGGTTAAGTTTAAGAAAATAAGGTATCCATGACTGAAATTTTATATTCAGTCTTGTTTCTTCAGAAAGAATAATTAGACATATTTACACAATTACATTTTAGTAAACTATTATGCCAGCTTAACTGTAACACATATTCGGGTAAAAGTACATTAAACAGCAATCCAAAAGCAATTTAGCTGCTGAAGGCATTATTTTCTATCTAATTATTCACAAATTAATGAATAAAATTAAATTCCAATCACTGAAAAAATGAAGCAATGGTGAGAATCAGAACTACAGATTAGTTAAAGCTATGCAATGCATAACAGAATTAAAGCTTTCTTTTATTCAAATTCAATGCTTAAAAAAGAACAAATCCATCATCTTGAAATTTGACTTGTAGCTTGACATTAAAAATAATATGAGTAGAATTTTCAGTGGGGTAAGCACAAAACTAGTTCAAGTAGTGTCACTCTCAATTAATGTACTCAGGTGGTGTGCCCATTAAAATTCCCACTTGTGGGTTCAGCTCTCTATGCAAATGGGGTCATTACCTGGAGAATTTAATTGGGTATGACACTGGGAGTAGGAATTTTCCTTTCAAAATAAACCTACTTGCACACATTTTCACTAGAAATTTGATTGTTACATATACTTCATATTGTTTGGCTCTATAAATATTTACCAAAATTGAGAATGTCTTCACTTATTTATTTTTTTGCAGGTGATTCATAATGCATCAAAATGATTTTTAAATTGTTCCATGTATTGCATATGCAAGTCTTGTTACAAAAAGCTGCCCTAAAAATGTTTTTTTTTTGGTGTTAAAATGATTCTTTTTATGGTCAACATCTTTTTAAAGCTCATATTAATTTTTATAGCATCTGAAAGCAGAACTGTAATATTTTTGTAGCATATGTACATGGAAATGCAGAAAGACTATGTAATACTGAACTTGTATCTCACACATTGTTTGGGAAGGAGAAAAATACACTGTGGTTCTGTGTGATACTAACTTCCAACTTTCATTGAAAATTACTTTGCAGAAATTTGTATAAATAAGGTTAATACTGAAAGACGTTCATTCCAAAATGCAAACATAATTGTTATAGAAAAACAGAAGTACATGGTTGGAAGGAATTTCTGGAGAACTTCTAGTTCAGCAGTCCAAGTTGAAACAGTGTCTTGATACCTGTTCCTGAAGATCTCTGATGAAAGGAATTTTGGACACTAGAGGTAGTCGACACTAGTGCTACAGTAGTCCTACAGCCAGAAAGCCTTTTTCTAGCATCCCTTTTAATCTTACTTTCATTTCTTCAAGCAAGACTGATGTATCCATGTTCTATTCCCAGTGGATGTGTAGAACAATCACCATTCTCTTGTCATAACCTTTCATAATATTAACCTTTATTATAGTTTGTGTACTCCTGCCTAGTTTTCTCTTACCTAGTCCAAAGAAATCCAGTCTGGTGACTTCAACCTGTCTTCCGTCAGCACATCATTCATTTCAGGCATTATAGACAGTGTGATCTATGCTTCTCACTCATTCCAAAGTATTAAAAGGCTTCACAACAGTATCAAAAGTCCCTGTGAAGGGACATCCTCTGCTACTGAGAAATGTGGGTGTTGGGTGGTGTATTGAGGTAAGAAATATATTTGTGTGTAATGTGTGGATTTATGTGGCAAGAAATTTGACGGTATTTCAGTTGCACCTTCTGCAAAGGAAACAGTAAAAATAATCAACATTATGATCTACATAAACACTGAAAGATTGTCGTGAGATTTGTAGAACACTTTAAAATTTCCAGACTGAACACCTGCAAGTGGTGTTTTAGCAAGCAAACAGGAAAAAAATGAATTTACCGTCTTGTTAAAGCTTATCTCCCTTTGTTACTCCGTATTTTTGGTACATCTCAGTTTTCAGCTTCTTGCTATTTCTGTTCAGCACTCTGTTTACTAGTCCAGCATCCCCCATGTTTTCACTAACACTTCATCTCCAGTTCTATTGGTTCTCAATGCTCCCTTGATGCCTAATAGAAATTTATCTGTGCAAAATAAGCCCTGCTACTGAAGAGTGGTGCTTCGCTTATTAAACTTACCTGCCGCTTTGCGGTACCCTTAATGGTCTTAAGACCTTAAGTGAGAGTGGAATTTAACATGAACTGCAATTCAAAAGGTTGATGCTACCTTACTACTCTTCAAGTTAAAAAATCATAATTAGAAGGATTTGAGGAATGGTCATTTCACTCTCAGTGAAAATCATCGGAAGCTTGATGTGGAAAAAGTGACAAATTAAATTATGGAAAAAAGTGATAATACATGTCAATATAGTTTTATGGGAAATACCTCTCTTATTATTCACTAATGAGAATAAAAGTTTGGCTGATAAAAATAATTGTATAGCCATAAAATATTAGTTCTTAACACATTTGACTTAGGATGTATGTGACATTCTGATTTGCAAGATTATACTTTAATATGTGCAGATGATGTAGACTGAAACTGAGTAACTGATAGGTCTCAAACAGTAGTTGTCAAATGAAATCATTGTTAAAAGGATGATTTTAGAGAGGTTCTGCGGAAATTGGTTCTGTGCCTGACACTATGCAATGTTCTCATCAATGATCTGGAAGTATTTCTAGCAGAACATGTAGATGAATCAACCATTGAGGAACAGTAAATTAAATAAGTACCTTGATATTCGATGCTTATTTAGAGCAATCTGGACCTGGTAGATGGACCTATTTGGAGAAAATATTTTTCCATGCTCTGAAAGGGAAAAGAAATATTTAGAATTTAATTTATAGAAAAAGGATGCATTTGTAACAGTTTGAAAAGACTTAAGGATCATGAAGAAGGAGGTGCTGAACAATGGTTTTGAGTAGAAATGCTGTGGCCTTTCACAGTGACCTTTTGATTTTTAAATGAGTAACACGGTGAGTGGAAGCAGGGAAGAGTGTGTACTTAGGAAACCAGTTTCAGAATGCCGCTTTCTGACCTTTGTATTTTGAAAAACAGAAGTAGTCCAAAACAGAGCCACAGAAATTACTGGGAGACATAAAATTGCTTTAAAAGGACAGAATTGCAGAGCTTATTCTACACAGTTTATCCAGCAGAAGGCTGAGATGTGACTTCATCACACTGTACTGATATCTTCGCATTACTGTGTTCTGAAGATTTTCTTATAGGGCCAGAGAGATGCAGAGAGCTAAATCTTAAAACCAAACAAAAATTGGTGTCCAATTTCTTACCTGAATGGAACTGAGAAGATAGTAATGAGCAGAACAAACTACCAAATGCAGCATTTGATTACTCACCTCCTGAAAGTTTTTGCTCTCAATTCAATAATATTCTAAAAAATACCCTTAGTTTTAAAAGGCTCTCTGTGTATATATGCATACACATATATATCTCATATATAGGAAAATATATAAAATAAACATTGAACTAGATGGAATTTTATTTCATAGAATCACAGAATGGTTTGGGTTGTAAGAAATTTCAGTGATCATCTAGTTCCAACCCCCTTCCATGGGCAGGGACACCCTCCACTAAACCCAGTCACCCTAGCTTTGAACACTTTCAGGGAGGGGGTGTCTGCAGCTTCTCTGGGAAACCTGTTCCAGTTTCTCACCACCCTCATTGTAAAAGATTTCTTTCTAATACCTTTATGCCTTTTCCTGTCACTACATGCCCTTGCAAACAGTCCTTCTCCAGGCTGAACAAGCCCAACTCTCTCATCCTGTCTTCACAGGAGAGCTGCTCCAGGCCTCTGATCATCATCATGGCCTTCCTCTGGACTCTCTCCAAAAGCTCCATGCCCTTATGTTGAGGACCCCAGAGCTGGATACAGCGCTCAAGGTGGGGTCTCACAAGAGCAGAGTAGGGGGGGAGGATCACCTCCCTTGACTTGCTGGTCACATTGCATTTGATGCAGTCCAGAATACAGCTGTCTTTCTGGGCTGCAAGTGCACATTGCTGGGTCAAGTTGAGTTTCTCATCTACCAAAAACCAGAAGTTCTTCACCTCATGGTTTCTCTCAATCCATCTACACCCAGGCTGCAGCTGTGTTTGGAACTGCCCTACCCTGTGTGCAGGATTTGGCACTTGGCCTTGTTGAACTTCATGTGGTTTGCTTGAGCCCACCACTCAAGCCTATCGAGGTCCTTCAGGATGAGACGCTCCGATGTGTGGACCACACCACACAGCTTAGTGTTGTCAGCAAACTTGCTGAAGGTGAACTCAATCCCACTGTATGTTGCTGACAATGATGTTAAGCAGCACCAGTTCCAGTGCTGACCCCTGAGGAACACCACTCATCACTGATCTCCACTTTGACAGCAAGACATTGACCACAGCTCTTTGAGTCTGACCATGCAGCCAACCAACTTATCCACTGAGTGGTCCATCATAAAATCCACATCTTTCCAATGTCATCTTTCCTACTGGAGGTGGTGTGGTAATCTTCATGAATTTGTTGTCTAGCAGCAACAATAGATTTTTTTAATAATTTGAATGGGATTTGTAGAATAGTTCTTCCCTAAAACTTCCCTTGGCATGTTATCTCTCTACATTCCAGGTGTATAAGAAAAGTAGCAGTATTCTGGACTGTTTATCAGCTATGACCAGAGAGATTCTCTGATGAAGAAGTGGTATTTTGTAACCTGCCCTCTGCAAGTAAGAAATCTGAACCAGATCAAGCAGCGGCAGGTCTCCTGGCTCTAGAAGGTGGATTGCTCTTCATCTATCTTCCTATAACAGTTTCTATAACATCTGTGTGGGTCGGGGGTTTATTTGGTGAGTTTTTCTCATTTTCATTACCCTTACTGGTGGGACCAGAAGAAGTTTCAGTATATGTGTGGGGTCTCTTGAAATGCACTTGAACTGACACTTTCTTCACTAGTGCAGGATCTCCACAGCAAAGATGTATGTCCTCTCTCACAGTAGCTGTCTGGGATAATGTGGCAGTAACAGGTGTTTCTAATACCAACACTCAACTATGGTGAATGTAGGTTATAGTTCTGGACTAATAATTCAAATAAAGATTAATTTCTATTGCAAAAATGTAAAACACATTAAATGTTAATTTCAAGGGCAAAGCTAAATTGAAGTCCCTAAGAAAATACTTTAAATTAGATGAATTACCTGTAAAACAAACATCATACATAAAAAGTGAATTTACTTAATATAAAAAAGTTAATAAAATGGGCTGTGAAAGCAAGATGATCAGCAGTGTCAAGATAAATAGTCCACTCACACTGAAATAAAGCATGGAAGTTCATCCATGATATAGAAGTTTATGGAAAAGTGAGAAGACAAAATGCATTCAGGTGTATTAAATGAAGGCCCACTGGGGTTTGTGTGTTGTGAGCCGCCAGAAGGCTCATCATAAGCATTACACATATACTCTGAAATGTTAAAAAGAGCAAAAATACCAAGCTAGAAGGTCCAATTCCTGTGGGCCAGGGAAAAGAATTGCGTACTGGCTTTTTGTTTCGTATGCTCTCCTTCCACATGTTGCAATGCAGGAAATTATAGAGCAGGTGGAAAGGTCAGATGTGTGTAGAGACTTCACTGCATATTTCACTTCCCTGTTCCTTAGTTAGAGGTTAATACAATGCCATGTTACATTGATTTGGCAACAGTTTGCATTCCCCTACTCCAGGAGAAATTTAACTCACAAACTATATCATTAAGTTCACTTATTTATTTGTTTGTTTGTTTGTTTCCTTCAGGCCGCTTCCTCAGTTCTGTGGTTTTCTTGGGGGAATCAAATGATAAAATGAAAATTGACCCCTATGGAAATGCTAAGTAGTTTGTCAGACTGTATTGC
Organism: Hypotaenidia okinawae; assembly: GCA_027925045.1. Classification (NCBI taxonomy): domain Eukaryota; kingdom Metazoa; phylum Chordata; class Aves; order Gruiformes; family Rallidae; genus Hypotaenidia; species Hypotaenidia okinawae. The sequence goes on from BSDF01000001.1 coordinate 49,563,166, forward strand.
GAGGCATATGGGGATTTCTCCGATGACAGAAATGAATTTTCCCCTTTTTCTGAGCCGGGTTTCCAGAGAGAAAAGGGCTTAGTAGTCCATTGTGATGTATATGCTTGCATGTGTGTTTGTCCATTTTCTCATTCCCGACTAATAACTTTTAAAGCCTGTTGTGGTCTCATTTAAACAAAGTGAAAAATGAGAGCGATTAATTTAAAAAACCCCTCAGGAAAACCCTATCAGGAGAGTGAGCCTGTTCTTACCCCACTGAGGGGGGACTTGCAGAATTTGTTCAGCTCTTCTAAGCTGCCAGAGAATCCACAGAAGGGAGACTTGCTAAAAATGTTTAACAGTGGAAAAACCTACAGCTGAAGTTTTTGTGAAATGCAAGCAACTCAAGCCCAGAGACTAAAATCACAGAAACAAAAATTATTTCCACTATTCATGGAAAAAGTTGTTTAGCGTGATTTAAGCTTGACTTCCATAAAAATGAATAGTTTAAATTGTTTTCAGAGTAAATCCTACTTTTTGTCTCCTGTTTTGTAATGTTTTGCTTTTCCAAATGTTATGGTATTCTCCTTTCGTGATTCAGGAGTTGTTTTGTTTTGTTTTTCCCACAAAATAGCTTTCCAAATCTGTTGTTAGAGGGGGTTGCCTTCAGGAGGAAAACTAGAAACGACTGAAAAGTAATTTGATAGTGGCCAAGAAAAAAAAGTCTGAAGGGTTGAAAAAGAAAAAGTGTTTTTATTAGCACATATGCTTATTTATTTCTGACAAAACTATACACAATGTGCTGAAGGAACTTTTGGCAAGAAAAAAATGTCTAATGAAAAAATGAATAATACACTGCATAATTGTGCTCCCAGTTAGCATTAATAAAGTAATATATGTGTAATTTTTGCAACTAGAAGTAGCACCGTGGTTGTCACATTTTACTGTACACATCGCTTGATTGTTGCAGAGTAGACATCTGCCAGAAACATTTCAGTTTAGCATGATGAATTTACTGTAACCCTGTCAAAAATCACGTAACGATGCCAAAGTACTGCTTTGAATATAGGTTGAAAAAACAGAAATAAGTGTGTTGAGGAAGGTTTTCAATTTCTCTCAGACTCCAGTCATTACTGGTGTTATGGCCAGGCACGTAGGAACACTGCTGCTCCGTGGGGGATTCCCGGGAAGTGAACATTACTTACTTAATCAGGGTAGTGAAAAGCAAGATCCTGTTGACTGTAGGTGCCCTGAGTAGGTTATCAGCACCCCAGCGAGGATGCTGGCGCACAAAGGGCAGGCAATTTGCACAAAAGTGTAAAGACTTTTTGAAGCCTTTTGTTAAAATCAAAACTGGAAAGGTGTGATTTGTTTGTGATGTCTTCTGTGCTGACAGTGTTTTAGATGCTTGATTTATTTAATTTTTTTATTTTTTTAATTAATTATGTGTGGAACACCATATGCAGCACTCCTTGGGTTGACGTGCTTGCTGGAGCCCTGTGCCTGAATTATTTGGGCCCGATTCTGAGCTCAGATAAACAATAGAAGAGACAATCAGGGGAAGCACATGCTGTCTAGAGGCTTAATGGTAATTCTCTAGGATCCTGAAATTTCAAGAAATAGTGTATCAGGAAAGGTAAGTACTCTGGCCTCTTTGATAAAAGATTCTTTAGTGCACTATGTGGTTTAAATAAATGCAGGGTATCATGCTTTTTTCTTACGCTAGACCTTTTTGTATTTTCAAGAGAGGCCAAAGGTGGTGTATCATATTTCAAATAGAAGATAAGATATGATCCTGGGATGTAACTCAAACACCACATTTGTATATTTTATAAAACTGTTATTTATGAAAGAGAATTACAAATGTGCATCTGCATTTGCATAGGCCCGCTGACTGCCTACCTGTATGAATATTACCGTAGCCTTCAGGTAAATCCTGGAATTAAGGGCATCACATCAATAAGGAGTCCTCTTTAATGGATTTTTAAACCATAATTGACAGAACTTATTGCTCACACGTAGATACAATTAGTGTAAATGATTATTTCCTGACATTAATAGATTAAACAACATGTATTGTTTGTCCTCTTCTAATTTTTTATTGTTAAGATGATTTCAAACACTGCATATAAAGGTCTATTTGCAGAGTAGCAGCCCTCCTATGGCATGGGAACTTCTGCCTTTGCATATCTGTGTTAAAAACAAACCTACACCATTGATGGAGGAACCTGTGTCACCTTCTTCCTTTCCCTTCTCAGAAATGTACCTTGGTGTGCTGGAAGAGATGGTGGCAGGTCGTCTGAGAGCAAACAAACCTCAAAATAAAACCAAAACAAGAACAAACTCCACAAAACATTCTGAGAGGTGATAGCCTAGAAAACTGGAAACCATGTTAAAAAACAGCCAAAGGGTGAGTTTCTTTGTTCCTTCAGAGAGCTTTGGTACTCCTAAAAGTATGTGGGAAAGTGCCTGTCCTGCAAATTTTCACTATCACAGAATCACAGAATTGTAGGGGTTGGAAGGGACCTCAAGAGATTATTTGGTCCAACCCCCACTATCTGCAATCAATGAATTTATCTCTAGAAAATGTATTGCTATGTGACTGTAAATGTTAATATTTGTACCTGCACATGTGTTCCTCTCTAAGTAAATATTCTTGCTTGGAGTGCTTTGGCTCACATCCTCCTCCACCACGCTCCTGTGAATAACACAATGCACTCACTGACTGACAAGACACCCTACTCTGCTACAGCAGAATTAGGGCTGATACACATGTTACACACAGCACTGCCTAACAAATAGAATCAGCTACTCTAAGAGATTTTGCCTGTTTCAGAGTACCAGGAAACTGAAAGGGCATCAAGTCAAATTACACATTGATCGCAGTTTGCCCTGTAGCTTTTGCACACAGAAGGAATCACATGCAACACTTAGAAGATTAGTGGAAGAGACTGTACCAAGGGATTATCACATGTAAGCATGTAGAGTTAGAGTTCTCCAGATGGTAGTAACATTGCAAGTCTAGCCATCCAGGAGAGAACAAAATTTATGTTGATGTGCACTTCCCAAATGACACAGGCATAGACTTCATCATCCTTTCTGTAGACCTGATTTCCAACTTAGCCATGACATAATGTGTTTGATTTTGGGTTTAATTGTCCTTCTTCAAATAAATAAATTGTGAAAATATCACAAATTAAAGTGATGTCTAAGTTTGTTTTACACAGAAGTGCAAACCTATGTGAAGTAATAACTGCTATATATTAGAATATCATTAACCATGGAGATCAATGATCTACAACTATCTAAAGGCTGGATTATGGTACACTAGTCAGATGCCTGAAAACACAATTTTTATTTTCAAGTTTTCTTTGGAACAGAGGCTAAATGCTTCCTTAAAGGGCAGTTGCAAAAATAACTTAAAAGAAGTCAAGAAAACAAAGATTGTCATGTGACCTGTTTATTCCAATAGATGACATTTAAAACACAATACAAACTACTGTATGATTTACAATAGGCCAGGCACTGGTACAAAGGCTTGTCTTCATTTCATTTGCCATGCCTGTGCTAGCTGAGGCCGCCTCCTTCTCCTTGGTATGCTGATGAGCAAATTTTGCACCAAGTCACAGCATACTACTCAGAAGAGTGTCATTGTGAAGTATTACTAAAATAATTTAAATAAACCTTCATTTCCTGGATCTCAGCTTATTAATCAGTGATTTATGTACAGCAGGATCAGGTTCAGCCCAGACATCCATGTTTCAGTTTTTCTGAAGTCTTCAAAGTCATTTAGTCTGCTGAACAATCCCAAAGAAATCTAATTTCTGTTGTTGCCATTTAAACCTCTTATTTGTTCCATATTGTCTTCCAGTTAGTTACTAAAAGCACTAACACCATTTTTCTTAATTTTGTTTCTATTTCTATAAAAGAAATCACTTGGTTTCTAGTGTTAGTGTTCTTTCTTACTGTTGCAGGCCTGATAAACTAAGAAAACATGTTCCATCACTTCTTCTATTAACTGAGGTTGCTAGTTAACAAGGTGTGACAACAAACAAAAGAGAGGGATTCATATTGTTGAGTAAAGACAAATATTACAGGTTGCCTCCTGTCACATTCTGTGTTTTGGACACATCCTTTACTTCTCTGACCTAATGCTTACTACTAAGTCACGAGAAATATTTTCAGAAACAGTATATGCTTTTGAGGCATCAAAACTCTTCCTAACAGAATTTCTGTTTGCTTGCTTAAGCTGGAATTTTTTATTGTTTGGTTGGTCATTTCAATTAATTCCTTCCACAAAAGTAACGAAATAATAGGCATTTTTAGTAGCTTTCTTCACCAGATATGGAGGTGGCTTGGATTCAAGGACTGACAGTCTTTTGACTGCACTTAAAAATCTACTCTATCTGTTGTTTAAGGTTAAATGTCTCAATAAAATCTTTTTGTAGAAGTGACTCATTAGCTTTTACTTTTATCAGGTCCCTTCTCCATTTTTTCCCCAGCTTTCTCAATTTCAAAAATGACAATGATGGTATTTGAGTTTTCTGGGAAATTCTGCACTGCGATACATGTTGTGAAAAGAGTTTTTCTCTAGTTCTGCTTCTGGGCTCCCTCTGATCTTTGCAATGTACAGTGCAGTGTTCTCTTCCCTAGGCACTTCTCTTATCATTTTCTTAACTTGCTCTTCTGTTACTCATATGGGGGTAGCTTGTGGAGTATATGCAAGGGAATCATTGACAATACCAGCTCAACTGCAGAAAAACATTTATGAGAATTCACAGAAATTAAGAATTACGAATATTTGTCTTTTTAAAGCTCAAAATGAGGAAAAATGCAGATCCCAAAAGCATTCAAAGCATAGATCATTTTTGAATAAAGCATCCAAAACATAAATAATTTTGAATAAACATCCAATTGTTTGACATTGTCTTTGTTTTTCTGTTATTTGTAGTATACAAATTGCTGATGTGGATCCTGATGTTTAAAGTTTGGAGTCTTGCTCCCTGCCACAAATTACAGTTGACAAGGCTGTAGGGCCAGGTGACCTGCCTCCTGCTCTGGCTTATGGCATGCATCCTACCAACTAGCACTGAGACAAAACCTACTGCATCTTATCTTGTTCTTCCACTTGGCTTCCATGGTACATGTGCTTGTAAATATTTACTTCTTATGCTGTTTTGATTTCTTGTTTTGGCTACTTTGGACTTGAGCCAGTGTTCAGTAGCAAGGCAAGAAAGAGTCATTCAGTGAGATTAACAAAGAGATAATCTTTCATCTTGAAAAGTAACCAATGCTCATCCTGAAGTATTTGAATCACATGCTTGGAGAGACAAAAGGCTGTGTGCAGATGCAGTTTATACTCCTATGTTTGTCTGCAGGTTTGTCTCCATAAACTTGATCGCAAAGTGATTATTCACTTTGCTTTCTGCTTAATAGAATGTGTTTGTTACTTACCATGGAATTAGTAGGTCCTAATTCTGAAACCTGCATGTTTGATTTGCTGTTTATGCTCTACAGTGTTGTGTTTATACATTAGACTGTCTTTACTTGGTAGGATCAAATTGGCTGGTACTTCTTGAAGCATTTTTAACCTGCTACTTGGTGTTTTGTCTCAAGAGGGAGATTTACATTATAGAAATACTGTAAGAGGTAGCCAAACTGAGAATCCATCCAAAACTAGGAAATTGTCCCAATTCTCTTTTATTTTACTGGGGATTTTAACAGAAATATTGGTGCTATTTTGAAAGTAGTGAGTAAAGACCCATTGTACTGAAAGCACGTTTTGCCCACAGATGGTTAAACAGAGATTTTGGGTTTACTTTTACCAGTCTAACTTGACAGCATCTCTTCATATTATTTGTCTTTTTTTTTTTTTTTTTTCTTTCCCCTGTATCACACAGAGAAGTGTTTTGGCCTGTCTTTTTCTTAGTCTCTTGTCCATTAGTACAGAGCTCCTGCCTTTTTTCTTTTCATCACAGCATGGCCTGTCAGCCAGTCTCACCAGCAGGAGTTAACTGGAACTTGGGTACTTTTCCAGTTGAAGGGCAAAACCGTTTTTCCTGCAACCTGTATTTCCACGAGTAAAGAGAAGTTTTGTAGTCAACATTAAATAAAAACACATGGTTTCCTGCAGCTGGAGTCTTAATCTTGCATTAGGCTTCCTGCAGCCAATGCTGCAAGTGGCAGCGTTTAAAAGCTGTTGGCACTGAAGCTCTTGGTTTTGCAATTGCAAAACTCTCCTTTCAGTTAAACTTGAGTTTATGGCTGCTTGTCACAAAAACTGCCAAAAGAGACAGAGCTTTTGTAGTTTCTTGCTTTTGGAAGTGCTGCTGGGAAATCAGTGGAGCCCGGTCCTGTTATTTTACAGGAGACTGCAGTTTCTGTAGTGAAGGCAGAAAACCACTCTAGACTTTATTCAGCAGCATTGCTCTCCATTTAATTAGACCTTACAGCCCTCTGTCCTTGGAAATCTTCCTTTCTGGACTTAACCGAGTTCTTAATAGTGGAGTTCTGTAGCATGTAAAAATTATGCTAATCTTGTTGTTTTAACAGCTGCATGTTTTGGTGCTCACTTCCTATGTTGTTCTCACGGAAGGTGCCATAATCTTAAATCCTCATCTGAAATTGTTATGAGCCTGTCACTTTTTTTTCCTCTTGACTCACATTTCAAAGAGACCTGCTTCTTTTTATCATCCTGTCTGCCTTCCCATTACAATTTTACATTATGATATTGAAGCAGTCTTTGATCGTTTTGTAGTTTGCGTAGGTCCTTGTGTAATATGTTCACTTGCTTGTCTAGTAGCATGTTCACTTGCTTGTCTAGAACGCTGCATGTCAGCGAGACAACCTACACAAGCTTAATCTCATCTGCCTCGGCTTTTTGAATAGCTGGCATATTTTGTCTGATGTGCTATATAAATTGTCTGAGTGTTTGGCTGAGCCCTTTTTGATAATTAATATATTATTCACCAGGGATTTTTCTAAATACATTTCCTCCAACTTTCTCTTCTTTCTTTTTCTGAATAATAAGAATTGCTTATGCAGACTTCTGTCATTACATCTTCCCAGTTTCTCCCCACCCCCTTCACTGACATGCTTTCACCACATTGGTAGATAATTTGGTGTTTCTTATGCTACTGATAGTCAGCATAAGATAGTGAAAATTATTTTCCTATTGTAAACAGTCTTCACTCCCTAAGCATTTGTGGTAACGTTCAGCATCCCTAACAGAAAGTGTGCTTGCGATATCGTCAGTGGTCAATTACACTTAAGTTTTAAGCTTTACTGAAATGAAGGCAGCTAACGAGTGAGGAACAAGTGTGAGTGGCAGAGTCTGTTTGACTGTGCTAGTGGGTGAGCACCAGGGATTCTCTCCTCCTTGTACCCATTAAACTGAATTTTGGGGGTTGAAGACTGCTAACATTTATTCGTGATCACATGGACTGATGATCTGGGACTTGTTTTTATTTGGAATATGTGTAAAGTGAATTTACATGTATTTGCATGTGTACTCAGAAGGAATTTAAGAGTAATGGAAATAAGAAACAGCACTGCAAGCTTCCAGGAAAATATTTTGGGGTTGATTTACTGTATTTTATTTTTTCTAGTTTATCATTTTCTTTTTTTTTTTCTTTTATGGTATTGCCTTAGAAAAGAAAGGACAGGATATGTGGTAGCTGTCTAATACTTAGGACTAATGATGGGAAACAGGGAACAGCCAGGAAAGTTCCTGTAGGGAGAGGAAGGGGATGGAAAGGGACCTAAACTTTTATTTTGGCTGCATTCTGCATAGCCTGAAAGCCTCAGGGAAACTTTCAAGTGTTAGGGTAGGTAGGCTACAATGTACTGATCCAGTCTGAAGATAACCAAAGCACAGCTCAGGGTGGGGAGTCTTGAAACTGATTAAAAGTAATCACAGCCCTGTGGCCTGAGGCATGCAGAAAACAGAACCCTTAATGCTATCCGGGAATCCATATAATGTCCTACATAGCAATTTCCAGTAAAGAGAAGAATAAATTTCTCTAGCACTTCTTGAAGCCAGGGAATTTGTTGTTTCTGCCAGTGTGGTGAATAAGAGTGTTATCCTGAAGTGTCTCAAGTGTCAGCCCTGATGCTGGTGGGGAGGTGAGGTCTCCGCCACACTGAGTGAGCTTTCTATATCTTAGGGGTGCCTTGAATTTCCATGTTTCTTAATTTACAATCCAATTTATATCCATCTTAATGCATAATCCAATAGAAGCTATACTGACAGATACCAGCATCTTATTTTGCGCTCAATATATTGTAATATACAGAATAACAGTGGGAGGAAATAGCTGAAAAATAATTGCAATGAGATATTTCAATAATGGCTTATACAGAACCTACTGGGAATACCTCATATACTGTTGATTTCAATAAGAATATTTACTGTAATAATCACTGTATAGCTCTATTTTTGGTTTAATATAAAGATTTGTGTAGAAAAAGATGAATTGCATTACTCAGTTGTATCTCCTGAATTATCTTAACCATATGTGGTTGCTCTTAAAATTAACCAATTTATTATTTTCTAAAGAGCACCTGGGGAACTGTTTAATATCTAAAACTGAAAGCAATGTAATTACAAACAGAGGGGCAGAAGTAATATTATGTAGTCACAGTTCAGAAACCAAGCCTTGAGTATCTTAATATATGCCTACATTAATGATTGGTGTTAGTTTGCTTCGGCACTTATCTCAATGGTGTGTTTTTGCCATAGCACATTTATTCCACCTGTTGGTAAACCAGTAAACCACCTCTTTCACCTTTCTCCTGTGGGGTTGGGTTTTTTTTTTCTTCTCCTTTATACCAGTTTAAGCTTGTTTTATGTAAGTTCATTTATATAAGTTCACACATGCATAAAAATGGACCAAATTACAAAGGAAGATGAGAGCATTTGCAGTGGAATTTAAGAAATGTAATTATTTTTTTAAAAAAAGAGATGGCATTTCAGGAATTTTAGAAGTATGCTCTTATGTATGCATTTAAAATTATAAAGCTCAGTTAAGTCCTTGCGAAAGATGTTGCAGCATTGCAAGGTGTACATGTGTACCCTCTCGATAGGTCTATGACTTTTGTACTTGGTACTTATAGTAATTATGTGCGTGGTGGGTAGCGGCACAACCTTTGCTGCTGGGTCTAACTGACCTCCATAGATGCTGTACATTGTATCCCCACACTCATTTGTTCGGGTTAAAATTGTAGAGTTAAACCTTTTTACCCTAGGTGACCACTGTTTTTAAAAATAATGGTCATAGTTTTAGAAATCAGGCTTTATTCCCACTTCTCAGCAGACATAAATTCTATAGAAGTGTCATAAATTGTTACTCTTTTGCATTATTTAGGGTAGCTCAGATACGGTGCTTTGAACTAGAGGATTTTTTTTTCTCACTTTATTAAAAATACTGAATGTTCCTTATTTTTTCAGTGTTGTACATTTTATAGTGCTTCCTTATTAATGCCTTTGTTTTAAAAATGGGGCAGAGAGACTCCTGATCTCAGCAAATATCTTAGCGAGTATACTTTTGCTTTGGGGCAAGCACAACTTAATATTCATAAATCTTGGAATGCAGAGGCGGAACGTGAAGAGAATCAATGTAGATTCTCAAGCATTAGGTATTGGGGCTAAATATCTGATGTGAACAACTTATCAGAGGTTTGGCAACATTATTAAAGTATCATGTAAGAGCTGAGCTATTTCTAAATTTCAAAAAACAATGGAAAGATCCCTAGTAGTAGTTGACATTTCAATAAAATATGGCTAAGAAGAAAATACCTCACATAAAGAGATCGCTTCAGACTAACATAAAATGAAACAATAAGGTAGAAACCAACCAGTAAAATAAAAATAGGTCCTTCTAGTAGTGATGCTTGAAAATCAATTAAAAATGACAAGTAAATAGTTTGCAGTACAAAAGACACAGCACGTCACGTGTTGCATGGATTCCAAGTGTGGTTTAAAAAATTATTTGTGATTAATGAAAAAGTCTCAGTAAGTGCTGATTCCAAGTACTGTTTGCTCCAGAGCTGCCTTAACATTAACAGTCATTGTCCCAATTTGTACCATGGATAAAAGTTTGAATGCAAGTGCGATAGAAAATAGTCCAGAAGTGATACACACCCCTCTAACTGAAGCTCAGAACTGTGCTAAAGATGACCCAAGATGAAAACAGATTTAGTTATATACTGAAGATTAGGAAGGCAAAGCTGTGGCAAATCAATGGCAAACGGCCATTCCCCCGTCAATGTGGCTTTAGAAATGGCATTCTACCAACAGTTCTCTCTCTTTGATACTAATGGGAGTCTTTGTTCACTGTTGTGGATGATAAGCACACAGGCCACTGTGGAGGTGGTGTGGGGCAGCCTGGACACCAAAGCCTGGTCTAGACTGGATTACAGGGTCACTTCAGCATCTTCAGAGCCATGGGGGGTCTGACTGGAAAAGGCCACTCTCTGATGACACTTAGGGGACTTTGGGAATGTGAGCTCTTTTCCATGATTTGTGCCCCCTTCAATCTTTGATTCAGAGATTCGGAGAAGATCCATATTGCTTCCAAGCCATTTCTGAGGCACCTGTTCTGCAAGCCTTTATGCAGGCACAGAATCCTGCTTCTTTAGCACAGTCCATGCCTGGGAACTTCTACATTTAATGACCTATGACAACTAGGCTTTTTTTTTTTTTTCATTGGCATTTTAAAGAATTCTATTGAAGATGAACAAGAAGGAGCAGAATCCACCTTTCTCAGCTGTGCTGCTTGTGCAGGTCTAGCTGCAATAAAAAGCATTAAAACTTTTCTTTTTTTTCCTTACTGAAGTCAGCAGATCCAGCTCAGAATGCTCAAAAGGACTGGCTCTGTGGAATAAAACCGTGCTATTATTACTCAGACATGGTAACACTTCAGGGTAGGGGGAAGAGAAAAAGAGACTTTTAAGAAGTGCAGGACTACTCTATTTTACCTGTGGCTCATTGATGTTAACTAGTGTACAGGTTGTCAAATTCCTATTCTTTTGGTCATAGCTAGTGATTTTTTTTCTATAATATCTGGGTTTAATTTCTTCTATTTGTGCAGATGCTTGCTTTGGTTCTTGATTTGTGCATTATAGAATAGTGTTTAAATATACTAATATTAAATTATTTTATTTTGTTTTCACAATATCTGCTTCTTGGTTGTTTATGCTTTTAAGATGCTAAACTAATTATTCCAGTAAAAACTGAAAATCCCTGAAAATAGATAGGTGAAACGTGACAGTTAAAAGTATACAGAGAGCCATTTTGCAACTCTGGTAAAGATCTTTTTGTGCTTATCTCAAAACAGCTGAGGCAAACCCTACAAAGTCTCTGTCCTCATAAGACCCAGCTGGTGACTGTATAGCTGGTGATGTCACATGTTAGCAGCCCTCTAGAAGTACGGCTGTCCTGGACACTCCTGAAAGTGTCAATAATTTGTGAGTACATATTTTGGTTTTAGAAATACTGGAGTGAGTACATTTGTGAAGTGGTCTGCATATGAGGTACTAAAGACTTCTGCTTTAAACAATCTACTGATAACTACAGTGAAATTTTGTCCTGTGTCTTTATTAAAGAGCAACTTTCCACCTGGAGTGCCATACTGAAAAAATCTTCATTCCACCATCGCGCTTTATTGATTTTACAGACACTGAAAGCATTGGAGCTGTCGTAGCATAGCAAGCTGTTACTTCTCAGCTAAGCAGTGGTCATGGGCCATACATACAATCTTCATCTCACTTCGGGTTACAACTCAAACCCAGTTACAATTAATTCGATTACTTTCAGTAATATACTGTTTTGTACATGGTTTTAAGAGCATGTATGCCCTGTAAAGTCTGTCCCCACTTTCCTTTGAGTAACAATTACAGTTGAAAACTCTTCTGGATTTTGTTCCTGCCCCTGCATTAGATGCTACTCTGACCTTATCTTTGGGTCCTCCACCAGCATTTGTGTACTAGAGCAGAAGTTGTCTTGCACAGACTTGATCACAGGTTTTCCCTTCTCGACTTGTCTAAGGCCATAAAGCTCTTTCATGCTGTCACAACAGCATAAAAAGATGAGAACAGTCTGCGCACATCGAAGATTCCACAGGTGCATTTTAAAGAGAGAATAAAGCACACTAAGTGTGAGTGAAATTGTCCATAGTCTGTAATTTTTAGACATCACTAAAGTGAATACAGCCACATGAGAGTGCTCTGGAAGAAACAATTTGTTTCTTTGCAAGACAAATTTTATGCAATTTCTATAAATGTATTTTGTATGCCCAATGTGGATAGAATCTCATAAGAATTATATCTCACACATGTTAGAATTACTTGGAGAATTATTTAGAAAGAGTGTACAAGGAACATAGGCTAAAACTCTTGATATATCCACTACAATCAAATGAATGTGGTGATGAAAGAAGACTAGTAAACCTCAGTTCTCTAGGCAAGATGATAAACATCGGCTTCCTGCTTGCTTTTTCAAGTAATTTGGACAGTGCTGAAGCTGTTTGTTGATGAATACTTATTAAAATATTAGTTGCTTACTGGATTCCACATTTGCAAATCTAATAGAATAATTCAATAGACATGGTCACACCTCTCCAAACCTGTTAAGTATCCTTGAGAAAAAAAAAAGAAACACGATTCTTATTATCTCTAATTTTAATGTCATTTCTTCAGAGCTTTACTTTCATTTACACTGTCACAGGTTCTAAATTCATAATTTTATAGTTTAGCAATATTCAGTAACAAAAATTCTGAATAAAATGCTACTTCCTCAGTTTCAGAAATACTTCAGCTATTCTCTGAAGAACATGCAGGAAATTCCCTTGATGGTTACCTGACTTTTTGGACAGGGAGCACAATGCAGTTCAAATTCATTTTCAGTTGCAGACAATCAGGCAATAACAGCTTAAGCCATGAAACAGTTTACTGTAACAGATAAATAAAAAATAAATCATCATTTTAAATTACTTAAATTATTATTATCAGTGAATAGGAATAACTTCTATTTGTATAGGGAACAATTAGTAGGCATTTTCAGTGAAACATTTGGATTTGTTAATAAACCTTTTTTTTCTGATACTAGGGAAAAATAATTATTTTATCACTATATGAAAAGTTGAAAGATTTTATGGTTCCTTTCAGGTTTTTTTGTTGTTTATGTCCTATGTTAACAAAACTTAAACATTAAATGAATCACCAAACTAGTTAAAACACTGCAATGGTAATTGAAAAAAATATAGTTTTCATAGATGTTTGAGAAAATCCCTGTGAATCTAAGTATCATATTTGTCTGTTATATATAACAAAATTTATTTTTCTTTATGGGTTAGCAAGAAAAGCCAGAAAATCAGTTTCTCTTGTAAATTATAAGCTGTTTTACATAGCTTACATAGCCAAAACATGACCTTTTGGACCATCAAATTTCCTAACAAAGATACTAATTTTCACTAGTTCTACTTGTCTTATAAAGTTTGTGTGTTCCTAGGTAAAGTTTTTTACACTGTTAATTTGGAGCGATGAAGATTTTCTTTCTTTTGCTTTTCATTTCAGCCAATCTGTGATATGTGTATTGTGAAAAATATCATGACCTAAGTATTGTAGGTGATTTAAACTTCTGGGCCATGCTAGTGTGGCTCAGCCTCCTAGCAAAATTCAGAGCTTAATTTGTGAAAATAGGCTTTATGTAAAGGAAATTCGCTGGCATTTCATCATCAAGCAAGGTTGTATGGATGAGTTTTTAAAAAACATGAATCTTACACTCTGCAGAAAGTATTTTTTCCTCTTCAGTCCCCAGGGTGAATGTATGTTATTTAGCAGATAGAAAAGTGTAGAAGGCTCTCAGAGCAGGAGTAGTCAGACAAGTACTGTAACAAGGGAAGGTCTTGGTCTGTGGGAGAAAATGAAGACCTGTCAGTCAACACCGGACTGCCACCTGGTGCTGGAAGGGACAGGAGCTGCCTGCCTTGGCTCTTCCTATCCCTCACTTTCCAAATTAATTGAAGTCAGCAACAGAACTTGCCCATTTACTTAATTGTTCATACCTTTAGGACTGTATGATCCGAATTATTACATTTCTTAGCAATGTAATAACATAAAATGGCAAATTTTGTTAAGATTAAATTGTATCTCTAAATTATTTAGAGGCCTTAACTGTTCATTAAAAATCACCTTCATAAAACATGTAATTGTGTTTTTATAGAAGAAAATATGTATATTCTAACTGTAACAACACAGTAGAAGTTTAACTAATTAACTGCTGTGAACAAGTCTTTTGAAGAAGTATGTGCAGGTGTAATTTTACTTGGGATCAGTTGCCTTGGATTGGCTTTTTTTTTTGAAGAATATAACCTTATACACTAAATCTGGCATATATTCAAGATTCCTCTTTGAGTCTGCCAGAGTCTTATGGGTGGGATGGATACATCAAATCTTTCACGTAAGCTGAGGTTCATGCTGTTCAACTTCAGCCACTCTGGTGAGGCAGCTGGGATCTTCAATGGTCTGCAGAAGAGAGGCACTTCCAGAGGGCAATACATCCTATGCAAGATTGGTCTCTTAAGGCAGAAGAAACGTGAAATCAACTCTTGAAAAGGGCATTTCTCCCTGCTGACAATAGCCATAGAATTCAGATTAGACAAGTAAAATTAATGAGAGGAATTTCACTTACACTTTCTTATTTGGAAAATTCTACTTTTTTTTTGACATAAAGAGCATATTTCAGCTATGAGCCACGACAGGCTGATGCTGCATATTAATTTTCAGTAGATTTCCCTCCATGCTGTGAAATAATCATTTAATAAAGCTTTCAGGGGCAGTGTGAACCTTAGTAATATAGTTTTAATAGATCTGTTGCCTGGGAACTTAAATCAAGGCTTAGGTCCAATGCCCATATTAAGGTAAAGACCCTCACAGGTGGCCTTGTCCCTTGTGTTGGTCTTAGTTGATCTGAACCAGTTTTGGTAGTATTTTTCCTGGTGGGAATCTTGGCAGTAGTGCTCAGTGCAGACCTCTGCCATAGGAAAAAACAATGTCCCAGCACAGAAAGATTCAATGAAGAATTATGTGCTTTCCAGCATTTTTGCACTGGGAAGCAGTGGCCAAAAGGTTCATCAAAAGTTCTTGATGAAAAAGATTTACTTGTAATAAAACTTTCTAGCAGTGACTGAGTCCACCTTGGCTAAAAAACAGTATTTTGTTTTTCAACAGGTTAATCATCTTTAGGGTCTTGAGGTCATATACAATTTAGTCATTATGTACTGTGTAACATAAAATAAGTAGCAAAAAATCCACATACACTTTTACATTGGTTACATTCTAACTGGATGAGACTTTTTTTCTTTATTGTGTATGAGCAACATATATATGAAAGTGAAAAAGCTTATGAAATATTTTGGTAGCTATTTTAAAATATTTGAACAAAACTTTTCCTAGCCATATGCATCAACGATAACATTGTATTTGAGCAGCATGTAACCAAATGAAAATTCAGCCTTGTGTCTAGAATTCCCAACCTGAGACTAATATATAACCAATATAACTAGTATTTACTGTTCTTGTAGAGGACCAAATTCAACAGCAGTGGTTACAAAAGTGAAAAACTTGGAAGCGGTTTCCAACGGGATAAATTCAAGATCTGATGATGACATCTTAGAAGACTGTACAATTAGAGGATTAGAGGTGTAATGCTGTCCCATAGTTGACAACCCATCAATTAGCAAATGCTTTAATGACACTTTAATCAATGACAAATAAATTTTAAAAATCCCCATGACATTACTGGTCTTTCAAATCTCAGGGAAAAAAATGCTAATCTCAATCCTTGATTTCCCTTTTGGCAGCTTGTGCAAGTGAGCTGGAAAGTGTCTGCTAAAAAGGAATAGCTCAACTGAAACAAATTCCTCTTGCTTTTGTCTCCAAGTGAACTCCACTGTGAAAGGACATGAAATGTGAATGCACTGCCTAAGAGATTTACAGTAAAAGATAAGGCACATTCTGTGGGTAACTATTAACATCTCCATTGTACAGCAAATACTCAGAATGGTAAAAGGTAGTTGTTCAAGAAACAACAAGTAAAACAAAGCTTTAGTGTTTTTTAAAGGTTCTCTGTAGATATCTAAATTTTTCATGTGAGTAGTCCTCATAGCCTTGTTAAAAGCTGTTATTAGAGCTGCATGAAGAAACTGCTAGCTATTCAGGTGTATGAAGTTATATGCAACAAGAGTATGTGAGAAAAGGGAGAAACATCCCTTCATATTCACCAGCAGAATTAGTATATTCTGGTCTTAAGAATGATGCTTTAATTTAGCTGGATAAATTTTCTTGTAACATTTATGCTGATCTATGTTCATTTATGGATCAGATTTTCAAATAAATGAGTTTTATGCAGTCAAATTTGTATGAAACATTGTTATGTTTGAAGTTGTACGTGTAATTATTCTACATGGAGACTTGGATAGGGGCTTGATCCAAAGTGCATTAAAGGTAATGGAAGAGTAATCCACTTAGATTTCAGTGGATGTTAGATCAGGCCTTCTGTGCAGATATACATAATTGTCACCTGGAACTTGAACATAGAAACATTCCAATAAATAATATTTCAGTGGCCTTTTAATACCTAGGCTTCGGGACTGGGTTCCTCAAAATACTGAAAATAGGTCTTTCTGAATACCTTCATGTTGTGGTAGGCAAAAACAAAGCTATATGGTGTATCCCAGTTAATCTCCTAAATGCTGACACCTCCTTTGGGTTAAAGAATGAACAAAACGATGTCTTTGCAGCCGTTTTCTATTATTTTAATTGTATAGATATAAATATAGCTGATTAGCATTGTTGTAAGGATTTAAAATATACTTGCTGACTTATGCTTGTGAAGTTTGATTCATTCATCTCTTTCTTTGCATATTTTGATGTCAAAATATCCCTAAATTCTTTCACTAAGATAGCAGTTTAAAGAAAAGAATACAAAGTTCAAGAGTGGATTTCTGCAGCAAATTTGTATGCCTGTACTATAATGTGCCATAAAGTACGATTACAGATGGAGTCCTACTAGGAAAAGTTTAGGGTCATAGAGTAGACTTTTTTGTCATTTACACTGGACTGAATCCATCAGCTTCAAAGGAGTCACAGTAAGTTTAAAGTGTTATTCTAGAGATGTGAATACAGACCACAGGCTGAGTTTTCTTGAAACTCACATATGATTTTCTCTAAATAATTAGAAGAACAGGAATATATCAACAGTTCCATATATAATGTTATTTATTTCACTGAGTTGAACATGGAAACTGAAGCAAAACCCCTATTCAGGACAAGGCTGTTTTGTTCTCTTCATTTGCAAAACACAAGTGTAGGATTGATTGATGAAATTTTGTAGGAGCTACGTGCTAGTACAGAGAAGAAATGAAAATTAATGTTTCATCACTCTTCAGCAAATGGTGTGAAAGTCTCCTGAAAGAACCTTCAGTCACTCATTGAAATAACATCAATGTGTGGACAAAAAGATCTCTGAAGAGACAGAAAAAGTAACTTCCTAACCAATGGGAAGGCACTCTTTTTTTCTTTTCCCCTTTCTTTCCTCTTCTTCCACCAGAACAGTGTGTTCTAGACCGAAGACAAGAGTTGGGTTTGATCTCACGTAGTATTGGAGATGTGTATCTGAATTAGTTGCCTCAACATTTTTGAGAGTCCATGGAAAGACATAGGTACTTTTTGGGTGCAAATCGACCTGTTTTAGAGGAACTGTGGCTCAGAGGTGACTCTCACTATGAAAAGGGTCATGGGTCAGAGGAGTGTGAGAGGCTATATTTCATGACTTGGTTTTGTTTTCAACAGCCAGCTGGGTTTGTGATCTAAAACCTTTTCTTTATTCATGGAAGAGATCTGGGTTTTGTATTAAAAACCAGTGTAAGAACTATGTGCCAGAAACCTGGAATGGTGCCAGTCTTGCTTTTGGCATGGATATTAAAAGAGCCATAGGTCATCTTCCCCAGCTACATTATATCTTCTGGGGATTTTCTTTAGTCAGATTATCTAAGAAAGCATAATAGTTTACACATAACATCTTGATCATGCAATCCCCCCACCAGTGAAGAAGACAAGTACCCCAAGTCTTGGCAGACAGTATGGCAGGATTTCCAAATAAAAATATTCCAATTTCTTATATTTTGCTTTCTATTTGAAATTTTCAGTGGGATAAATTTTGTGACTAATTCTGACCATACATATATGTCTATGAATTATAGTATTCTACCTTGTATCCCAACCCCAAGGCGAAAAATCCTTTGTCTTGTAATCTAGTCCTAAATAACCGAGATAAATGAAACTTCAAGCTTAATTTACACATAAAAAAATGCCAAATTCAGCCAATGTAAATTAATTTATTGTAAACATTGACTGTTTTGCACCAATGTTTTGTTCAAGAAAAGCAACTATATAAATAAAACTTAGTATGCTGACTCAAAACTCTTCTGATGGAAAAAGCAAGGCATGGTTTAAAGAACTTTATTTTCTGCTTGCTAGTCAAAATTTTGACTTTTCAGTGGCAAAACAGAGTATTTTAATGAAAATCATTCTCCCCTGGGAAGAGAAACATTTTCCACCTGTATGCAAATTTATATTTTCTAAATAAAAAGAGCAGCCATTGCACAGCCTGTAAGAAGTGTGAAACAGTTTTCTTCCTTTCTAACCCACTGCAGATTCCAATGCTGGAAAAGTAAGTAGTTTATTAGATTAAGTTAATTTAGGTTAATCAGACTATTTTATGGTCCAAGGTGTAGAACACATCACAGATCTTAATTACCCCTCTTGATTATCAGATAACTGTAAAACATTTGCAGATTTTATTTCTCTCAGAAAGTCTGGTCTTCCTGTCTTAGCATTCTGAAGAATGGCAGGATGTGAGTATTGGATATGTGCTCACAACTTTGGGTGCTGCCTCTGGTTTGTGTTGCCTCCCTGCTACTGACTGCTCTGCTCTGCATTCTTCCCAGCGCATCAGGCTGTGCTTTGCAATAACAGCATTGCAGGCTGGAGGTCTTTGGAGACCCTGTGCAATGCAAGTCAGTGGGTCTCTCCAGTACAAACACTGCACTTTCTGTTCGTCAATAGAGTGCCTACCATACTTTGACATTGAGCAAGTGGGTGATGGTAAACCCACAAATTTCATTGGTGTCAGGAAGGAAGGAAAGAGGCTGCTCTATAGCACAAAGAATAAAAGACACACCAGAAATATACAAAAGGCACATTCCGAGAAATACATAAGCCAATGAGAAGATAACCTTGGATTTCGATTTCTTTTGGATCTGGCTCAGGCAGATAGCATAAAATACGTGCTATGTAGTGCATGCTTTATTGTGTTAAACGTATTTTAATACAGAGAATATAAAAGTAAAAATGTGTTTCATTGCCTGACTGCTACCTCTTTTTGGTTGGGCTTTTTTTGTTTTTGTTTTGGGATGAGTGCACTATTGCCCTCTTCCTTTAAAGGTAAGATGACTTATAGTTGCTAATGTGTATTTATTTTAAACAAAACTGAAGGATCTAATCTAGTTGCACACAGAAACTAAAAAGCCCATGCAGTACTTTGGCTATAAGGGTAGGGTTTGTGGGAACTTTCTATTGTCAAAGAAGTGTGCAAGCAAACACAATTGTTCAAAAAAAGTCTTTGAATAAAAATGCTATAGATAATGCTTTAAATTTTTAAATAGTTTGGGGTTTTTTTCTGTGATAGATCTATTCTTTTTGATGTTAGTGATAACATACATTCCATCGATCTGCCTCCCCAATGACCTGCTGGAGTTTGGTGGTATATCTATTAAAATGTTGCTTAAAGTTCTTCCACCTTGCTTTTTCTACACTAAGTTATCCCTTCACAAATCATCCCTTGTTGAGAGACAGGGGGGAAAAAATCCACTGTGTGTGTGAGGAATATTTTCCACTGGTCTTGAAAAAGCAATTAAGGAATGTTCCATTTATTCTTCCAAAGCCAATGTTTACCTTTTTGAATAATTTTGATTATTTTTCCCATCTCAACTCATAGTATTTTTCAAATTTCACTTACTGCTTTCAAAGTAATTCTATGCCTGTTTATGCTAGACGTTTATCACTTGCAGTGAATGCTAGATTATACAGGAGATTGAGAAAAATCCCTGAAAAGTAGGGATGAAAAATAAGAATCCTTGCAATATCTTTCACGTTTTCACACTATGCATTCTATTATATTTTTTGTAGGAATATGTGGGGGGAAAATACACTTATGAAACTATGTTTTTGTTTTAAAAATTAAAGTAATATGAATCAGTTTTTACTGAAAACAATTACATAGTCCTGAATATTTTTTTATAGTAATCAAAGCATAATGAGTAAAATCTTGGTTGTATTTTTTTTGTATATTTAATTGTGCTGTAGTAGGCCATAAACCTCCAAATCTCCTATAGTAAAAATGTTCTAAAATTCAAAATAAATAAAAATTATTTTATTTGGCATTAGTTACTCTGAATACTCAACCACTTGCTCTCACTATGCAATATTCAGACAGATTTTTGCATGTTGTACTCAGATATATGCAAGGTGAGTGTGTTTATTGTATTGCAAAAAAAAGTCCCACTGCAGGTTAATCAACACTGGAAATATTTTAAAGACTTATTGCATGAAAAATGAATGTCCTCTTTAATTTAGCCAATGAACATTTGTGTTTTAAATGATATTTATATACGTGTGAATAACTGTTCTGTATAATCTTTTTGTAGAGCTGTAATGCAATAGAAAATATTATAAAGCTTTAGTGACGGGCTGTGTATAGTAGACATTTCTTAGGAATTATGATTATTAAGGAAAAAACCCCAAACATAAAATGCATACATAAGAAATCTTTAGTATTATAAGCATTATAATAACTAAATTCTGGAAATTCAAGGTCTCAAACAGTTCTATAACTCATCCTATTCAAACCTAATACAGCACAATGCAATTTTTACAGTGCCCTTTGTGCTAGTATCCTGGAGCACTTTAAAATGAATAAAGTTAAAATTAGCAATGTAGCACTCAATTTCCTAAAGGAGTTACTTTAGAAAAACTAAGTAAAATCAATGCCTTAAATGTTTGGATTTAAAACCCTGCCAATTGAAGCTCTTTTATTTCAAGTAGCAAAGTATTCCAAATCTCCTGAACAAAATGTCTGAAGGCTCTATAGGTTTAGGATATCAAAAAAGTATTTAAGAATTGTAAACCCATCATCTATCAATCTCTGAGTGCATACTGATAGGCATGGAAAGTAAATGTAATGGCTAGGTAGAGTTATACAGCAGCCTCTGCATCAAATAATAAATGGTAGTTTATTTGCATTTCTATAATACAGTTCACCTGAAGATCTCAAAGCAGTCCCTCTGTTAATTCCAGTGGAACAGTATAAAACACTTGCAAAATAGAACAGTGATCTGCAGTAGGATGTAGAAAAAAGGAGTTTTGTATAAGCAGTAGGTGAGGTGCAACTCTCCAGTATACCATGGGTCAATTGCACATCAGGTGGCATTGCTTGTGTAGTGGGGCTATTTGCCAGTGATTTTATTGAACTGTAGTTCTGAAGTTCATCACTGCAGGTCCTGTATTTACATATGCAATCAACATTTGCAAGAAACAAAAATTTGTAGAAAGTTGGCAACTGCAGGTGTAAGCAAACAGTATGGGAACAATGGCTGTGTGTTCTTTCTTCCCTTGCAAAGGCACATAAATGTGTATGAGAATCCCTGGATGGACAAAAGGGAAACCAGCAATAACATGAGTTACTGTTAAGCAAGCAGAACTCGTGCTATTTTTGCTAACCAGCTTGGTAAAATCAAACAAACTGGCTCGTTTTCAAACTCTGGATACTATTAGAGATTCATCTTCCAAATTCCAATAAAATAGTTATCACTAATTTTGTTAGCATTTGGGGGATGTAAAACCTGAATGTAAGTCTCACACACACATGACAGGAATTATAATTCATGGTGCTCAGGGTGAGGAATCTCATCATGAATGAGTCCTGGAAGCAGGGCTGTGGGTATTCTTAATTTTGACCAGTGGTGGTCAGGAAAGAGAAGATCTGCAGTGGGTATCCTCTAGCACAGATCATTCAGTCACCCGTGTAGGAAGGCAACATGAAAGCAAGATGCAGGCTATGCAGTCACCTGCAACTTCTATGTGTAGCCATAGTCTGTATCGTTATTCTAGCCACTCAGGAGTTTCCTTCCCCTTTTCTTCCCTAATGCTGTAATTCACTCTATAACAAGCTACTAGCCTCCTTCCTTGCCTAGCTGTCTCTAATTTTCATTGTGCCCCAGTCAGCTAATCATTCAACACTACAGCAGCCTGATCCAACAGACCTGCTTTGAGTAGGAGGTTGGACTAGATGGCTTCTGGAGCTCCCTTCCAACCTGCGTGGTTTTGTCATTCTATAATTAATGTTGAGTTGGGTCACATTTTTCTTTATATGATTTTTGCTTTAATTTAGTGTTGTAATTGAGGCCAAGGTGCTGCTTAGTTATCATTTAAAAGTCTTGCTATCATTGCCCTCCATTTCTTTATATAATCTGTTTCTGAACTCGGTGAGTAAATGAATGCTATTTGTATAAGCCTGCAGTTTTATGAGCATATCCACATCTTTCTCTTTAGGGACACCTGCACTGATTTCATCCATGATAAAATGAACTGCCAGAAAGACATTTATGCTGGTTCTGCATCCAGACCTGGCTAAGAAAGATGAACAGCACTGTTTTCCAAATTCCCTTCGACCAGGATTGGGCTTGGAATGATAAACAAAATCTGTTTCCTTTGAGAGAAGAATAAAGACCCTACTTTCAGTGGGGATCTTCACCCAAATTACACCCTGTTCCACTGTCACTTTTTAATTTTTTTAATATCCTTTGTGGCCTGACAAAGGCAGCCTATTGGCATAACTGAACATGTTTTGCATGGCATGAAACACTGTACAGGCACTGATTACACAAATAATCTGCATTGTGAATGTGATGCTTTCATAACAAGCCTTTGTCATTTACTGAGTGATGAAAACCCACTAAAATCTCATGAGTCTGAAAAGGGAGATGTGAAACCCTTTGCTGATGGATCTTTTCCAGGGAGGTAGTAGGAGGGCATGGGAAGGGAAAGAAGTGAGACAAAGACATTCCAGGTGTGGAGAAAGGAGTTGTCTTCATTTTGGAAAGAAATGGTGTGTCAGAACGTAACAAATGTCAGGAGGAATGACAAAATATATTGGCATTTGGAAAGTTGTAGATCCAGAAATTATTGTCTGCAGGTGCTTAGTTTAACAAGAGACTGTGGATGAACTCCTGGACTGTTGAAGTTCATAGTACTCATGCCACTTGCTGCTGTGTCCATACATTTCTGTGGTAGAAGAAGGTTCTTGAAATTTGATTTCTTTTGTCATATTCTGAGTGACCATAGGAGAACCCAATGAAATAACTAGCAGAAAAGCAGCTGCTTCCATGGCAGGGAGAAGATTTTGAAGTGAGGTGTTTATTAGCTAGCACGACCAAAAAGCAGCAGAGGAAAAGCACAATACTGTTCCTCCCCAACTTCCCTTTGCAGCTGGGCTCTAAAAGAGGGTGGAAGGAGCAAAAGTAGTCAAGGGTCTGTTAGAGATGGAATCTCTAATGAATGTCTAGTTCCTTTTTGCCATCCTTCCCTCTCCAAGGGTGTTTTGGTGTTTTGCAGGGGTTTTTTAAGTTCCTATTATAGGCTAAAGTAACACAAAAGTTAGCTTATAAATTTCTGCTACGTCTAGCAGAAGCAAACATATTACCTTAACAAGAAAGTAAACATGGGCACTTTAAAACATTCATTCCAACTAGGGATTCCAAATCTTTTTTTAACTTTTTAGGCTTTTTCCCATTCTGTATATCTGTAGTGTGACATCTTTACAATGCAACCCCTCTGTCAGCTGTTCGATTAGTGTTTTAGATGATTTTCAGTGTCAGGTTGTGCAGCTTTTGGCTCACCAGAAGAGGCTATTTAAACTTTTCCATATAGGCAATGATGCAGACTACCTATAGGAAAAAAATATTGAAAGATGGAAAAAGTTATGAATATTTTCAAGCAAGTAGCCTTTTAAAACAGGAGCATGAAGAATGTTCTGACATGGTCAAAAGGTCTTTTTCTACTGATTCTGGGGTTTTCTTTGTTGATTGTTACTCTTTTGCATAGTTCACCCCTTTTTCTGAATCATTCATAAAACAGCTGTCATGTTTGCATGGTATGGTTGGCCACATGTGCTCCCATCCTTGGAAGTGCTGCCCATATTCTATCGCCTTGTCCAGAATCTCCAGGTAATGCAGACTGAAAGTAAAGCTTCTACTTACGGGGAAAACTTAGTCATGAACCCTGCTGACTTTAATGGGGTTTAAGACATGCTTAACATTAAGTGTAGGCTGTATATTTTCTGGAGTGGGTAAGTCAAAGAAGGAAATGAAGAAAATGATTTCAAATTCTAAATGCCATAAACAATTAAACAACTGTTTTCCAAGAAACAAGGACTGGATAATTAATTCTTTATCAAGCTCCTGTGTGCTTGCTAGGAAGGAAGAGATTGAAAAATGGATGGTAGAAAGCTATGAAGTACCTGACAGATACTTTTTATGTGATAATAATAGTGACAGCAAGTATAAGATGGTATATTGCTCAGAGACGATTACTGAAGTACCAGGTAGGTATTCATTTGGCTATAGGCAAACACAGATCAATGGCAACTGACTGAAAAGGACTAGGGCTTATGTGTGGGTTTTTTTCTCACCAGTTCTTCTAAAATAAATCTCTTTAAATTTGTGGCACAGTCGGTCATGTGCATCATATTATGGCAGGTTACATCACATGATTTTATGTAGCCTGCTGGTAACGTCACTTTGCATTATACATTTAAAGAAATATCACTTCTTTTCACATAGGGTAGAAAAGACTAATCAACTGACAAGTATTCTCCTGCTACCCATGAGAAGAAGCCAAGTATCAGATCTAATACTTTCCACCCCCCAACAAATAAATTTCTGTAAACGCTTTTGCATGACAGAATGCTAGCAGATAGTGGGTATTTCACAGCTGGTGACTCTCTTATTGTTTAACTGTGATGTCTGCATCTTATCACTGTGCAAATTATTTAGCAACTGCCATATTATTTATAGGTATGAATTGCACAAATTAATCTCATAAATAATTCATTTTTCTTTTTGCTGTGAATTAACATTCTGCCACAGTTAAAAATCTAGTTCTGTGTAAAAGTATCAATTGCTATGGGCATGTTGTGCTTGATTTTCCAAGCCAACAGATTGTGAAAAACACAGGTTTCAGGGAAAAGAATGAGAAGGTTTTTTTCTCTGGAACTTTACACATACTCGGCAGAAGCTTTCAGGATGTGAAAAGTACCACCATGGTCTTTAATAAGAATTATGTCATGTTCCGACATTTACAGGAAGAGTAAAAACATTGGATCTCATCCTAACAGTATGGCAGCCTGTCATGACGTGACACCAGTTTGTAAACAAAAAACTAACTTACATGAATAATGATCCATTTTTATAACTGAAACCAGAAAATAATAACATCCTTTTTCTTTCCACAGTAAGACATAAGAATGTCATTGTGGACCTAACAGAAAGACAGTCGCAAGTTTGTTTGCTAGTAGACTCCTAGGGAGCTGAACACAAAAATCCAATAAATAATTAGCTCTCCTGTGACAGGCTTCTGAATTACTGTGATACATTAATTGGACAAAATTAGCATGAATTAAGGCAAATAAGTATAACATGTAATTTATTACTTACTAAGCATGGTGCTGCAGTGGAAGCCTCAAATTTCCCTTAAGATTGCTTTAACAGCTATAATGCATTCCTTAATTTACTCTGTGGAAAATCAATTTTTTCAGAGTTCATTAAGCACCAATATGTTACAATGCAACTCCCTAGAGCACAGAACCACAATACGTTATGCAAATTCATACCAGCGTGTTACCAATATGTAAATAGCAATAATACTATTGTCAGCTTCCTATTGATAGCCATGCTGAAAAGGATAAAGCTTAAAACTTCTTTAACTCTTTTGACTTGTTTCTGATATTAATCAGTACTCCTTTTAAATGTCATTTCTTAGGAGAGTTGTTATTTTAAAAAATCTTTTTCCTTTATGCTTCATTAATGAGAGCGTTCTGAAGTCTCTGTTTGCAAAGAAGTGGCACATAAAGCTTTCTTACATGTTCAAGCACCATCCTTTTCACACAGAAAACTCAATATTTCCAGTAGACTCACAAACGGACAATGCTGACTCTTAGGGATGTAAGATAAATGAAAGAGAAAGCATCCCTAAATGGCAAGCTCTATGCATACATTTATTTAAGCCTTTTTCCTCCCTTTCTTAGCACCAAAAAAAACCCCCAAAAATTAAAATAAAATGATACATTGCATTAATTCCAGCCAATTGAATGTGAGTCACAGGAGCTAGCATTAAGAGAATGAGGTCCCAGACTGTTCGATATTCACCTAATCATATGACAGACTCCAAAGCTATCACAGTAACTGCCTCTGGAGCTCTTTGGGGAGACAGATGTCACCAGTGGAAGGATGATTTCCACATCTTGGCACTCTGCAATTGTCAAACTGAGGGAGAGAGAAGGAGAGGAGGATTCCGCTAGCAAGCAAGCATCCTTTGTGGAAGGGGGAGGAGCCCCATCTTACTCCTGTCATTCTTCCTTTTATCAGATTTGTTTTGAATAAAACCCTTTCTGGCTAAATCACACTCTGAGAAGCAAGGAATGGCATTGCCCTAAACTAAAAATACATGTGCTTAAGTTCACAATTTGGCCCTGACCTGTAACTATCATTAAAGGTTGCAGGTCAGAAGATACGGCTTGGAAGCTTTGGACCTCTGAGAGCATGGGTTCTTTTGTATATATATATAACTTCTTTATTGTTCCTTTGATTTACAGTGTGACTGGAAGAAGTGCAAGGCATTTGTTCATTAACTTTTCAGCCTGGGATGAAACAACAACTGATAAACCTATTAGGCCTTTTTGCAGAATGTAGCCCACAGAGGAAAATTTCTTTGACGTTTTGTTGTTTTGCAAAGTATAAAATTTTTAGATTGTTAGGGCATTCTTGTGCATGAAAACTGTAATGTCCATGTTAAGAGAGACTAATATGTCATTTTATCTGTCACCATTTCTATTAATACAAATACAGGAAATACTGTGCTAGAGATAATATTGTGTCATAAATGCCCTTTAATGCCCGGTGGTCTTCACTGAGTCCAACATTTCCTAGCCTGTGATTATGGCACTCCACGTCTTGCAACTATAATAAAAATGGTGATTCCAAGTTCCCAACTGCTGAAGAGCACTGTCAAAGTCTTCAGAAGACAGCTAAAGCAAAACCAATGCATCAGTTATCAGTGTATATAGAGAGCATAATACTCTGGAGCCAATTTTTACAATAAATACATATTTGAAAATGAGTGTTTGTTAGAGATGAACCCAGCCTGCAACTTCAGGTTCCCTGTGGGCTTAAATCCCACCCCTTGACATCCTCAACTGTTCAACATATTGGAGTGCCTGTACTTGATGCTGTAGTTGTGTACTGATGGAGAGTAAATCCCTCTGGAACTGAATCAGGTGCTGGAGGACTCTGACCCTTTAAGGATAAAAAGGATATGGAGGAATTTGAAAATATTTAACTTTTATGTTAAATAATTTTTTTGTTAATGGTAAATGTAAATGTTTGCAAGGAGCAATATCTGGCTCCATCTGTGCAGGGGTTGTATACAACATTTTGAATTTGCATTTCCAAGTTCTTTCAGATCATTTCCAATAATATCATGTGTGTTCTGGAAAATAATACTTTTCGAATAACTTTATGTAGCAAAGCGAGTGGACATTTTTAAAATCAGATTAGTGGATTTGTATTTTCTATGGGCCATTAAATAGCATGCTTAAAATCAGTCCCTCAGAGACTCTTAAAGAATCTGGAACGGGTATGAAAGGTGAAAAAGCTGTGGAAATTCTATTATCCTTATTGCCCATGTAAACTGAGTAGCAGAGAACACATGCAGAGAAATTTTGTGGTCCATATATGCCACATGTCTATATCAACTTCACTTTCTTTTCAGTTGAGACGGTGTGCAATAATGCAAAACAGTGAAAAAAGAAGCTTGGCAAATTAAAAACTGTGGTTAAAAAAGAAAAGATGGATTTTTTTTTTCTTAATCTGAAAAAATGTGTGGTTTTGGGTTCAACAAGAACTTGCTAAATGCAGAAGGCACATTTGTTGCTCAAAGTGTGAGAAAGAGCAGCAGCTGCAGCACTTGCTGGCTTTGCATCAGACCAAGTTACAGTGACAGAAGTCGGAGAGTTTAAACCTCTGAGGGCTTCTCTTGCCTTGGTGCTGTACTCCACCACTTGTTTAAAGTCTCCCAGAGGCCTGCCCTGACTCACTACCATGTTTTGTGGAGCGGAGCGGTAATGTTTGTGACATCTTCTGATTGGGTTTGGAAGTTCATTGTCTTAACACATTGCACAGGGGCAACAGCAGCTCAAAAATAATGCATGTCAAGGATTATTACGTCTGCACTGACTATGAATCTGTGCAAAGTCTTACGAATTTACTTACAATGCTAGTACTGATGCTGGAAATCTTTCTGTCAAAACCAGTCCTCAGACATCACAATGTTTTCCTATCCTGTTCATTCTTCTTGGCTAGCTCCACTTTCTTCCCTAGAGCTGAGAGTCAAGATGTTTCTGTTGCCTTCCCCTTGTTTATCAATTGAAAAAAAAATTAATAATAATGTACTGATGACATACTGAACATTTTTGTAATTTTATACAATTAAGAAGATTTGAGTTATAGACTACTAAGAATTTATCAGTAAATTCTTTTTAGAAGAATTTTTCCAAAACTCTGGCATTAACATGTCAGGTGTTGGTTTCAATCATCACTAATGACTCAAAATACATTTTAGATTTCAGAATGAATAATTTTATAATCATACATATTTCTTTCTGTCATCTTCTATCTTCCAGAATAGTGAAAACTGCAAGCATGGCATTTAACTGGATAAAAGGATGCTTCCGAGATGCATCTACCTTTAAACAGTCAAAAACTTAGGTTACATACAGAAATCTTAAAAAATGCTACAAACAGCTAGAAAGTGGACTCCATCTCTCCATCTATCTACAGACATCGTTTGGAGGTCAATTTTGGCATTTTGGATATCAAAACTCCTTGTTGTGGAAGAGGTATCTCTCCTCTGAGTGCTCTGGTCACTGGGATATTTTGCAAAAGCCCATGCTTGGTTACACATCAGACCTTAGGAGACAGCTCTGGGACTAGACTCCAAAGGCAGAGCCATATCTGAGATTTTGCAAAGGGCTGAAGTTTAGACATAGCCGAGTTCCTGGCCAACTCCATCCAACCATGGG
Organism: Hypotaenidia okinawae; assembly: GCA_027925045.1. Lineage (NCBI taxonomy): Eukaryota > Metazoa > Chordata > Aves > Gruiformes > Rallidae > Hypotaenidia > Hypotaenidia okinawae. The sequence goes on from BSDF01000001.1 coordinate 49,592,615, forward strand.
CTTTTTTGATCTCTCTTCATAGTAGCTTCATGGTGTCTGTCAATTGTAGAGTGTGCTGGTGCCAGGTAACACATTCTGGATGTCCTGCTTGGGGTCAAGTGTCTGTTTTTCGTAGCACTTAAAGGGTGATTTTTACCTTTAAGGCATTACCATATGTCTGAATGCAGGTCTTAATGGTTAGATAGCAGCTGTGCCAAGAAACTACCGAACTACTTGCTTTCACGTAATACTCACTTGTCACTTCTCTTGACAAACCTAGATATTTAATAGCCAGATATCACTGGCTACAGTGATAGGAAATCTGAGAGAACTGTGCCAGGAATGTATTCAGTGTATGGCTTCATGTGGAAATCAAAAGAGGAGTATGGGGTGAAACACCCCTATTCTGTAGAAGGTCTGATTCTTTTTTCCCTGTTGGAATTACAGGTCATTATTTTCCTGCTTTCTTTTAGCATTGAGAGAATAGTGACACATACCTGAATTTGTTCTTTAACTTTCAAGTACATTCTCTCCAAATGTAACAATTCCCTTCTGGTCTTTGTTGTTTCTAAATTTGCTATAATATATCTGCTCATACATGTGCCGTATGGTCCTTCACGTAACCTGCATCTCTAAAAATGTCTTACTAATATATATTTGTGTTAAGAGATAAATGTCACCTCCATTCTTCTCAACAAAGTCAAAGCCAGTGAGAGATAAGGCAAACAATTGAAATGCTACTGAACAGTGGGAGAAGTTGGCTACCCACGGGTACAGCAGGGTAATTATCTATCTGCCCACAATCTGTCCACAGCTGGAAATTGAGTTAATTTTATTTACTCTTCCAAAGAGAAATTGAAACCCCAAGAAGAGGAGAATCTCATAAACCTCTCCAAATAATTAAAGTTAAGACCCTGTTTCAGAGTAGTCTGCCTTTGTTATGTAGTAGACTGTTCTGCATCTAGCTCATTAGGTCATGACCATTTACGTTTGTAAGAGAAATAACCCACGTACAAAGGTATCAGTCCAGTGACTCTCATTTCTTTTTCTTTGAGAACCCAACCTAAAGATATTTTGATGGAGTTAAAGTAGTGAGATAAAAAGATTAAAGAATGATTGCTATGGATTTTTAGAGGAGTGTTTTCCTAATACTTTTCAAGGAAAATATGGGTTTGGGTCTTTGAGAATATTTCAGGTGCCCCACTATCGGTGGCAAGTGAAATTTGACATCCCCTAAAATACTCTGGCTTACTTCACAAGGCTGTGAGTCTTCTGTGGGTCTTGTGTCGAATCTGTGGCCTATGTATATATCCCAGATGTTCTAATGCATTGTCAGTATTTAGGGTACTGAAGTTGCCTTTAGTGTTTTGTTTCATTTATCTCTGTTTTCTATTTTTGCACATTGAAAACACACATCAACCAGTTAAACAAAATGAAATTATCTTCCTTACATTACTTTGTCATTCTAGTACTTGCCAGGCTGTAATATACCCTAAGCTCCCTCTGCCTCCATCCTCCAGTGTTTTGGCATTTCACTTAGGCCTTTGTAATTTTTTTTTTTTTTTTTTTTTGCCTGCTCAACGTGGGAATTCAGCCTTCATGCCACGTTTTCCCACTGTTATGGAATACTTTTGGCTTGGCAAAGCACACCATTTAGAGTTAGATACTTCCCAGAAATCTTTATGTGGGGTGGCAGATGGAAATTGTTTCTGCATGGGCCTAACACTTGAACTTTGTGTATTTGCATCTCTGCTGAAATAAGTACTGTTCTGATATGCACACGATTTATAAGTTTAAGGAAGACAGTAAGGTGCAGAATTTGTCTGTGCTTTAATTTTGTTGTTGAACTTTTTTGTTGTTGCATGGACATGGTTTCTGAACAAATTTCATTCTGTCACTTGTTCCTCTCTTCACCCACTCTCATTTTGGTATCCATCCCTGTTTGTAACCAATATTCCTCTTTGACCGCCCACCGTGACAGAGCCTCATCGGCAGATGGTGGCAAGCCCTGAAGACTAGGGAGAACCTTATCTGCTCAACACTGTCAAGCCACTTAATCTTTTATCTTTCAGATACTGTTTCCCTTTGTATTCATCACCTTTAAGTCTTCCTTTCTGAATTACTTCCTTCTCTCAGACTGTAACCTCTTTTGAGCCAGGTTTTGGGGGTTTCATATTCTTTACTCCATTTCCCCCCTTTTAGATACATCTCTACCATAGAAAATATCTGTAAGGCTGCCAACAAGGTTTGCAAGTTCTGAATCTCAGCTGCTTTTTCTTTTTTTTTTTTTTTAAATGGGGCATTTCTGTTCTAAATAGAGTATCATTACAGAAGTCACTTTAATGCTTCATAAAGCAGAAATCCTCCTCTTTGCCTTCTCTGCATGGTTTCCCATATCAAACACTCCCTTTCTTGTATTTTTGTCCCCAAAAGGTCTTTAAGAGTGAGACCTGTCTGGATCTCACATGAATTTCCTTTTTCAACAGCCAGAGTTGGTTAATAATCTGGTCAAGTCTTTCTTTTGTGGCTACTGTTTATTTGCTACGACATATTCTATATATTGATGGAACCTCAATATAATTCAGACTGTGCAGCATCTGATTGTAACAGATTGGTTTTCACTCCCAGAAAGCAGCACATCAAAGCAGACACAGATCAATAATACTTTCCCCTTCCTGTGGGTGGATAGTGTTGCAGGTTTCTGTTCAACAGCCATGAGAAAATGCCTACAAAAATCCAGATAGTGATCACTAAGTAGCAAATACAGAATCAAACAGCTGGCACATGAAGTATCACTTGAAGTGCAAGTTGTTGGTTCTTAGTAAAAGAAACTTGAAGTGTGTATCCTTAAGAGCTTTTCTTTTTCTTTTCCCCTCCTCATTTCTTGCCTTTTACTTGGGCTCCTTCACATGGTGCTATTCTCCCTTTTTATACTGTAGCTCTGATAGTGAATGCTTCCAGTCCCAGCTAGTCATCACAGGATGCAAACGTTAAATGAAAAGTTTTTCAATTAAACTTTAGGATTGTTGAAGCCAGAAGTGGGAAATATTTAGGTGAAAGTAGTGGGTATCTAGATGGCAATTAGTGTCTACTTCCAATACCCTGAGGCAGGGACTCAAATATTTCACCTGTGGAGGAGGGGGTCACGGCTTTTTCATCCATTCTTTTCTTTTCCTTTTAATTCCCTAACTCCCATAATCTGGCAATGTATTATGCAGCATAGACCAGGAAGGTGGGCTGCAGTAAATGCTGCTTTATGGATCAAGCAGTAGGAAGTGCTATACTCTTCCCCCCAGAGACTGAAAGCTTTACATCAATCAGCATACTGACAATGACTGCTTTTGAACCTACCTGTAGTATAGCAGTGTGGCAAATCATTATCCAGCATTCATTTTTTTTAAAGAACACACATAATTTGAACACGGAAGCACCATATGGCCATTTTGTCTGACTCCAAGCACCTTTTTGATTGATCGCTTCTCTCTGCGCCACAGGGGAGGAGACAAGACATATTCTTTGCCTTTTGAGTATGGCACCCAAATAACATCACATATTATAATGCAATGTGTGAAATGTTGTGCCATCAACATTTGTGCAAATTTAAATACAGTGTGAGATGTTCCAGTTCTCCTTAAGCACGAAACAGTGAAGCTGGGGTAATCTGTAGCAGGCAAACTCAACAGGTGGCAAACACCAAATGTGGAATTGTGGTATGAATTTAGATACTAAACTCATTCTGCTGTGGGAGATGGGATGGGATATAGCCTTGGGAATGGTGAAAGGGAACAGATATGGAACCCGGTGTTTATTAATCAGGAACTTTCATACCGGCTGGTTAGTTGCAGATCCAAGAATGTGCTCTGTGTCTGAACTCATTTCACTGTGGGATCAAGACTGTCATAAATGAGATCAGTGATATAGAGAGCTCTGTTTAGCTTCAGTTTTTTCATGCGAGATAACTACTGCATGGACTGAAAACAATGGCAAGAATCCAAAAGGAAGTACACACTGTTCTGATTAGGGAAAATACAGCTTCAGGCCTCATAGCAAGTAGGGAGAGTTGATCATCTTTGAAAGACAGATTATTTCACATCTACCACTTAAAGCAGGCTGTCTCTTGCTAGTCACCTGGATCTGAATTCTAGCTAATGGGAGTGCTGGTGGCAATCACACTTTGTCCTCTTTTGGCACCCAGATGGAAAAAAAAGGATCTTATTTTCATATCTTCTTTTCAGAGAAAACCATTGCACTTCCTCTTCTATTTCCATTTGAAAGCATCTGTTAACACAGCTCCATATTATTAAATTTATCTTTTTTTCTCTACTTAATTCAGTGTTCAGGTCCAGCTAAGTTTAACTCTTCTTCTTAAGCATATTGATGGACTTAAATGTGAAGAGAGAAGAAATGCTTAGGTTTAGTGAAAGTGAAAAGCACCCTGGGAGGCATGTTTTCTTGATTTAGTTGGTTTATTTGTGTGGTTGGAATTAATGGCTTTTTCAAAGTATCTCACATTGATAGTCCAGGACTCTCAGCATTTTGTGTATCTCTGGTCTAAAGCTGTACTTTAGACAAGATATTGTTTCCAAGACAAATCTTCTAGTGACAAATCTAATAGTGGTCTGCATTGTTCTTTGAGTTTCACCTAGGCAACTGTTCAGATCAAGCTGCAAAGCTTAACTCATTGCTGATACTTGCCCCACTCATCACATAATTGTTTCTCTGTTCTGCTAGAAATAGGAAGAACAAGGGGGAAATCTGGAAAAAAAGGAAAGAGAGGGTGAAATACTACATGGTGGTGAGCTGTGAAGCATTTGTATCTTATAAGGTGCTTTCTGTAACTTTTTGCACCATACTGCAATACTATAGAAGTGATAGAAAGAAAGCTTCTCAGGCTAAGATTTCCTAATTTTGATGAAGCACTTGGATGAACCAATTCCATACAGTCCTGTAAACACCCTTAAAGGTCTGCATCTTGGTGATCCTCCTTTTGGGTGAGGAGGCCTGGAAACGAAGCCCTTTGCAGTTGTCTGTCAACATTGTTCCATATTTAATCTCTGAGTAGCAAATAGATATTGTCTATTTGAAGTCTTTTTCTATTATCTTCTTTGAAGTCAGTGGTAGTATTGTCTGCTGAAGGATTGCAAGATTTTGCATTCCCAAAGTCTGTGACCATTATTGAGTTTCAACTGTCCTTATCACAATAAATCAAATATCTGATCAAATGTAAAGTGCCAGAAAATATCAGATATGCTTTCTACATGTGATAAGATGGTTGGTTGACATGTAAAAGCAAGGTCTTTCTTATCTCATGGTCTCACATTAATGCTTTTTACACCAGAGCTGAGCATGTGCACAGCTGACATTAGCATACATTGTCCTCTGTCTTTAGACAGTGGAATAACAGCAATGGTTTTATTTGGTGTTTTTCACTTCTAACACAGTGATTCTGAGGAAATAAAATGATAGAAATTTGTTAACAAATGCCTTTCTGTAAAAAAAATAGACATGACTCTTCCTACCCTATGTTGCTGGATGGAAATAATACCAACTTTTTACAAAATCATATGTGTTCTGTGTCCGTTGCTCTGTGGCTTAATATTGTTTGGGTTTGTTTGAATGCATGATGTGGTGGTTGAGCCCTGGCTAAAGGCCAGACGCCCACCAAAATCAGTCTATTGCTCCCCTTCTTAGTTGGACAGGGGAGAAAAAAACATAATTGGGTGGCTCAAGAGACAAACTCGTTAATGAGGCGGGCAAAACAGACTCAACACAGAGTGCAGAGAGAAAGTTACCCAATTTATTACACTGCGCCTAAGAGAAAACAGTGAAAAAACAGAGTCAGGAGTGCAACCAACAATCTTGAACAAATGCAACCAGACAAACACTTTTCCCCCCACCACTCCCTCCTTAGCAGGCTTTAGTTAGAAGTTTGCTCCCTTCTTCCCTCCCGGTCGCAGCCCAGGAGGGGCAGGGACTGGGGAAAATGGGGTCTCGGTAACACCTTCCCCCCACCCCTCCATTCTAAAGCAGACTTCCCTTTCAGCCATGATTTTGCTCCCTTCTTCCCCTCTCCTGCTCGCAGCACAGGATAGGGGCAGGGACTAGGAGATGGGGGCTTCAGTCAGTCCCTTGCAAGATGGTTTCCTTCTCAGCAGGGATGGGGTTTCCCTCTGCTGCACCATAGGATCTCACCCACAAGAGCCAGTCCTCCACGAACTTTCTCCAAGGCAAATCTCTTCCCACCAGGCTTCATCTCTGCTATGGCTGGCAGCAACAAATCACAGTGTCTCTCAGTCCCAGCAAACCTGTTTGGCTCATCTCTGTAGGTCGCTTGTGCTGGCAGGGGCTCATCCCAACGTCAGTCACGGCATCTTCTCTATGTCTCCACCTGCTCCATCCAGCGTGGAGCCTCTCCACCGGGCAGGTTGGGTTTCTGCCTCCTCCATGGGTCCTCTCCTCTGGCTACTCCACTTGCTTCAGCTCGGGCTGCAGGGACATCTCTCGCCTGGGTACCTGGGTGCCTACTCCTCCCCCAGCCTTCCCGGCCTTTTGTGTCTGTCATATGCAAATATACATCCCAATGCCCTTAACGGGCCAAACTTTGCGGTCTTCCTGGCACTCCGTGTTCTGGTGGAGTCTTTGTCTCCTATATATGATTCTCAGAGGCGCTATAAGCAGGCTTGCAGAAGATTCTAGTAGCCATTTTCTGCAGCCCCTGGCCCCCTCTCTCTCTCTCAGTAGCCAACTATGCAAAACTGCAACACATGAGCACTGAAACTACAGGAGATTTAAGAAAGGCTGTTCTGCTCTTGGCCTTCTTTCTTTTTAGTATAGACAGTAGGACATCTAATTGTTTCTTGAATGACCTCCAAGGTCTTTGTGGAATGAGATTGTTGTCTTCTGTGTAGAGAAGAGCATCTACATTCTATTCAGTCATTGTAACTTAATTATAGGATGCATGTAATAATTTGGAGACAGTCAGTGAATTTGCCTCTCATGCAAGTCATCATGAGACTCTGGGAAATAGATGCACATGTTCATTTATTGTAAAATACTCAGATTAATTATTTCACCTGATATCTGTTCTTGTAAGTTGCCAGCTGCAGCTGAGGATGACAGAGAATGAGCCACAGATGACATATATTAGGTGCTTTATCTAACACTCTGCTGAAGGAGTTTTGATGCTATGTGAGTGGAAGCTGTGTGGAACAGTTAGAATTAAAGTCGATTTTATGCTTGCCATGTTGTTCTTTTACATCAAATTGTTTCTTAAAGTCACTCTTGGTCACAAGTGACAGCAAACACTACACAGTATTTCTCTGTTGCTGCTCCCTGCAGTTGCAGCTTGGTGAGATGCAAGTGACGTGTTGGTGTCTTTACAACAGTTGCATTTCATTTTGGAAGTCTGTATTCTGTCACTTGTTATTTTCTGTAAAGAGCATGATTTTCTCTACATTTTTATGAGCTATTAGTGATGTAATCCTGTCCTCTAGAAGTAGTGGGGAATAAGTCTCTGCTTTCAACAGGTGCCATTTTACCTCTGTGTAAAATTACCATGTTAGGGAGTAGTGCAGGGTCTGCTCAAGAGCCTTTTTGCTTCCGAGTGTTTATAATGCTTGAAATTATGAAAGGCTGGGCTTCTTGTTAGTTTTTAATGATTGTTTTATTTGTGGATTGTGCAAGAGTTGTACATGGTTTATATATTATTTAGTCTGCAAAGAATATTAAATTTAAGTATCTCTTTAGTGTCTCTCTAAATGCAATTTGATTACTTTTTGAAACTCCAAGTAATATTTAATAACTGTTAGTTTTCTTTTAGAGAGTTCTTACCAAAGAAACAGGAGTTCTTACAGCTACATGGATAATTAACTTGAAGCTTGTCTGTCTCTTGGGGGACATCAGATACGTAAATGAGGAACTGAAGTCTGAACAAGACATGCCAGGGAATCACTAAAAGTTTTATTACACTAAAGCACTGGTATTAAAATCCTAAATGTTATAATATATTAATATAAACCAGTGCATTTTGAAGAGCAAATATGTGGTTGGTTTTTTTTTGGTTTTTTTTTTTTATTTTGCTATACAAAAATAAGAAAAATATTTAGCCTTCAGTTTTTTGAAGAGATGCTGTGAAATTTTGAAACCTTCAGTAGAAAGCATGAACAGTTAAGTGGAAAAAATAATAACAGAAAAAAGAATATGAAATAATGCTCTACTTTCTTCCTGTATCAAAATTTTAAAGAAATAAGTGTATATAACAAGCAATGCTAATGCTCCCCTTCCTCAATTCCAGAACTGAAGAGGATTGTACCTCAGTAGTGCCATACTGAGAGCTATCCCCGATAAGAAAACTTTCCACACTATTGCACTACTGAGAACAAGATTAAGTCTAATGTTCATCGAAAAAGGTGTTTGAAGCCCTTTCGAAAATTATGTATTACCAACCTAATTCAACAGCCACCCAAAGCAGTCATAAGGAACTTCACTGACAAAACTTTTGTAAAAAACCCACATTTACCATAGATCCTGTTAGTGTTCCTCTTAACATCAGGGGAATCAGTGTCAGAGGCTAAGCAGTAAGTGTATACAAATATCACCCACAGTCTTCCTCTTCTTGAGAGGTGGGCTCTTTTTTGGACTAAAGGCACAAGCAGACATGGAGACTTTCTATGAATGTGTTCACTACAGTATCCTTTCTAGAAATAAGGAGCATCTACTTTGAATGACTTGAGTGTAATGTCTTTTGTACATGAAATTCATATAAAACACATTTTCCAGGTCTTAGGTAGATTCTTGCATACTAATATGTCGTTTTCTTTTTGGTGACCTGGATGACCTATACGCTTACAACGCAAGTGTGCAATTCAAGCATACAAATGGTGTTATTTCTTTAGCAGGGCTATTCATGTGTTTAAAATGATGTGCTGCAATTCTTCATTGAACTAAGCTCAGTGTTGTAAGGAAGGGAATGTTCTAGTAGCTAAGTCATCACTCCCATCCCCTGATTCATCACCTCTGTTTAAATCAGCAGTGGATGTAAGATTTAACAGCAAATGAAATAAAAAATGCTTCCCATTTTTCATGTATTTGCTTTTATCTCATCCTCTTTTCATATCAGGTTCAATGCATATTCAAATCAAAGTGACTATGTCTGCTTTCAGCAGACACCACGGTACCCCAATTCAGCTTACCTCTATTCCAAATTCAGGTTTAAATTTCCTTAAAAACTGGTGACACTTTTTCTTACTGTGCTACCTTTCACATTTTTATCAAACACGACCTTATTTTTTCCCTGTTTTTTGTTTGTTTGTTTGTTAGTTGTGTATTCCAACTAATGCAGTTCTATTAAATTATTTGTTACTACCTGTTATGTAGTAGAGACCTGTTAACCCTGGGAACAGTCACGTTCAATTGCATTTAAATTCAGGGGGAGGAAAGAACATGCCCACATGTTTGACCCTTCTATCTTGGACCAAGATTTGGATGAGGTTTTTAAATAAGCACATATTACTAATTGGAGGATGAAATGTCAGTTTATGACTAAGTCTCTAATAGTTCTATTCTATATATTTTTTTGAAACGTCATGTCCATTTATGTAAATTATCCACACCAAACCCCAAAGGTTTGGGAACCCTTGAAGTGGGAGACATGATACTAGTTTACACACGATTTGCAGTTTTGATTATTTCCAGGCATGCTTTGTGTAAAATGTGAATAAATTCCTTTATGTTTGTGTTAATTGCACCATTGGAATTCAGGAATGAAAAACTATTTTTTGCATGATACTGTAAATACTGAAAATAGATTTGTGTGTTGTTGAAGTGGAAGATGTAAGAGTCATAATCTGTACCGCTCCTTTAAACTTGTAATCGATTAGTTTACATCAACTTTCTTCAAATATTAAAAAGATCATAAGAAATAAAATATATGAGCTCAAGCAACCAATATATTTTTGATGCATCTTGTTTGTAAAGCTGTCTATGAAAAATAATAATAAAAGTAAGAGTTGATAATTGTTCTAATAGTATTAATAGTAAGCTAAGAGAAAAGCAAGACCAGGGCTACCTATTTTATTTTTTTTTGCTTTCTGCTATTTTGTAAAATACATTTATGATATGCAATCTCAATCAAATAGGCTCTTGTAAGGTAGTGTGACTTAACTCTTAATATGTTCTTTAAATTTGGTTTTGAAGGTTGTTATTTTTTTGTGAGGACACACTACCTTTGATTTAATTTTTAATGTCTGACACTGTGCCCACTGCACAGTAGAAAAAAAAGTGTAATTGTAGTTTTGTCCTTTACAGCACAGGACAAATAAATGTCAAAATCAAATGGTGGTGTCCCCCAAGGGAAAATATACTTCAGTTATGAAATATTCTTCCCCAGCTCCCATTGCTATTCCTGTGAACACCTAGGTGAAGCTGCCTCAGGACCTAATCAGATGCTGCTCATTTGCATATAATAAAAAATCGTGCAATGAGGTTTTAGCCCATTCTGTGGAAAAGTGCATAACGTCTCTTTAAACGGTTCTGGTGTAAAACTGGTGCAACTCTGGCTCTGGATGAATGGTTTGAATGGCACAGACCTGGTGAGCAATGAACATCTGCTTCTATTGTTGGTATTTCTCAGCCCTGCATTTCATAAATATGTTTGGAGGTGGCGTGGTGCTATTTCTTGATATGTTTCTTGAAAAGGCAGTGATATTGATAAACTGTCAGACTCTGTCTCAGGAATGATAATAATAATCAAATATACAAAAGAATTATTAAGGAGGCTTGAAGACAAGATCGTTTCAGGGAAAAGACTCTCCCTGGGCATTATTAGCACTCTTAATTGCATTATTACTCAGAGCAAGTGAAACCCATCACTGTTGGTTTATAAATATATTGTGCTCCTCTGTGATATAAAATCCTGAACAGTTTGAGGCTCTGAATTGTCCTCAACTACTTTTATATTCAAGGGATTTGATAATCCCCGGCACTGAGCTAAACTGATTTAGTTTATCCTAAAACTAGTGGTGTGTTGCACAGCCAGTTTGAATCTCAGTTTGCACTGACTTTTACTAAGAGAGTAAATTATGAGAAAGCTTGTGAACCAAATAAAAAAATAGATGGATGGATGGATGGATAGATAGATGGATAGATAGATGGGCAGGCAGGCAGGCAGGCAGGCAGGCAGGCAGGCAAGCAGACTGATGCTTCCAAATTGTCATAACAACTTATAGATAATTTTTTTGCAAGAAAGGAGGCTGGGAAGGGATAAGAAAACAATTTGAAATGGTAAAACTCCTTTTCTCTCTTTTTTAACTAATGCATTCTTTACTACCAAAGTAAATTTTGAAATTTAATTTGGTTTTCTGTGAAAATCGATACAAATTAAAATGTTTCAAATTATTTAAAAATATGCCAACAGATTCTTTTTTATGGTACTTAGAAGGTTGAAAACTTCTTTTTGCATCAGTTTTGTTGTCTTTTGGGGTTTTTTTAAATTCTCAAATGCTGTCGTTTTCCTGGCACATTAAATCTGTTTTCTGGCCAGCTCTAATTCTGAAATTAAGTTATTTTTGAAATTGCATCTGCCTGCATATTTTGCCCTTGAGAATTCTGTGTGTGAACGGTGTGAGTAAACAGGGTCTGAGTAAATGTATAGGGGAGGAGGTTAATTCTCCTCCTGCAAAACCACAAGCTGTACATGTGGGACTTCTGGAGAGACAGGGATGACAGCATGCTGTACCGAGATGAGGAACTGAGACTAGAATTTTTCAGTTCTTTTGGGAATCTAATTGTACTATCTCTCCATTTCTGGCCCAGCTGCTCTAATTGTAGCCCATTTGCTGTCTTTGGGGGAGCAGATGATACCTCTTAGACAGGAGGCAGGTGAGGAAGTCTTCTGAGAGGCAACTAGCCCTGACAATCACACTCCTATATACCTGTCAAGCATTTTGTATACACCTACCCCTCATTCTTTACCCCTCTACTCCCAAATTGTATCTATCTGTAATACAGATATAGAAACATATGGGGACTTGGATCTAATAATGTTTTACTATGGTGTCTCCTACCTACCATGGACCACTTTCAGTGCTAATTGAGTGGGAAGTGCCTTGTCTCCCTCCCTTTCTGCTCATCATACTGGGTTGCTGCCAGGATGGTGCATCCAACAGCCAAAGAAAGACCAAAAAATGTTGTGCAAAGAAAAGAGGCAGGAAGAGGCCAGGTAGCAGCAGCCCTAGTTTGTCTGCTGCCAAGTGGAACTTGTGGGAATGCAAAGACTGCCCGAGGTGTGGCCATGGGTCAGCAGACATTGGTGTATGGAAAGAGTGAAGGAAAATATTGAAGCAGGGGTAAAAATCTGATATGGTACAGTGAAGGAAGAGGGGACCCACAAAATAGTCAAGTGTCATTAAAGTGGGTCTTTGGTGTCTTGGGAGTACACTTCAGTGTCTCAGCAAGTTGCAGCAAGGCAGTGAACACCTGAAAACAGTCCACCCTTTCACCTCAAGGAGATCTGGGCCAAGGAGTTAGGGTTCTTCCAGTAGCTACACAATTGGGAAAGAGTGGATAGGAAGGGCTTGCTGGCAGCAACACGCAGCACATGCAGCAATGTCACCATCCTGCCCGGATTTTGGTACAGATATGTATTACACAACCAAATCAAAGGTGCACATACTTTGTGTTTTAGTTGGGTTTAGAGCAACTTTCCCATAATCTTCTCTTACTGAGGATTAAGAGAATTAACTTTGTGAATTCCTCAGGGATCAGTCACTGTTCCTTTGAGGCAAGTGATGCTGGAACTGGTGTACTGCATCTACCAGTGGGAATTCAGGGTCTGGAACACCACTAGAACCAGTCAGAGTAAAAAAATCTAAAAAACATATCCAATTTTATGTTAATTTCTCAGCTTCGGTGATGTCACTCAACAGCTACTCTAAGTTGAAACCTATGCAAGTCCTACGGATATAGCTGAAGTTATCTTGACGGTTTATTAGAAAACTTTGAACTTACTCACTGTACTCTTTCAGATGCCAATTTACTGAAAAAAATATCAGAAATAACTGATTTTAACAAACACCATTAACAAAATTAGATATTAAGATAATATTTGAAAAAGAATCTATGATTAAAGTTAGAAGTTTCAAAATAATGTACTTGTCTAAGTAATTTTAAAGTTCTTACTTAAAGATGTAAATTTATGGTTACCAATTCCCCTCACTGTAGTATTTGCTACTCTTGTCATTCTTTTATGTTTTCTTTTTATATAGAATTAGTTTTATAAACAGTAGCATTTCTACAATATTAGGGTTTTTTCCCCTTTTTCCAGCCTGTACCTCTTGGATTCCTGTTATGACGTATGAGGGCTTAACTCCCACTTTCTTTCTCACCTATTCAAATGTTCACCAAAATATATAGTGTTAAGTTTTAAAGAGACGTCATTAAGTTTTAATATCAACATCAAGGCAGCTTAATAAGAGAAGTAGAGTTGTCGTCTTCCTGAGCCCAGTTTTCCATCTGTTTCCACCCTTAGGCATTGCACCAGTTTACAGTCTGTTAGCAATTGCAGGTTTTCTTCACAACTATGAAAGCTAGAAACAATATTTTTCTTTTCATGCAAAAGATTTTATATGAAAGTTTAGAATATACAGAATCTTGGTGTAACATCCAGCTTATATAAGTATATGAACCAGGTCAATAGCACCATTGCCTTAGAGTACAAATGGGTGTTTGACATCAACACACCACAGCAGTGCTGAAAATCGGAAAATCTGCATGCAGTCAAGTCATCATCTGCAATGTATATTAAATGAGAAATGTTAAATTTGATTATGCAGCTTTAAGGTCATAATTTACTTATTAAATGCAGAAGCTATGGCAGAGATGGATTAAAACCTTGCTCCTGAAAAAGAGCATATTCTGACTACACACGGCCCAAAACACAGTCTAAAGAATGAAGGAAAATCATTTGAGGGGTGAAAAACCACAGAAAAAATGGTAGAAGCAGGATTGCATATGTGAACATACTGCCTTTGTCTTGTTTTTTTCCCAACTTAGCACTTCCTCAAGTTTTCTGATTTTCTTGTTGTTGATCTGTCTGAAGGAAGACTGCGTCTGCTGCTCTTGCTGACAAGATATGCATATACTGAGAAGTTAAGACTGTGCTTGCTTAGAGGAGACATCCCGCACTACCACACTCATAGGTTTCTATCCAGACCTCAGGTAAGTGAACCATAGATATAGTGTCTGAACCTTTCAGCGTTCCCTGTTTCAGCTCCTGTAGTACCACGGGGAGAGAGGGAGAAACTGCTTGACAATATAGACAGAGGACTGTGAAAACAGAGGTATGTATATCCCCCTACCTCAGTTCTGGCAAGCACAGCTGAACTGTGCATGGTCTCTCTTGGTGCATTTATGGGGCACAGGCCATTGCTTGACTATTTCATAGAATCACAGAATCACAGAATCTCCTGAGTTGGAAGGGACCCATAAGGATCATCGAGTCCAACTCCTGGTTCCACACAGGGCCAGACAAGTCAGAGCATGGGACTGAGTGCATTGTCCAGATGCTTCTTGAACTCAGACAAGCTCGCTGCCATGATCCCTTCCCTGGGGAGCCTGTTCCAGTGCCTGAGCACCCTCTCCAGTAAAGAACTTCTTCCTAAATACTACCTAAACCTCCCCTGTTGCAGCTTCATGCCGTTCCCTCAGGTTTTATCACTGGTCACCAAAGAGAGATCAGCACCTGAACTTTCACTCCCCCTCGTCAGGATGCCAGAGACCATGACGATAACTGCCCAGAATCTGCTCTCACAGACTGCTCAGTCATTGTAGATTACAAGGTCATGTATGTAGCCTAGGAAATATCTAGTGCTGAAGTGAATTTACTCTCATCCAAGATTAATTCACTCCATGGAGTGACTTCTCTTTCCTTTAATTCTATTTTTAAGGAGAGGAACATTGAAGGGGCAGATTTTCATATGCCGCAGATGGTGTTTTCCCTTTGGACTCTGTGGACCAGTAACAGTGAAAACTTGCCAAAAGCCTGTCTCTGGATAATGAGTGTTTAGTCCTGGTTGTGGTAATGCCAACTCTCGATACTAGTGCAGCACGGGATTTATTTCAGGTTTCCTCCATGTAGCCTCCCGTGGTCATTAGTCCCAGCAAGGGCAGGGCTGCTCCATCTCAGGGGGGTGGTGGTGTTCAGGACTTTTCCCTGCAAGCTTAGCCCTATTTTCTTGCACTGAGTCATCATTGAGCACTTTGGTCACATCTTTTATGCTTTGGCAACCATGATCTTTGTTCCTATCTCCATGTATTTAAAAGGCAAAAAAAATAATGTTGTAATGTTTTGGCAATGTTTCCACAATCAAAGGTGTATTGGAAAAACAAGTGCATGTTGTCTGACTTTCTCTTTAACATGTGCACGCTTATTTCTCAGAGGTATCACTATAATGGTGAGGAGCTGACAAAGGCAAATTTATTGAAAGTTGTACATGTAAATTCTATGTCAGTTCTTTTCATGAGGAGAGAGTATGGGGTCCTCTTCATCCTGGAAAATCCAATTTTTCTGAAAGCTTCCATTGTGCAAGATGCAGTAGAGATTAAAAGCACTAGATTCTTCATTCAAAACATGTTTGCCTTAAATTACAACAGGTTACTTTGCAACCAGACATCTGAAAACCATGTGCTAAATAAACTGCACACTATGTAGAGAAGGGTGCTAAAAATCCCCTGAAGTTGTAGAAATATGAGAGGCAAAAAGGAGGAATATGATTTTGGTAATTGTAGTCA
Source organism: Hypotaenidia okinawae (assembly GCA_027925045.1). Lineage (NCBI taxonomy): Eukaryota > Metazoa > Chordata > Aves > Gruiformes > Rallidae > Hypotaenidia > Hypotaenidia okinawae. Next base: position 49,608,380 of record BSDF01000001.1, read on the forward strand.
ATATGTTGAGATTGAACTGAGCTTTGTCTTTGTGGTTCTTCTAGCAAGGAAGATGTAGGACTTGACTGTGGTTCGAGTATACTGAAAACACAAGCTGCTTTAAGAGGTCATCAGTGGTGGCAGACAGTGCTGTAGGACTAGACATATGCTCTAGATACAGGACTGGAGTCTGTATGCCATATTTGCACATATACTTTTGTACATTTTAACATCGTTTAATTGCCGAGCCTTAGTGTTTTCTCTGGCTACTCCATAAAAATACGTTGGAAGTAGCGAATGATGGAGTCACAGTACCTATTTTGTTCTGAATTCTGTTTAAAGCATTTTATCAGAACCTGCACAGCTATAGGGCAAAGCTGCTGCTGCTGCTGGAACAATAAACTGACATCATCAGATTGATGCACACTTCTTTTGTTAACTTGCTAGCTGTTTAATATTCATAATAATTTAATTAATATCCCATATGTTTGCAAACGTATTATTTGTCCAGGAAACAGACAGCTCCACCATCAGTCTGAGTAAAATGATTTTACCACAGAAAATAATTCTGCAAGGTGGTGTGTATGTTTAGAGGAACAGTATGGCATGGCCACTTCTGCACTGAGAACTCTAATTTCTAAAAAAGGGTCTCGGTTTTTCAAGCACTTTACTTGAACAAGAACATTTAATTTATTTGTTATTTTATGAAGCATTTTTATGTGTAGAAAAAGTGCTACTTGTTTGCACATGCTGGTTATGTGGCATTCTTACATGATTTCATGCTTTGCTGATGGAAAATTAGACCCTTGTGTATTATAAAAGAATAGAAGATAGCTATAGAATCAGGATGCGATTGCCTCAGGACATTCTGTTGACAGCTAGAAATATATACAGACAAAGCAATGTCACTGGATGCTAATGTGAACTATACAAGTTGATGAGTACTGTAAATCCCTGTAAAAAGAGAAATTTATACCCTTTTATTTTGCAGCTTTTTGCCTTTAAAATACTGCTAATAACACTTCTGTAATGTTGTTATATATAATTCATTATTAAGATTTTATAATTATGGAAATACTAAAGCACAGGTATATGTTATTGCTAGTTTATCTGTATTCAGAAAACAAAATAATCTTCCCTTGTTTACTAAACCTTTTCTGCATATTTAGGTGAAACTGGTGTTAGTTTAAGGGGGAATTTTGATTGCCACATTGAACCAGAACTGAGTTAGAGAAATAGGACTCATTTTTTGAAAGTAAAGAGAGATACATCAAATCAGCCCCAGCATTGCAGGATCTTTCATGGCCTCTTTGTGTTTTCCACATCATTCCCTATAATCGGCCTAGACGTTCCATACAGACCAGATCTCAGTAATAAAGTACGCATTTGTTTCTGCTGAGCCTAATTCCATCATTACCGATAGATTGTGATACTGCATCACTCCTGAGGTGTAACTATTTGCTTTACTGCTTCCATTTTCTGAAAGGCTCTCTTAACAACTCAGCTCAAGTAAAACTGGTTTGATATTGCCTGCTTCAGTACATCTTTCTTATTTGTTTAATCTTTAAAAATACAGCATGAGAAGACTGCAACAACAATACACTACCTACGTACAAATCTCTGTCTTCCCCATCTATATTAGCATGATAGCATTTTGGACATCAAATATTTATCCTAATTACAATTCTGCTCCAATCTGAATATATTTCATATGTCAGCAACACTGTGTCTGGGAGAAGAGAAAAAAAATAATTTTGCTCTCTTCGACACATTGCTGTCAAGGCAGAGTGACTCTGGACTCTGTACCTGGGCATAATAGTGAGCAACAGCAGGCTCTGACCACGCAGTTTTCATTCATACTAGTAAAACTAATTTATTTATAGTTTTATTATTTAATTGTCTCTTGATTCATTAATTTGTTATTTGTTAGCTAGATAAATATCTAGTTATTCTAATAATTTTGTTTAACTACTTTAATTCCTTATGCAGAACCAGTTGTGTCACTCTGTAAATACCTTGCAGACCTGAAATTGGCCCAGAATACATGAAAATGCCATGCCCTCTGTTTGGAGGAATCCTTTAAAGTTGGAGAGAGTTAAAATGTGAACTTCCCAAGTGGCTAGCAAATATATTGTCTCTTATTCTTATTAGGAAACGATTATAGGACTGAAATTTGAAAGGCATCAAATGTTACATTTTTGTTTAGAAAGAGAGTTAAAAGTCAGTAAAAGCTGCATTAATCTAATTGATTGACATAATTTAGAAAGAGTAACGAGGTCACTGGAAGATAGTAAACAGGTTCTAATAGAGCAAGCTTTACAAAGCAAAACTATTTCACTAATTTTTTAGAAATACTTGAAGATATTTCAAAACAAGGACAAATTTTTAAATTCTAAATTCTGTATTTTAAAAAGCTTTTACAAGCCTTCCTTGAGGTATGTTATTAGAGTCTCTAAGTAGTTACTGGATGACAGACAAGAATTGGTTCAGTAAAAATATCTATAAGACAAGGAAAAGGAATAGGAAGAAATTATTTGTAACATAAGAAAGGCTAGCAATGGATTCATGGATTAATATGTGGTCCTGTATTATGTAATACAGTTATTAATAAATTACATTTTAAAATATATTATAAATGAACAGAAGATTGCTATAGAATCAGGATGTGATTGCCTCAGGGGTAGTGTAAAGCAAGGAAGCAAACTTTACAGAAAATTAGTAAAGCTTGTGAGACTTTCAAGAGAACCCTTTTAAAGTAGGTGATAGAAAACAGCATGGCAGACATCATTTCAGAAACCTTGAAAACTTTATGGACAGCTTAGGGAACTTATCTACTCAGCGCATGATTGCTGTTCAAAAGGGAAGCAAATATTCTCATGTTAACAAGATGAAGAAGAAATAGAAAACTTTCTAGTGCCATTAGACGAAATGAAGGTATTACTTCATCTAAAATACTGTGTAGGGTTTTTGTTAACCATTGATAGATGAGGAAAAGATACTGAGAAACAAGAGGGGCACCTTAATGCTCTGCAAAATTGGTTTAGAGAAGAGAATAATGAAGAGCAATTTAGAATCAAATAAACCAACAAAGGTAGATGAGGATGGTCTATTCTTGCTTGCAAAACAGAAGGATGCTCAAAACTGAATGGCATTGTATTCAAATCTGGTAAACAGAAATATGTCTTCACACAAAGATTGAACTGAGGAACTGATTTTACCTCTTCATGTCAGGGAAGTCCTAAGTTCAAGTGAATAGCAGTAAAGAATGCAAATCTTTGTATTCAGATTTATACCAGTTAATCCTGAAATAAGAAAAAAATGCCATACGTCGGAAAAATCCAGTCTTGTAAAGGATATAAACCCTTCAGGTTCAGAATTTGTACTGATCTTTGACTATTTGGAATAGAGAGGCCACATTCCTGGGGACAGGTAGTCTGCTTTCTACTAAAGCAGAGTTTCTTGCCCCACGTTCTGAGGAAGCATGTGGTGCTCACTAGTGTCAGGTAGTATTTGCTGCAGTAAATCAAGGGAAGTGTTCAGCAAACTATTATCTAGTAAGACATTTCCTGTGTTCCTGCAAAATTCTTTCTAGCTGACAAGCCTTCCCTAGACTCTTTGGAGTAAGGCTGCCCTCGCTAGCCATTACTAGCCACTTCTAAACCTACTTACCCCTGCTGTTCTGGGCTCCAATTGCAGAGAAAGAGAGACAATCCGGGCAAGTGTAGCCATGGTTACCAGTCCAGGGAATGAGCAGGTTTTAAATATGCTAATACCCATTGATGCTTTTATTCAGAAAGTGCTGGAAATCTGTTGGGCAAATGCATCGTAATGTCCAGCTTTTCCAAGCTGGTAGTCATCTATCCATTGAGAGTTACTCACGTGTACCTCCATTTGTGCTACATAATATTAGTATTTTCATCTCTCTATGGAAGGTCCTCAGTGCAGATCAAGACTTGAACAAATTGAATATGTAGAAGTGCATTAATAAATAAATTTCACTTGTACTGCATTTATTTTATGTAGTACTTCATTAACAGAAACCATATTTCTTCACAAATTCCCACTTCCTGATTTTCCTCCTCCATTCCATTCTTTCTATCCTGTAATTCATCAACAAGAGCTTCATGATACTGTTATGAATAATTAACTGTGGTGTGGAACCAAGATATTTTATGCCATGCACAGTAGCTTTATATTAAAAGAATGATAAACCATAAGAAAAATACTCTCAAATTAGACAGAGGCAGAATTAAGGTTGACTCTGCATATCCATGCATCATGTCACCTTTTCTAGCTTCAAATAAACTGAAAAAACCCTAACCGGTATGGCTCCAAAATAGTTTGGTTCAGGCTGGTATTTCTTGCACATTCAGGTTTTCATTTAATAATGAAGGATTCACCTATCATAAAATTTGGAGTAAGAGTTTGGGAGCAAAATTTTATTTTCTCAACAGAGTTACATTGGCAGAGAGGTCTATATCATATGTTAGTACCTCTAGAGTTATAAAATATTAAGGATGTTTTAGAAACCATCAGATAGTAATTTTGCTAACTCAAAATTTTAAAATAAAAGCTTCAAGAACAAAGGAGATAGTTTATTTCTTTACTGCTTTAATGTCTGCTGTTTCCATCTAATCGTAAGGAAGTGAGTTACCACAACTCTCATTTTCAACCCATCTCTTCAAGATAAGGAATCAATTTCTAAAGGTATTTCTGAATCACTTCAAATAACAAATAATTATATAAAAATATGTCATCTGAAAAATGCTAAATTAACAAAAAAATTACCTTAATATTCTTGTTACATCCTTAACTGGTATTTCTTAATTGCTTATGTTGTTATTATTATTATTACTGTAATTAGTATCATTGTAATCTGAAAGGCCAGTATTTTTGTTTGTCATAAATCTATAGACTTCTGAGGAAATACATCAGAAATACAATTTTGATATAATTTCCCTTTTGGGGGAGTAATTTTAACAACATTTATTTTGCATACATGTATTTCTATAAAATATTTTATACTTAGTATATATAAAATTTTTAACATAATGATCTTTATTAGGAAATTAATTTCTAGTTGAAAGAGAAACTGGAAAGATTTGATAGAAAAATAAATATATAAATATCTTGTACCTCTATATGATTAAAATATAAAGACAAAATGGTAGAATTTGAATTATTGTTGGAAAGAGCAAGAATTTATTCACCTTTGTGTAGCGAGATCACTGTGTCAAACCAAATACTGGAAGATAGAAGGCTAGTGGAATTTTTCCTTTTCATCCAGGATACTGACAGTGTTCCTAACCCTGCCTCTTAAATCTGGAAGATATTGTGACAAGGACCTATTTAAATTAAACAGTTGAATTTGTGACTAGCTCATGTTAGGTGAAAAGTGTTACCTATATTCATAAATGGCCCAGGGCCAAATTCAGCCCATACATAAGCCCCTTTCCAGACCATTGAATGCCTCTGAAATCAGAACATGGCCATCACACTTGATAAATTGTAAATGGATGCAAACCTTCATATCCTGTGTGCAGTTATGCATTCTTAACACACAAAATGAGCCGAATACTGGACAGAGCATACACCCCTGGAGCCACTAAGAAGACATATGGCATAATCCAAGGCAGGTGTTTGTAAATCCAAAAGATCACATTAGACCCCTTAGGCTACAATCTGAATGACAGCAGTGGGATTTTGTAGTTTATCTAGGACCCTAAATTAAGTTGTCACCCTTAATTTGTGGGAGAACATCTACCAGGGGCAAAAGCAAGTTAGAAACTTTTCTTGTTTTGCAGGTTGGATTCTTTATGGAAGCCTACCTTTTACCTGAAATGTATGTGTTTAAAACATCATTTAACTTTTAATTGAGCATTTTAACTTCCTGTTGTCTTCTGTTTCGGTTTAGTTTTGTTTTGTTTTGTTTTGTTTTGTTTGGGGGATAGATGTTTTGCCGCGTTTTGTTTTGATTTTCAAGAAAAGAAATAGGTGTCCAGTGAGCAGTCAATGACTATAAGATTTTTCTGGTACATGCACACGTTCTTTTCCAGCTGGATCATTCGAACACATGCTGAATTATGGAAACCCCCTTTGATTGATGAGTTCGGATCGGCTTTGGCAGATGCACATTTTAAAGGAGTAGATTAATACATATAAACCATTGAGCTTAGCAGAAAGTACTGCTCAACATTGTAAACTGCCAACTTTATCATCTTTAAGTAAAAAATACAGTTTTTCTTCCCAACAAAGACTTTTTATAAAAGCAATAAGGTAACTGCATGAAGTGTGCTTATCATGATATAATCACACCCCAGGGGGAATGAGAGGTGCTCGGCTGCACCTCATGCTTTGTAATGACCCAGGGGTGTGATTATCTTATGATAACCACACTCCCTGTCATGCCTTATTGCTTATATATTCCACATGTCATAATGAATCCTGAAGCACTTTCTAGGTCTCGTAGCAAAGGCAATGACTTTGAAGTATAGGAAGTAGTCAGATTTTCTAGGTACATACAGATTAATATTGTATACATTAGCAGGAATTATGAATGACTACTTATCTGTACTAGCCAGGCCATAGTTTTTTAACTATTTCTAGGTTCTGTAGGCTTCATGTGGTATTTTACAGGAATGTCCTTAAATTTCTCTCTCCAAGTGCGGCACAAGAACTGTGAAAGCTTGACGACCATACTTCAGGACTGTGGGGAAGAGAGCAGCTGTGACATAGACACCTTGCACTTCCCTGTTGATATAGTTCTACAAAATCATACAGAACTATACCAACTTGGTTTTAAACACAGAAATCATTGTATGTTGACGTGTTCTTTAATTGAATATTGAAGTAACTCTCGGTAAAAAATTCTGAACCTTGATATGACACATTTTGTTAGAGGATGGAAAAGGAGCTTGAGACACCTTTATTTAAAATGCTGACTGAAGATCCCATCAATCTCTCTTTTACTGAAGTCATATGAAGGAACTGCAGGTTATTTGGAAACGTCTATTTTTAAAATTTCTGCACTATAATAATAAAAATAGTAATAAATCCTAATTAAAATGAATGGGGTTAATAACAGGTCCATAAGGAACTGGGAGATCAAGAGGCTTCTGAATTCACAATTAAGGGCTGACATAAAAGACAACAGGATAATAAACTAAGCAATTATCTTTGATATACCTTATGTTATAATAGCACCACAGGGTGAATCTGCACCTCGGGGAATGGGATTCTCGGCAACTTTGCAACCTTGTTAATCTGATGTATGTAGCAGTCAACATTTAAATACTACTCCACTTGGCAGGAAAATCTACAGTACTGTTTTCTGCCTGTCATCATAAAATGGTTGATAAAGATGATGGCCTATCATTATGACCACTGATGGGTTGATTCATTGTAAGCTTCAGCTCTGAGATCAGCTAAGTTAACTGCAGGTCACTGCAAAGAATTCTGTGTGTCTAAAATAAAGCTTATTTAGCTCTATAGTGCACAAGTGGAGTACTACTGATTACCATAAAGGTCAGACATGCACATTTTAACTGGTGGTAATGAGTAGTTTTAAAGATGTTTGAGTCTTTTCTTAATCTTGCCATGTCACAAGGCTTCTATTGTTATGCACCAAAGAATGTGCCTTTAATTGTACCATTTGCCCTATTGTATCTTGATCATAGAGTGGGTTGTGTGATGTTACTGGTGATAAACGCCTACCACATGTCCTAATAATTACTAGCCTTCAGTAAATTGCATAGTGAAGTAACACAGAAGTCTGGTAAAACAAAAGGCTCCAAAAAGTTGAAAGCAATATTTAAATAGTTTCGTGTACTGTACCAAATTGCACTAAATGTGGGCTGTCTGAAATCAGAGTATAAAAAATAAATAACTTCCAATTCTGATAAATAAAAATTTCTTTGACAGTAGAAAGCATTTTGTTAAATCTTGCAATATTGTCCAATTAACATACTGTACATGTTCAGGTGGATTTAAAGAGGACTACTGAAATGACAAAAGGAATTTTTTATCAAGGAAATTAATGTTTGTGTCATATGATCTTTATAATTAAGGGTACTAATTTGGAGTTTCCTGAAGAATGCAGTGTCCAAGCAGAGACATGCTAACCAGACATGCTTTGCAAGGGGTGTGCTATCTCACAGTTTTACATGTACCAGGTCTAAGCAATTAGTTCCTTTAATATTTCATTAAAAAGAGCTGTGATAAAAAATGGCAAGCTCAAATAGTTCAGACTGGTGATAACCATAAATATTAAAACAGTTATGCAAAATACTATTTGCATGTGTGTATTTAGAAGAAATTGAGAAGAAATCAACTAGTTCTCAATGTCCAAGTCTGGCCAAGTCAATACCACTGTGAACTTTTTTTAAAAAGAAATAATGCAGTGATTTCAAACACTTTAAATGATGATCATTTAAAATGTTGTGGCTTGAACCTTCTTCTCTACATGGACATAAAGTTGATTCAAAGATTTGAAGATCTAACTGGAACTGGAAAACATTTTCACCTTATTGAACCTATGCCCAATGACTGACTTGATCTCCACTTTTGAAAAAAGAGTTCTTCAGAGAGAAATTCTTTGGAAAGAATTTATTTATTTTTTTTACAAAACACTGTAAAAGCCTTTCTTTCAGGAATGTTGAGAAGTGTTGATAATTTTTTTCTTGCTTTCATAAACAAAGACCAATTTTCTAAATAGACACATAGGGTTGTATGTAAGTATTCCTCATGGTCACATTTTAAAGTCAAGCACAAAGTCCAGTCTAATTATCCAAGATTTGACTAACCAGCAGAACTTCTGTTACCAAATGGTCTTCTAATTTTTTTTCTTTCTTGAAATTTGATTTTTAGTTGCATTTTTTCATTTCAGGGTGGACTTCCCCAGGACAACAGCATTAATTGTCAGAGGAACAGAAGACCTCCATACCAACAGTTGCATTAATCATATGGGAGGATTTATGGACCAAACATCACAGATTGAATGACAGATAGATTGGGTTTATTGCAATCTAAAAATTATTTATCTATAAAAATTAAAATCTGCTAGGTATTTGAACAGAAAAAACCCCACATTTTTCAAGGCTATGGGCCTTTTAATGTAGAGTTTTTTGTAATGTAGTTTTCATAATCAAATCATAATACATTCCCAATTCCCCTTCACTTCCTATCAGATAAAAAACAAACAACGTCACCAGTGGCTCCACAGAGGTGAGAAATTTTACAAGCTAATGTGTTTGATCAGTGTGGTGTGCTGCTGTATCATTTCTGAGTTGTTCAGTTTCAAATACCAATGAAGAGATCCCTTATAGAGAGTTCCCTTGTCTTTGCATGTTTTTTTAATTTTAAAAGGGTTCAAAAGCATTGATGTTGCCACCATAGGGGTTATATAATTTTTTTGTTATCATTATTCTCAGCATTTTCTATTTAATTTCTTTTTTTTCCAGAGAGGAGTCTTGTATTTGCCAAATTTAACTTTTCTTTAACTCCTTATAAGTCTTTTTCAGCGTTCCAGTCAAACAATAGGCAAAAATGCAAACCTAAGTGGAACAAATGAAACTTTTCTGAATTCTTTCACAAGCAAAAATTCTCTTAGATGAAACCATCTGGGTTCAGATACCTCTACCTGATATATAAATGTCCTGAAACCAAATAAGAAAAAAGGAAAAATGTGTTGACTTGTTTTCTGTTGGATTGCTGTTTTTATGCATATCAAAGTCAAATGAATAGCAAATTGTGAAGAATTCACTTATGGTTAGAAATGCAGTGATACTTGTAACTACATAATTGTGTAAATCTGTCCTTATTTATGTGAACTTCTTGTAAGATTTACTTCAGGGTATAACCTGTGAAGTGTTAATGATCTTACACTTGCAGTCCTGACTGTCATATCAAATTATAGTACCGTTGGATTTATTTTTCAAGTAGTTGCAACATGGATTAAACTTCTGTTAGATCTACTCCTAAGCAATTCATTAAATGGGTTAGAATCATTGCTGATCATTAACATCAGCAATCTGTGATCAATTGGTGAAGTATATGATGCTGCTGCCAATAAGTCATTAAATGCATTTTATAATGTAAAAAACAGTTGCCTTATTAAGTTATACTGCAATTCAAGGACTTTTACCTTATCTCCTAACCAAAAAAGTGCATACTAAAATCTGCAATAAATTTAACAGTTTATCAACTATTTATCTTCCTTGCGAATGAAGAACTGTTTTAATTTTTCAGATAATTTTGCTTGTAAAAATGTGTGCTTTCATAAATAGCACATACACTAAGTAGAATTATGTGTCAATCTAATAACAACAGATTTTTTAGTAGGGATTATTGAAGTTTATGATTCTGATTCTCTTCCCATGTATTTCCATTCAATTGCTATAGTACAGCTGTTCCTAATCTGCTCAAGTGAAAGAAGTGTCCACCTTTTCAGTGGCATGCTTATAAGTAAAGTTGGAAAATTCTCAATTGGGTTAGTTGTTACTCTGTTGGTATGTAAGAAATTACTGATTCTGTATGTTTGCATTGACTGTGAAACAGGAAAAGATTCCACTGAAAACATACTCTTCAGGACAGTAACAGTGAACTTACTGAGGGAAACCAGTTTTTGTACCCTCAATCTTTTCAAGGGAATAAATGACTTCTCAGTTTTACTGGAAGGAGTATCCTGCAGAAATCACTGAGAGTTTGATGAAGGCATAAAAGCAAAGATATTGACAGACTATTAGATTCTCTACTAATTTATGGAATGATTTTCCTTTCCTTTTGCCAAGAACAGACATCGCTCTCTACAAGTGCTCCCAAACCACGGTGCTCTGCCTCCGTAAGAGGTCTGCAAGATGAGGAATGCAACCGAACAATTTTTTTCTGTTCTACACCACCACCCTTCCCCCTCCTTTTTTGCATTTCTCAGACTTCTGCCTGGAAAAATCTCTGTAAGATGTAACAGTGCTAAAAAGCGGCTTCATCATTTTGCAGCTTCTTTGAGAAAGGGAAACAGCTTCTGATTTGTTATAAGAAAATATTTGTAAAAGTACCAATATACTTTCTAATACCGAAAATCATATATTTTTAAGGCAAATGATGCTAAGGAGCAGCTTCAAATCCCATGCAGATGTACTTTACTTGTTTCTTCAGTCTTTGGGATGTTCATAGCTGTCCTGAAGTCTTGTACATCTCCTCCTTTCAATACCAGAACAGTTCCAGTTTAGCGAATGAATGGCATAAAGCTCTTCTTCTATTGCTTTTCTTACCTTTCTGCATGGACAATGAGTGACAGCTCGAGTTTGTGTAACTGTTATCTCAGCTAAGCCAGATCTTCTGTAGCGGATTTCATAAAGATGAAGAGGTTGTTGTTGGTTTTCAGATTCATAGCTTTGAGGTTACTCCTCAAAATCTCCTTAACGTGATAGTGAGAGCTATTCGAAGGCCTGAAGGTCAAGATACAAAGGTTGTTGGTGACCGCTATACGGAAGCATTTTAATTATTTTTAGATATTGTAATGAAAATTTATGTCCATCGTTTATGTGCCATTATTTATTGTTGGGCCATACAGAAGCTCAGAATGTATGGGCATCCCATTTTCTAGGAAGGACAAAAGAACAAATAAAAAAGATTTATTCTTCTTTACCTCAAGTAGTAGTATCTATATGCTCTTGTAGCCAACTAACTTGGAATTTATTCCCACCAAGGACCCATGTGTGTATATATGTACATACCGATTGGCAGGTGACCTTTGGATAAGAACTTTTGTGAAACTTAGATGCCAGTGGGAAGAGAGTTTCTGGTTCTCTGTGTGTGCGCTCGTATTGCCCCAAGTGACTGAGCGTCCACAGAGAAGGCAAGGTGTTATTCATGACGATAGGAAACTCTTCCTCAGTTCTAATGGTATGTATTAATCACCGTTTTAGTTTCTATTGAAACAGACATGAAAATGGTGGATACTTGCCTTTATACAACAGCATGTGCAGGGTTTGTTTTTTTTTAAACACTGATAGTATATGTCCATTATAGAGCTGATAAATAAATGACTCTGTGCATGCTGCGTAGATCGCTTTTGCATGATACTTTTAAAAAGGGAAATTATGTGTAAGAGGTGTCCCACCCCTTTCCTGTCACAAAACAGGCAGGAGCTCCTAAGGTGTGAGCTTTTATTAAGGATAGCATAAAGTCTGTCCTGGGAGGATGGTATCCTGTTGAATATGTAGAATCTGTTTAGGTGTTTGTTATAGGCATAGAAATTAGATTCAATAGAAATATGCATCTAGAGATGAGTGTCCCTACAGTAGAAAGCCTATGTATTTTGCTGATTTCTGGAGACACCTAGAAGAGAACGAAACATGCAGTTACAGTCTAATACTTATTAATAATTTTGCAGTGCAGCGGTTTGAGTCCTCTGGGCTGAGTTGACCCAGAGCACAGAAGACCAGCCCTAAGCCAACTGCCTTACACAGGGGGTGTGCAAGGGACCCAGAAAGCCACAGCTACAGTGGTGGTGGTTAGATCTTCAACTCTCATCCACACAACTTGTACACCGACAGTGCAATTATTATTGTAATTCTAGTAGGAACAGTGATGGAGTAGGAGTGTTTTTCTTTCGCTGGTATGCAGAAGTACACCTCCAGCACACTTCTGTTTCCACATACCTACTTGTGAGTACTGGACACAGGTAGTACTTTCTTACAACAGCTCACAGAATCTGGCAGGTTTCATTGAACAGTGTTTTTAATTCTTTTGAGGTCTCTCGATGGTACGATGACAATTATTACCAGTTAAAAGTAAATGTACTCTTTACCGTTCGCTTGTAACTGTGTTATAAATCATTATTTTAATATATTTTGTTAAATGTGGTGAGATCTAAGTCTACGGTGTTAAAAATATTTTACTGCTCTTTGTGCTTCAGGCATTTCTAGCAAGCTAAGAGATCTTTACAGGCATTGACAAGTTGTACTGTGTCTGCAGAGAAATGATTTAAAATAAAGAAAATATATTTTTAATATACCATTATAAACAAAGATTTTAGCTGTAAATTAATAGAATTAATATTTAATAAAATCCCTGCCTTATTTTGTTTACGCAGCTTCTGTCTCTTTCTGTCAGTTTTGTCCATCGCTCAGTGCTATTGCCAGTCAGAGCATAAAAGTGATTTTTTTTTTCTGAGAAACCCTGCAATTGATCAAAGTGCACATCTTTTACAAACCTCTCAAAATTCATAATACTGGTGGTAAGATGTGGCGCATGGGGTTTTTTTAAAGCCAATTTTCATTTTAATGTTTTATCAGTCCTTTTGTGGCACTGTACAAAATGATACAGGGCATCTGACATCAAAATCGGCAATACGGATCGCCTTTAAAAATAAAGAATGTGTTGCCTCTGTCTAGGAGCTAGTTATGTCTCACATATAACAGAAGGCACCTTTTGTTCTTTAGTTAATTAGCTCATTATACTGTAGGTACATAATTCTTTCTAAAGAAGCAAACTCATTTGAACAGGAATCACAAAAAAGTTATGGATGATAAATTCAGACAGTGCAAAAATGTTAAAGATGTTGACTTTCCATGAAAAATGCATGTGGTAGCATGAAAGAATTTAAGCTTGTGGAACCAATGCTTCTGTAATGTTTTAATTCCTATCAGCAGAAAGACTTTCTATTGTTTGTAAATAAAAAGGAAATATTTCACTGTGGCACTTCCATCTGTTACCTTAACAATAAGTGAAGTCATGCAGTTAATCACAGCATTTTCTTTAAAAAAAAAAAAAAAAAAAGGATTTAAACTCGAAGCTCTGCTCTTATATCCCCATGCAGTTATAAAACACTTACCCACCAAGAACAACTGATTCTGACTGTTAGTGTTGTGTTTTAATTCCAGTATGGGCTAGTTCAGAACTCAAAGACATGGGTTTCCTACTGAGTGCTGAGATCTGCTGCCAGGAATGGCTGCCGTCCAAGGAAATGTGCTACCTTTTCAAGATAAATGTTCTTGCGTGAAAGAACGGCTTGACGGCAGAATCTGTTTGCTCGCAACAAACTTAGCGAAATGTAATCTTCCGAGTACTTAATTTAAGCGTGCTATCAAACATAAAAATAATGGGGAGAGAAAAACCTTGAAGCTAGCTTGATGGCTCAGACCTCTAATCCTTTCTAGCGCTCATGGTTTGCTTTTCTGAGGGCTGCTATTCACATCAGTGTAAGGCTCTCGGAGCCAGGCGTCCAGCTAACAGGGCCAGCACTGCGAGGCAAATTTTGTCTTAGGCTGCTAAATAAAGAGCTGCTTTTACAAATGTCAACTTAGATAGCGCTTTTTTTTTTTTTTTTTTTTTTAATTAAAGATATTGATTTTCCCTAGGGAAGGAATTCTGGGCTAATAGTGGCACATACCAGGAAATCTAAGGTCATCGTATTTATCTATGCAGTTCACCATGGACTAGACAATAGGCTATTTTGGAAACCTAATCGCTATGGGGATTTTTTGCTGGTGGGTTTACTCAGTCACCTGGTCTAAGCATCCCTAGTGGTGATGTAGAGTCAGTAAAATGTTACATTCATTATAGAGAATTCCTGAGGAAATCTGAAAAAACTGTTCAAAGGCAAACAGGGGTTTAAAGGATGTCAGTGACACTTCATACTGCTTCACAGAGCAGGAGCTGCTGCAGTAAAAACATTGCCTAGGTGAAGTCTACCTGGAATTAAGCGAGTGAAATTGTTTCCCTTAAAAAAGGGAAAAAAGTTACATGCAAACTATGTAATTGTTACCTTATGACCAACAAACACAGATTTCAGAGAGGGGGTGTGTTTTAAAATACACACCACAACCGCCTTATGTTTGAAACCTCCGCTTCTCACGAAGAAATGCGGTGCATCTGAAGTAGGGGCAGGTATTTTGGCAAATGAAAAAAATCTGCGGAGGTTTGGTATTTTTTTACTCCCTGCCTGAGATTCACTCCTATTCCAACCCTAAAAAGGAAGCACCCTCTGCTGGCTCCTGCTGTATATGACTTTATGCCTTTAAACTGGTACCTACAAGCTGCCAGTTAAATTGCTCTGACTTAGCTTCCTGATGTTCATTTCTGATCTCTGAGGATCAGTTTGCTACTCCAGGTAGTAGCTGTACCAGCTAATTGCACAGAAGTTCCTCTGCATTCCTGTGCTTTAAGATAATGATGCCCCTGGTAAAGCCAAGATGAAAAAGTTGATAAATTATCTTTAAATCAGTCTTGGTGTTCTGTTGCAAGTATGTGGAAGAACTCATATCCCTTACTGGAGGATTTTTTGGTGGTGGTGGTGGTTTGTAAAATATGTCTTGGAGAGAAAATACCAGAAGGTTTTTGGAAACTTCTCTGAACATTAAGATTACAACAACAAATGAGTAAACAAAACCACCGGTCCAACAGATCAGAGTCTGAGTACCTTATTTCACTGGTTTCTGAGAGTGAATGAGTTAATTTTTGCATTGCACCATTTGCATTCACTTGCTTTTCTGCTGTTACTGAAGGTACAACATGACTGCCCCATATGTTCCTTCCAGGTCCTGCTCTCAGCAAATTATTCTTTTCATACTTTCTTCCCTGAATTTTTAAAATAAAAAATAAATACATGTCAAGTGATTGACATATGTATTCCATATGAACTGCCGCATAGGATTGGACCAGTCATATCAAAAGAGACTGGGGGAATATGCTGAAACATGTCGTTGGAACAAGTATATTTCAGTCTAAAACACAAAATGGACAGGACAGGATAATACAAAGGCTGTTCTATTCCTTTCTAGTTGCTTTTTACTGGCAATGACCTTCTCTTGGCTTATCCTTCTCAAATAAAGCTGAATTATATAACACCCCATGGTGGCATATATTTTCAAATTGTGTCCTAAATGGCGGATAAAAGGACTTCATCCAGGATGGCGCTGGAGCACGTGCCTCAAAACTGAATGTGAGTGCGTGCCCGTGTGCTCTGGCGGACCGAGCTCTTGAGCATCAGAATTTGGTCAACCCAGTTTCCAAAGAGATTTCATCTGTTCAAGATAGTTTTGCATAATGTTATAAAGTACATTTTTAAATAATGGTAGCAGAACTTTTTTGAGTTCCTCCTGTCATCAGGAGAATCTATCAAACAGATGTGCTGTGGCAGACAGGGAACCTTAGCTTGGTTTTGCTTTATTTAGGGATGAATTTGGAGTTTAAGAGGGAGCTCTCCAGGGCCATGATCACTATGACAGCCAGAGAAGAACTGCTGCGGTTGATGGGTGGGTGGGCTGAGCTCCTTGTCCACAGCCCTGGCTTCCTGTGGTGGAAACCACTGCTAGGAGGGAGGGTAAGGAAACCATCAGCATCTGCATCTCATCCTCAATGTGGTCAGAGAACCAGATGGACCATGGATCTTGAATCTACTGGCATATGCCCCTTTCTTCCCCCATGTGGAATGATTAATGCTTAAAATTCTACCCTTAGATCACCAGAAGATACTGTGCTGAAACAATCTTAAATGAAGAGCGGGCTATAAGGTGAAAAAGGAGGAATATACGTGCTGATGCAAGATTTGATAATAATGTAGTTGGCATAAACATTCCCAATCAGCAGTTTGACACTGAGCTGGGTGGAAAAATATTGCAGAATTTTAATTTTGTGTTAAGCTTTTTGCTAAACAAATTGTTTCAGGACAAGCTTTACTTTTTTGGACTCACTGTCTTTTGATTACATGAGCTTATGTCCCTAAAACCTTATGAAGCAAGCAATGCCATTCATTTCTCTGAAGATAAGCATAGGAAGAACAACATTAGAAGGGAACAGAGAAATATTTTTAAGATGATACAGTTGGTGAGACAGAGAGACAAGGGCTGCAGAGAAGAGGATTCTTTCCTCAAACATAACAGAAATTGCTTAGAGTTCAGACACATTTAAGAATTACAGCTGTTTGTTTACTGAAGGACACTTAAATCTCTTTTCTTGCTCCTACAAGCCACTTCACCTTACAAGGTCCTCTACTACAATTCCAGAAGACTGTGCTGACACCTCAGTTTGCAGCATCTGAATGTTGGAGAGTCATTGTTTTTAATTACATCTGACGGCCTGGTACCTCTCTGAGATGGTCTAACAGAACTGACCAGCATGCCTAACCAGGAAAATTTCAGCAATGAGCCCAGCACCCTGATTTTTATCAGTAATGCTAGCTGCCTTTCCAGTTTTCCATTACAGTTAAGACCTATTTTATTCATATATGCCACTCTCTAGGAATAAGTCTTTCTGAGTCATTTGGGTATGATGTGTAACTATATTAAATCTGGGATTGAAACAATGTGTAAGTTCACTGATTTTTATTTCTGTTTTTTCTGTTCTTTTGGCTCATTTAGTGGCTGGATCTCATGTGTAAATGGACCTATTTAAGGCATGTTTGCAAATGGAGGTTTAGTGAGACATTGGTTATTTGACTGCATTTGACATGAAGTGTTTGGTTACCCCATGATGTTTTCTTGATGAACCATGATAGAGCACTCAGAGAATACCGAAGTTCTTTATCTAGAAATATTTCTTTAAGTTTCATAAAAGTCAGATTTGCAGTTCTCTTCCTTTAGTAGTGGAGGTGAGACAAACATCGAAAAGGAAGTCATATTGGTTGGATGAATGTTGGAGTAGCCATATGGATTGTGGGTGCTGCTGCAGCAACTCTTCTTTCTCTAAAAACTGAAGCACAAGGGAGGGAAGATTCATGTGGGACACCCCCTTTTTTACATGAATACATTTGAAGGCAAATGGAGTCTTGGGCCATGCTACCTGAAGACACTCAATCGGTGACTTTGCTTTGTGGTGGAGTCACATAAAAGCAGGATTTAGTGCCCACTACAGTGTGGTTTACACCACAGATCTGGTGTCCAGGGCTTTGCAGTACTTCTAAAACCAATAAGTATTCTCTTGACACAGTGCATGAAGTTGACACAAGTTTAGTGATTCACTGAGGTTCAAGCAGTGTATCTGTGTATGAGCAAGAAATCCTAAGTCCCAGTTTCAATTCTTCTATTCATCCCACTAGATTTTGCTGTTTTACAGGACCAGATAAAGGGAAAACTAACTTATTTTTTATTTTTTATTTTCTACAATGGTATTACTTAAAAATAACTAGAGATTATTTTTTCTATAAATTAGATTTTTAAAAGTGTGACTATAGACTGAACAAGTAAGAATTGCAAAATACTTGTGTTTTATTAATTTATATTACTGTAGAAATAGTAACTTGCATAGAGACTGAAATAGCACATTCTCCATATTACTTCAATATTGAGCTTTTGCACAGTCCACACTATGATTCGCATGATCTCTGTTTTATCTTGTCACTGGCATGGATGTATTGTAAACTCCACATGTGCTTATCTTGAAACCTAAACAGTAAATGCCTCTGCAGCCTCTTTGTACAAAGGAAATAAACATCCTTTTGTTACCTTTGTTACTGTGTGTTGAAAGTGAAGTGAAATGGAATTGCAAAGTCTCTGGTTTATTGGGTTCCTGTTGCCATGAGCATGCTAGCAGGCAGATTACTTGGTTCTAGTAGCTTTACAGAAAAAAAAAAGATTGTTGGTTTTTTCCCCCAGTAGAATCTTAGCCCAATGTTAATGTAAGCCTTAGTCAGTGCTCAGTTTAGAGGGAAGTGTTGTTCTGTCTAAATGTGCTAATTTTTAAGACAATTCTCTGTGTTGACCCTAAATACTCTGGTGACCAAGTCAAATTCTAAAATAATTGATAAACTGATACCATAGGAGATGTTTTCAATATTTTATTTTATTTTATTTTATTTTATTTTATTTTATTTTATTTTATTATATGATTAGTCTTCTTACAGAAAGCTAGCATCTCATGCAGGTACATAATTTGGTAATACTGTACCAAGGTATGGCCTTTTTCTAGATCAAACAAGAAAAGATTTCAGTTTAGCAGCGCAGATTTGAGGACATTCTATTCTCCAGCTGTACCTTCTGATGCCAAAGAATGTCCCAATGCCCTGTGCAAATTTGACAAGTGGAAGCCACCAGAAAGAATGGAATTGCATTCAAAAGAGCTTACAGTCTTCACAGGAGGACCTTGTTAACACTACTTCTACACCTTAAGATCTGAAATCATGTGTTTTGATGGAATATAAACTTATGGAAATCATTTGTAGAGACGTAAGTGTGTAGCCTTACTTAAAAAGAGGAGCAGTGCTTTGCAAAATCCCTCAAGAGAGCCTGAGCTTCTTCATAGTAATGAAGAAATGTCAGTGGAAGTTGATGGTGCGTGTGTGCATGTGTATGCATGTTGCAGGGAAGAGGAGAAAGGAAGGAGGCAGTCTCCAGAATTTTTACATTTCAAATGTCTTTTGGAAATCACTTGTGTACTCTAACACATGGTCCCAAACTCTTTCTGTGCTATTAAAAACGGTCTGCATACAAATCAGTCTGCTGTAAAAAATTGCTTTGACAATAGCAGTTTTAAGTGGTTGATGGCTTCAAGTATGCTGTGTCTCCCTTGGCTCTTGATCCAGCATGAAAGGGAGGATGTTTATCTGCTATACATGCATTTGCGTGATGGTAAAATAGAACATATTCTCCTCCACTGTTTCTCCCCTGGTTTTGTCTTCATGTCTTTCTGAGACTTTTTGAGGGTGATGAAAGTATTGTTTGGTTTATACAGTACCGCTACCCATTAGAAATTTAATGTCTTCTCTGAAAGCCACCGAAGTTAAACAAAACATTTCAGAAACTGGAATGGGCTTTGAATCTCACCCATATTCCCTTCCGTGGTTTACTCACCAGTATGTTTCTCCCCCAGAATATAACCACATACATCACACTGTACAGAATATGTGTCCTTATAAGAGTTCTCTGTTCAGGTCTTTAATATCCCAGCTGGCAAACATATGGCAAAGACTGCTAGGCAGCTCAGCCATGGCCATAACTAGAAGCAGTGCTGTGCCTGGACTCAGGCCCTTCTGTCTGTCTGTCCTTTAACAATAAACTAGAACTGTCTTCTCAGATTTATCGCGCTTCCACAAACACAATTGCCAATAATAGCATTACAATGAAGTATACAATAATTTAATACCTCGTGACCAAAGTCCTAGAGTTTGTAAACAGGGAACTATATTTTCTGGAGAGTAACTAAACTGCTGTGGAGCCAAAAAAGACGCATTTGATTTTGATTATTTTTATCTTTTCTTTTTTTTAAGGAAAGCATCAAACAAGAGACATAAACTACACTGAGAAACTTTTTAATATGAAAAGAAATACACAGTGAGAATAACTGTAAGCAATTAGAATTTAATTTTGAGAACTGAATACTCTAAACCCCAAAAACATTGGATCAACTTGCCAGAGCTTTATTCTGATTTTTTCTTGTTCCACAGAGTGCTGTTTGCCTCACGGTGTGAAGCATGCTACCATACCATGTTGTTTTACCGAGCACTGAGCAGTTACTTGCATCAGACAGCTGCCGAGAGTCACATATGAGTGATGCTGGCTAAAACTGCAGCATAATGTGGCTGCTTCCCTGCTCTCCCTCCCTTACTATTCTCTGAGTGTCTGTTCTCCAAAAGAAAGTTGAGTACATCGTTATGGCTTTTGCTGTTGTTGCTTTGGCTTTTAGAAAGTTACCTGAAACTTAAAGAGCTGAGTGCCTGTACTACTTTATGACCCTTAAACTCCTGGTATTGGCTTTTATACAAACTGAAAAATTTTGAACAGGATTTGTACCAGGGACCTTTAAAGCATCATTTTACCCCTCTTTATTACACTGTGGCAGCCAAGCATGTCAAGTGTTATAATAGCAGGCTTGGTAAAAAGGAGAGCTATAAAGTTGAAAGTAGCACTATATTAGTAGCTGTTGTCAAAGAGTTTTAGGAGGATGGAGTGAATCATGATGTTAAGTTCTTATTCTTGCACCGTGGTGGCTCACATAGCTTCTGGTGCACTGAAAATACTAATTTTATGCAAGAAATTGTCACTTTCCTTCTGAAATTTATTAGTGCTCATCCCCCTGTTTTCTCATTTAGAGATGGCTTAACTTAAGGCAACACGAAAAGATCTCTGAATGCAGAAAGAACTTCTCAGCATGCTGCAATATGATTGTGTGCACTTCAAAGCAACCCCAAGAAAAACTGTAAATAAGGGCTAAGGCATAAAAATATACCAGCACCTGGGAATACTCAGCACACTGCACACCAGCACAGGATCCAAGCCCTGGCAAAGAGCCAGCCGCCGGGGATAAATCTAGAAGGGCTTAATACATGCTGAGGAACCGATCCACTTAGAAACAAACTAGGTGGGTGTACTTATCTCCTTGTCACATATTGTAGTCATCTTGCTACTCTGAATGTAAAATAGGTCCTGTCATCAGTTAATAGACCACAACCTAGTGTTCTGTGTGCACAGAGGTAAAACTCGGAGTTTACAGGTAGGGCTCATACCAACTGAGAAAGAATTTTTCTCCTGTTGGTAATTTTTAATGGGCAGCTGGATAGGGACATTCAGACCTAAAACCGTAGTTTAGAGCAGTTTCAGAAAGTGGAGATACTGTACTGGAGCTGGGAGAGGTAATAGGGTGAACATTAATAGGTCTGAGTCATAAAATAGCGTAACAAAAGTCCTGGATGACTCATCTGTAGAAGTTGCCATAGTTATACAACAAAACATGAAGTTTCTGTTTATATATGGGCAAATTAGCTGTTTCTTGCTAACTGAAACAATAGTGAGTTTTACAGGTTGGCTTAAAATAGTTTTTAGTCATTACATCTTACGTAAAGAATTGGCAGATAACATGTTGCTATTTGAAATTGAATCTACTGTCTCAAGTCAGAAAACAGATCATACGTATATTTTAGAATCTGAAGCAAAGAAAAAAAAAATCTAGAGGTTTTCAGCATCATAGCTGAGCAGTAAAACTTTGAGATATAAAAGCTTTCCCAGTCAAAGGAATCTCTAAAAAGTAATTATTAAGAAAAGAATGAAATGTTAGATTTCAATATCCTGGTTTCTCTTTCCCTTCAGTATATATTTCTCTATTGTTGCAGGTTTCACCGGGGAAAAGCCAGCTTCAAATTTATCCCTAAGCTAAAACCTATAAAATGTTTGACAAAATATTAGGTATCTTGAAAACTGGGTTAAATATAAGCTCTCTTGTTACTGATGTATATTCTCTATGCATTGCACGTGCAATTACTGTTCAGATACAATAAGAAGATAGTATTACCCAAATATATATCTTTTAAAGCTCAGAGCCTTTTGAAGAGCTGCACAGCCAATGTCTATGTGTACATGTCGACTTCTGCAGATTTTTTCCTTGGAACCGTGTTTTTGCCTCTTAAACAGCACCTGTCACCCCCTCTACTTTTCCTAGTTTCTTTCTCCCTTCTTCCTCCATTCGCACATACCTGCACCACTGTTCCACTTTTTGGCCCATGTATGTAGTTATTGATAACAGTGCAAATACAAAGTAAAATCCTTTCACTTCTGCAAACTGTGCTAATAGCAGAGGGTAATCATATTTGTATATGATTGCTATCTTGAAAATCTTTCACAAGAGAAGGATGTAGCTCATTTATTACAGCCAGATCTCTTTGAACCACACTGATTTTTGCTTCTTAACCCTTTCTGTCGGGAGAGCTGTTCAGTCAAAGTCAAGAGATGACCTTCCAATATGTGCTTCTGTGACAGGCTAATCATTTCCTAAGCGGAATGGCAACTTCTGAGTGATCAGCAGATAGATTAATACCTATTGAACAATGCATTAGAAACGGCATAGACCTCACAATTACTTCATGGGTAGGATCTAACATTCAGCTCTTGAAAATCAGGCAGCCCTCTTCAACATATGAGTTAGGCATAACAACAGGTTTGGAGGGGAGCGGGTGGTATGTCATAGCATAACAGTGGGACACGGATCTGATTTTTTGTCTCTAATGCAACTTTCTGTGTACAGCATGTGTCACAAACTTAGTTTTTTCCTAAACTTGCTCCAGAATGCAACGCTGTTGTTGCATGACAATATTTGCTCTGTTGACTCTGGGATAGCAATGAATACTATAGGGTTTTTATCATTGCTATTTACTGTATTTGCAATATTCTAAATATCTCCCGATATGTAATATTAGGAGTATAAATAATATAGAGTGACATCACCCCACTGTGAAGGAGGAAGAAAAAAGAAAACAAAAATACCAATAGGAACAATGCTGGCTGATCATAATTTTTATTTTATCTGTTGAGAAAATATTTAACAGAAGCTTCAGGGGACTGAACACATGTGATTTATGTTATTTTCACTTAGAAATTTAAGCTTAAAAGAGGAGATAGAATCCAAACAATATTAAAATATTTGGCTGTGACATGTTTCAAATAACTGATCAAAAAGTTGGTAATATTTGCGCCTTAAAAGGGGATTCAAAATAAAATAATAAACATAAAGCTAAAAGATACATTTTTCTCCCTACAGGGTAAATTAAAGAGAAATCAAAATACTCACATAAACACACATATATATCCCAGTGCAAAATATTTAACTTTCTCTGACTTTGTTAAAATTACCCTGGGAGCAGTTAGAGAGCCAAAAATGTGCTGGTAAGAACTATTAGGCATTTTTTGGAGAATACCTCATTTCATATAAGCCATCAAAATATCTGCTCCCTGCTACCTTCGACTGGATGAATACCCTAGACCGTAGATCTCATTGCCAATTCCCTTAACCCCCTCATACTGCTTGTATATTTTTAACTATGTGTTGTTGTAAATCTCTCCATTAATGCGCTCGTGTATGGTATCACTCTTTTTCCTAGTCACTTAATTGCATTAGGTTAGCAAATGCACAAAGGAATTTGGAGTTAGTATCCTCTCATCTTCTCAGAAAATAATATAAATGAGCTTACGGCTTCTTGCCAGCAATAGAAAAATGATGCTTTTCTGGAACTCTCGAAGCTCCAAAGAAGGATTTGTGCTGCTCGCCACATCTGTGTTGGCCCCAGTTAGTTTCCAAAAGGATGCACAGTTTGGCAAGAAAATCCTTTTTTACTCAGTGAAACCTTCCCTCAGCATGATAGGTGCAGGCAAATTCATAAAAGATTCCACTCTTGTGGTGGAATAACAGATGTGCAGCAGCCTCCTTCAGATGTGGAACAACTAGAGACATGAATGGGCTTACAGTTTCTGCCCACATAGCTTCTACCGTAAAGACATTCCCATGTTGGCTTTCCCTTCAAAGGATATTAAGGCGCTTTGGAACATTCCCCAGCTCATTGCCCATATCTGTCAAACTTTTGCTGTACCTTTAGACATGGTCTTGCAATCTCACATACTGTACATATGGCATTATCGGCGTGGCAATGTAAAATCCCTACTCTTAATATAAGCTGCCTTGACCTGTCCCTGTTCACTGATTGCTCCCCATGAGAAAGTAAATGGAAACTGCACTTCCTAACTCTGGGAAAATAGAGGTGATACTTTAAAAGTGAAGAGGCATACATACACATTGGAGAAGTGGGTTGCCATACATCAGCACCTTTGACTCTTCAGGCAAGCAAAAGTGGGGTGGGTTGTAATTGGGGCAAAGATTTCTTGGTGAACAATAAATACACCGAGCAATGTAGATTTGGGTTATTTAGCCATCTGTGGATCTCAGAGATGCTGGCTGAATTCAGGCTGGATTCAGAAGCGGGCAAAAAGAGAGAT
Source organism: Hypotaenidia okinawae (assembly GCA_027925045.1). Lineage (NCBI taxonomy): Eukaryota > Metazoa > Chordata > Aves > Gruiformes > Rallidae > Hypotaenidia > Hypotaenidia okinawae. The sequence continues at coordinate 49,633,051 of BSDF01000001.1, forward strand.
GCAGCTGTGGGAGCCTTGGGTTCAATCCCTCACTCTGCCTAAGGGTATCTGAAATCGCAGCTCCCATGTCCCAGGAGAACACCTTAACTGCTAGTCAGGCTTAAAGAGTCATTCACACTCTCTTGCTCAATTAATATTTAAATACACTATGGCAAGTGCCACTGCTCCCACAGGAGGGATTTCGGGAGCTCCACACTCAGACACCTAATAGTGTGGTGGTTAGGCTGCTCTCCTGAGTAGCACAAGACCCCAGTCCAAACCCACTCTCTGTCTGATTCAGGGAGATGCTAGAACCCACACCTCTCTGGGGAAAGCTGCTCCAGTTTGCCTGGGGTACCTACATATTCATGGAGATAAAGCAGGAAAAGAAGGGCTTTCTAGCCTTGTGGATGAGACACATTGTGGAAGCTGATTCCTGGGCTTCAGCCTCTGCTGCTGTGAATACAAAGTGTATCAGCGCCTGGGGGCTGGCTTGGCCCTGGCCCCTCAGCTTCCCCCAGAGCTTTGCTGGGGCATGCTGGTCAGTACACTCTCCTGGCAGGTGAGAGCTCCGGATCATATCTCTTAGTCGGAAGAGAGGTCTTGCACAGCTTGGATGAATTTCCCACCAACTGAGCTATTAATTCAAGTAGCTGCTCTCTGGAACAGTTGTGAATTTATCCCTTTTTTTGCTTTGGCTTTGTGGATGTGCCCAAACTGCTGGGGTTTGGATGGAATATTTTGTACTGATTGAAGTGAGATTGTTCTCTTTTCCTTCCTAATGCACAGAATATTCTTGCACATTCCTTTGATCTGAACAATTTATTTTTTTTTTAGTTCTTGGGTAATGAAAATTTACAAAATTCCCATTTGGGTGCAGTCAGTACCACAGTGACTTTTAAATCACAGATTCTTGTGTGCGTGTAAATTTTACTGAGGTACTTACAACGGGGATGAATTTGTGCTTATGTGGTGAACCCAACAGGACTCCAGTGGAAGAGACTGTCCAAAGTTGTTGACAGGTGTGTTAATGAAGTGAAAGGCAGTTCACCAATTCCCTTTCTTGTTCATTCTGTCTCATCCTCTGAGAAATGTCATACCAGAAGCAGCAGTGATATGGCACAGACAGAGAACAAATGGGTGACTTACCTCTCATTTAATTTTGCAGATTACTTTTTTGTGTTTCCAGATAGAAAAGCCATCCCCAAGGTTAGGAAGATACATCCTATAAAGAAATTCTTTTTGCTGTGCATCAAAATCCTCAGACAAGTATCACTCCTGTTCTGTCATGTGGTGTAACTATTAATTTTGAAACCCACGTGTTGTATATAAAGTATTTTACTTAAGCCAGTACACAAAACTGAATGAAACAACAAAATTCTTGAATTTCTATAAAATTGAAACCCAGAGATACAGTTGTGCTGTTCTTATAGCATGTTTTGTGAGACCACAGTCACAGGAAGATGCCCAGAGTAAGGGTGATAGATCTGGGCCAGAATCACATCATTTATGAATGATATGGATGAACTCTAAACTGTTACCTGGGTCATGCTACAGCATTGATTTTTAAACAGAACTTCCATTGAAATCAATGTGCTGCTGTGCTTAAAAAACGGATGGAATATAAGAAAAGCTAAGTGCGTGTCTGGCACTGTATAACATCCCTCATTTTCTGCTGTGAGATGTATCCTTAAATCCTCTCTTTGTTTAAATTTAGAAGGCCATGAAGTAAAGTCCTCATTTTCTCTCCTCAATTTTTAGTTCATTCAGTGTAGTAGGAATAAATAGCTTTGTGCAGCATCTGAAAGTAGAATGCTTTTCATATTTTTCTGCCATTTACTGTACCTCTACACTTATTGCACATTCACAGTTGCATGACAGTTCCTACCAACATAATGAGACCCATGGTTGGACTGAGACATTATTAGAGATCTCTCTGAACTGGTCAGACAGCATATTATTATAAAATAAGAAAAAAGTGTGCCGATTTTAACATGGTCAGTAAATAAAAGACAGTGCTCTCTGGATGCCTGCTGATGTGACAGACTAGAAATATTTCAGTCCATTGTGATTTATAATCGGCAAATATGTATGAATAATACAGATGAGATGAACTCCCTAAGCAGTTCAAGTGCTTTCAAACACACCGATTCTCACCTGATGACCTTTAGTTTAAAGGTGAACTGCAAAGGATTTGTTAAAAAAAATTAGACTTGTGCCTTCTTTTGCTTCGTTCTGGTGTATAAAACAAATGTAATGTCTTGCATTTTAGATGGCTCTACCACTATCTTCTCTTTTGTTGTTTTTGTCTAAGGAGATAAAAAATATAATTTGGGGTCTACCTTAAATTTGTTGGAAACTATTTTGGAGCTCATAGAGTTGTTTACCAACTCAGAATCAAAGGTGTTTGTGTTCAAAATGTTGAAATAATAATTGAAATTAAATGTCATTAAAATGAACAAAAATCAAAATGAACATATACCATAGGCAGGCAAAAGTCTCTGAAATTTGGGCTGTTCGCACAGTATTAATTATGAATTGCCTCTGAAAAATCGCAGGTAGCAGGCCACTTTTGGTGTGCACAAGGTCACACCTATGGAGTGGGCAGGTGTCCTCATTCTCTGGCACTACAGAACTAAATAATCAAAGTAATAATAAAATCTAGAAATAGGGGAAAAATATTTTGAGAATGAGACTGATCCTTAGAGATGTAAGAGTGAGTCAAAAGGAAAAAAAAAGTATTCAACTGGCAATATCAAAAGGTCAAAAAGGAAGGGCGATATCTATTGTTATTGCAGAGGTGGCTACAAAGGAAGCTGGGGGCTGCATGGCATCTCTTCATTCTCATACCAAGAGGAGTCTTAATTACCTGTAAATGAGTCTCTGATTATTTGGATATAATGGTGCCGTGATTATTTTTTTATTTAAACAGTAAGGAAACAGCAAGTGTTTTCTCAACACTGCTCAAACCTTTACTCCTAGCTTTAGTCTTGCAGCCAAAATTGTGGCAGATTAAACCAGCCAAACACAGATGCTATTAAAGAGAACCAAAAACCAGGGCTTAAAAGTAAAGAACATGTATCTGTAAGTGCAGGGTATAAGTCTTCCCCTGAAGATTAGATTCACCTTCCCGTGTCTTTCCATAGTTGATCAGTAGTTAATAATAATTAGCCTTTTTTCTTAAAACATATTAAACAGAGTTGACAATGATTTCACTGATTCTTTGCTTGGCATTTTAGTCAGTTGTCTCCTAGGCATGAAAGTCAGGACTGTTAAATGCTGATATGGTATCATGGGATTCATGATCAGAATTTTTGCTGCAGTGTAGCTTCTCATCCAGAACTGACATTACGCCCCACTCAGCAGTGTCAGGATCAGCTGCGGTATCATTATCTGTAACAGCAACAGCAGTGTCTTCTGGACATAAAAGTTTTCCTGCTTTACTTCTACAGATGTTTCTGATTCCTGATGCTTGCATAGTTGTTCATTCCTTGTAATAAATTCTCCAAGTACACTGGAAATATTAATATTAAACAGGATGATTATTATTATTATTGTTGTTATTGTTATTATTATTATTATTATTATTATTATTATTATTATTATTATTATTATTATTATTATTATTATTATTATTATAATATATGGGAGCCTGGGGTTTGAAATCCAGGTTTCAGATTGCACAAGTGGTCTTGGACATGTCACTTAATTCCTTTCTGTCCTGTTTTGTATAAAAATCTCGCAGATAACAGTGTATTTCCCCACCAGACAGAAGTGCTTAGGGGACAAGTTCTCAACTGATTGTGAATTGCTCAAATACTATTGTATAGGGGGCATTTTTGTTACTGTGTCCACTTTGATTGCTAAGGAATTGTAGAGCTATGGTAATAACAGCGTCTGTTGCTGATATGCAGTGTCTGCTTAATTGTGATTACATCATTTATATGCATCTTCATTATGGGAAAGGCCCAGTGGTGGTGGTCTTAAGCAGGCTAAAGTATGTGGGACCATTAGGGCATGGCTGCTGTCAGGACCAATTTTCTCTCTTCTTTTGCTCACTTTCTAAAAAACAGTGGGAAAGTATCCATTTGGACAGCTCTCCTCAACACAAGAGGGGTGTTAACTTGCTATTGAGAGCGGTTCAGTGTGTTGAAGCACAAAAATTTTCAAATTGCAGCACACTTGACCTCTTTGGGATTCACCAGCAGATGTTGACAGATGGCACATGCGGACATAACACTTCTTGTACAGGAAAGTTTCTCTTTGCTTTGCCAGTCCTTTAGATAGGAAGTGTGCTATCAAGGACAACTGCTGCTGTTGTTTTTTGTCCGTGTTCCATATGTGGATTCCTTGAGGAGCATATGTATTTCGTATTTCATCGCTCTGAGGCTTGTGGTGAACATCTTGCTGTGCGATATGCTGAACGTTCTGTCCTGAAAAACCTTTCTGCAAACAAGAAAGAGGTGTCCCCAGCTGTCTGTAACCTTCCTTACACTTGATAGAACAAGTTATGCTTTCCATGCAGCTGTCTTAATTTCCCGCGTGTTTGTTATAGAGTATCTGAAATGTCTGGATTTTACACGCGGCAGCCAACATTTTGTGAACATTCCTTGTATTGTGGAAAAAAGCACAGAGATCTCCAGGTTGAGTGTGGGTGAAACACACCATGAGAAGAGATCCAGCACCCTGGACTGCGTTCAATTCTACTGTTCAGAGTAGTACATGCTGAGGAAAAAAGGCTTTCATTTAGTTGAAGTCTTTACATTTCTCAGAGCAGTCAGGAGCCCGATGACTTTTCTCTCTCAATGTCAATAACAAATATTAAGGTAATCAGGCCACCAGCTCTGGAAAGGAGTGATAAAGATGAGGAGGAAAATTGTTTTCTGTCATTTTTTAATGTGTTTCTGTGTTGTCTTTTTTTTTTTTTTTTTTTGATGTAATGCATGCCATGTGATTTGGTATTTTGTGGTTGTTCAGCTTGGGTCTATAGATACATCTGCTCCAATATTTGATTGCAGTACTCGGGTTGATATGTAAAGGAATGAAAATGTCAGATTTAGTCATAAGATGGATTCTGGTTTTAATCACTACGCAGGGTGTTATCTTCCTTGTGAAAAGTGAGTCCTGAAAAAAATATATTGTAAGCTGAATTATATTTCCAAATGATCTTGCATTGCCGTTACTGCAAATGAATTCCAAGAATGGGATGCAAAGGTGTCTGCTGACACTCGGCAGGGTGCTCATTAACACAGTGAGATAACTTTACTGCTCCAGTACAGGTCATACTTTGCATGGTGGTTTTTCCAGTAACTTCTTAGTTACATATAAAGTTTTATTTTTATTCCAGAAACATCCTTTTCCTGATTATCAATAGAATATGCAGCAGATGATAAAGACAAAAATAATCTTCAAGCTCTAATGTCACTAAAGAATAGGATAATACAAATTTTACCCAATGGTATATGTTTATATCCTTTTATCAATAAATACACAAATTGTTCTTTCAGTTCTTAAGATTTCCATTAGGTATTTATTTTATATTTTTCTATTGACTGTAACCAGGTCACATTTTCTTTCATTTGAATTTAAAAAAAACAAGTGTTTTTGATGAACCTTGGGTCTTGTTTGCTCAGGATGATCCACATTTCATAATTCTATTGTAAGTAGTGGTTATAGTGTCTACTGACAAATTGTTGGTTCCCTCTCATAATAAATGACAGGAATAAGTAACAACAGTTAGATATACTTTAAAAGCTTTAGTTCCTTGGTAAATATTGCAGTTAATGAAAAGACTACTCTAAATATATTTTCTCTATTTTGGTAAAAGTTTACAGATCACTATGGCAAACTTCCCCACTGTTGCACCCTGTGGTTTCTTTATATGTTCAAATGGTCTAGAAGAGAAATGTTAGTTGTGGGTGAATTGAGATATATTTTATGTGAAGACTTATTGCTTAGTAACCCTTGATAACAAATATAGACACAGAACAGGTTTGTTTGGAATAGGGGAAATTAATTCTTTTGGGATTATAAACTTAGTGAAGTTTGCTATTAAAACCAAGTCAAAAGAGCCAAAATAGATAGGGCTTCTTTCTTTCTTTCTTTCTTTCCTTCTTTCCTTCTTTCCTTCTTTCCTTCTTTCCTTCTTTCCTTCTTTCTTTCTTTCTTTCTTTCTTTCTTTCTCTCTTTCTTTCTCTCTTTCTTTCTCTCTTTCTTTCTTTCTCTCTTTCTCTCTTTCTTTCTCTCTTTCTTTCTTTCTCTCTTTCTTTCTCTCTTTCTTTCTCTCTTTCTTTCTCTCTTTCTTTCTTTCTCTCTTTCTTTCTCTCTTTCTTTCTTTCTCTCTTTCTTTCTTTCTCTCTTTCTTTCTCTCTTTCTCTCTTTCTCTCTTCCTCCCTTCCTCCCTTCCTCCCTTCCTCCCTTCCTCCCTTCCTCCCTTCCTCCCTTCCTTCCTTCCTTCCTTCCTTCCTTCCTTCCTTCCTTCCTTCCTTCCTTCCTTCCTTCCTTCCTTCCTTCCTTCCTTCCTTCCTTCCTTCCTTCCTTCCTTCCTTCCTTCCTTCCTTCCTTCCTTCCTTCCTTCCTTCCCTCCCTCCCTCCCTCCCTCCCTTAAGAGTTATACAGTTTCATGAAACCTTTTTTCCAATTAATAAACTTATAGGTCTGTTCTTGGTTTTCCTCTCTTTCTAGTCTTACAGAAGTAACTTTAGGACTGCAAAAGTAACTTTTCTCCAAAGGTTTCTGCTTCAACTTAATTGTGTTCTATTAAAGGGATGGAATCTGTGGTTTCTTTTTCTCTGATACATTTACAGGGCAGCTATTGGGTCCTTACTTCACCTAGGCTGTGTATAGCTGTGCTATATTAGTCTACAAAAGGTTTATGAATATTATAAATATTTTGTTCCCTACAGAGTGAAGAGTGGGCTTGACAACAGGCTTAAACAAAGTTACCTCCGTCACCCATGCATATCTGCAAATGTTTGTGTCATCAACCTGACATGTTCCTAGAGTTGCTTGGTGTTATAAATCCACATTAGAGCTAGGAAGGTTTAAAGATAAATAAGAGGCATTTCACCATCCTTGGCTGGAATGGGGAGGTAGCATTCCCAGGAATTATAGTGACTCTTGTAATACCTGGTTGTAAGTGCTCATTTTGTCTAGACTATGTCAGCAACAAGGTTTGAGATCATCCTGGAATTTCTTGTACAGAGAGACCTCTAAAACTTAAGCAAAGGTCCTCTAGCTGAACAACTAGTAGGATATCAAAATCATACTTCACTGATGAGGTGGACACAACTTTTCCAGAAGCAGCTGGCACAAGCAGAGTAGCATGGGAGAATGTAAACCAGCGGAAGATTATTTTGAGAACCCAAGGAGACTGATTTCTTTGGTATTGTTACACCTTGTGTGTCTTCTGTGTGTATATGATAAAGGGAGCTGGGGTTATGTTAAACAGTTTGTAATCTTAACTGTTTACCTGGTACTGGATCCTATGGTATAGGGTCCTTTTTCAAGAGAGGTCCTTGGAGTGGTTATAGGACTGTTGCCCAACTCAGCAAATTGGAGAGTGAAGCAGGGTAGACAACTGCTTGAGCAGAGAAGCATTTGCTAAAGTACTTTGACGTGTGTTCTTGCTTTTAAACTAAAATAATGTGAGAAATCTTCCTAATCTTGTCCTCAAAAAAGAAGTATCTTGATGCTAAATTATTGTGCTGCTTTCAAAATAAATAGAACATGGACATGAGAAAAGCTTTCAGTGATGCCTTTAATCCTTGGGAAAACATCTATGTCTGTGTATACACATGTATACGTATGTATATATGTGTGTGTGCATATATGTGTGCACACACACATATACACACATCTATCTACACGCACAGAGACACATACATATATTAGCAATACTTGGCCGTGATTAGCTTTATAACTCTGAGGTTTGGTTTCCTACTAAAGTGCAATGATACAATCAAACTTTTGAATAAATTATAGACAGAATCCTTCTGTTGTCTAACATTTGACCTAGAGTTTCTGTAACCTGCTGTTTATTAAGACATACGGTACAATTAGAAGCTCTAAACACTTACAAGGATCTGTTGCCTGGGGGAGTATGTACACAGCATCTCCATTAAGCAATTTAAGTATGGTTAGTGTCAGTTTTAGCTTCCATTTTTTCACTTTCATTTCCTGTTCTAAGTACATACTGTACATCCCTCTGCGTATTACATGATAGGAGATAAAGAAAAATTGCCAGTAGAAGCATAGTTTATTTGAAACTACATTTTGTCACCAGCGATTTCCCTTCCCCTATTGTATAACTGCATTCCTTCTGGCCATGGACAAAGGTCAAATGTTCAGAGTAATTTTATTAGATCTATCAACAGCCTTTGATACCTCACAAATGAGAGATTGCTGACCCGCCCGCTGTTGGTGCTTTGTGCTTTCTCTTGTGGATAGTTTAATGTGTTGCTTACTATTTCTGTGTATTGTGGACTCAGATGTTAAGATGACTGGGTGTATAAAGCTCATTAAAGGCATAATATTTTTATCTGGGCAGCACAACATTTCAGTGTGCAGAAACTTGTCTCTGTTGTGTAAAGTATAGGGAAATCAGAGTTGTACGATGCAAAACTGATGGTAGAAGACACTCTTTGAAATATATTTTTCTTTGATAACAGAATGTCTCATTTGAGTTCCTCTGACAGGAAAGCCAAATATAAAGGTGACTTCTGTAGAAACTTCACAGATGCTAAACTATAATACCAGTACCACAATCTAGTTACTTTACAGTGGTATTTGGTGCCATGGTTAGTATTTTCCTTGTTGCAATAAGAGATTTTTGCAGAGGCTTTGGAGCAGCTGTTATCCTGCCTTTTTAATTTTATTTGTAGATAGCTTTTCTTTTGCTGTGGTTTACTAATCGAGCAGTTCTTAACTGTCAACTGTTAGAAAAATTTCTTTGCATTAGGGCCCAACTGTGCAACAATGATTTCTCTCCATCTGCTATATTTCTCATTTCTAATTAAGTCTGAGCACAGGCTTAAATACATCCTGAAATGCCTCATATTGAATACAATTCATGTTAAGGGTAGGATATTAAATTAATGTTGACAGATCTGAAGGAGCCACAACTATAAGGCAAGGACTTTATTGTGTTTTAAGTAAACGAGCACATTCTGTAACTCATATTCTGTGTCAGCTACCTTCCAGAGCTTTGTTTTCTGGGATTTGGTGTGTGCTGAGGTTTTGGGTATACTAGAAGGTGTTGTGCAGTTACTGCTGGGGCAGATGTGATTCCCTGCCAACCCACACACTTAAATTTATTTTACGTGGAAAGCAAAACTTGGGAAGGGCAGATAAAATGGAAGGGAAGTTCATCTGTTTGCATCTCAGTGAAAATGTACTTAGGACAGAGCTAGGATGAATGCATGAGACCTGGGAGCACATGTGGGCCCTGTGATACAGGGACAAGTGCTGGGGTCTTTAAAGGGATACCTAAAAACGTGCTCTGAACCTGTCTGTAGGAAGGGGAGGGGAACCTCTAACCCATCCCTCTCCTACCAGATGGATGCCAGTGCCAGCAACAGATGTCCAGAGTTGGGGGAAATGACCACAGCTCAGCAGAAAACCTGAAGCACTGCCAAAGGAATTCCAGCCATTAAACCAGCTTCACCGGGGGTCCAACTGAAATGCCTCTATGCAAATGCATGTAGCATGGAGAACAAATAAGAGGAGTTGGAGGCGTGTGCACATCTGCTATGAACTTATCACCATCACAGAGACATGGTGGGATGGCTTCATTACTGGAGTGCTGGGATGGAAGGATATTGTCTCTTTAGGACACTCAGACAGGGGAGACAAGGAAGAGGTGTCTCCTTCTATGTAAATGACCAACTTGGGTGTGTGGAGCTCTATCTGGGGATGGATGAGGACCCCACTGAGAGCTTATATGTCAGGGTTAAAAGGAGGACAGGGGACATTATAGTGGGGGTCCGCTACAGGCCACCACCTGACTGGATGAGGCCCTTTATAGACAAATAGGAGCAGCCTCGTGTTCATAAGCCCTGGTCCTCATGGAGGACTTCAGTCACCTTGATATCTGTTGGAGGGGCAACACAGCAGGACATAAGCTGTGGAGGTTCCTGGAATGCAATGATGATATTTTCCTTCTCCAAGTGATAGAGGAGCCAATGAGGAGAGGTACCATGCTGGACCTTATTCTCATCAAGGAGGGACTGGGGAGAATATGAAGCTCAAGGGCAGCCTTGGCTGCAGTGACCATAAAAGTGAAGTTTGAGATCCTTTGTGTAGTGATGAGGGCACACAGCAAGCTCACTTCCCTGGACTTTGGCCTCTTCAGGGGTCTGCTTGGTTGAATACTGTGAGATAAAGACCTAGAGGGAAGAGGGGCCCAAGAAAGCTGGTGGATATTCAAGGATCATCTCCTCCAAGGTCAGGAGCCATGTAAAAAGTCGTCAAGCAAAAACACCTTGAATCCTGCATGGATAAACAAGATGCTCCTAAAGCCCTGACAGTATTAAATCTGGCCAGGGACATTAAGGACAACAAGAAAAGCTTCTATAGGTATGTCAGTGATAAAAGGAAGATGAGGGAAAATGTGGGCCCTCTCCAGAAGAAAACAGGAGTCCTGATTACCAAGGATATGAAGAAGGTGCTTAATGACTTTTTTGCCATAGTCTTCACCAGCAAGTGTCCTATCCACACCACCCAAATCACAAAAGGCAAAGGTAAAGCCAGGCAAAGAAGAACCACCCACTGTAGGAGAAGATCAAGTTCAAAACCATCTAAGCAACCCGAAGGTGCACAAGTCACAGAATCACAGAATTGTAGGGGTTGTAAGGGACCTCGAGAGATTATCAGGTCCAACCCCCTGCCAAAACAAGTTCCCTAGGACATATCACATAGGTAGGCATCCAGATGGGTCTTGAATATCTCCAGAGAAGGAGACTCCACAACTTCTCTGGGCAGGCTGTTCCAGTGCTCTGTCACCCTCACTCTGAAAAAGTTCTTCCACAGCACCTGATGAGATGAATCCAGAGGTCTTGAGGGAATTGGCAGATGAAGTGTCTAAACTACAATCCATCATATTTGAGAAGTCATGGCAGTCTGGTGAAGTTCCCACTGACTGGAAAGGGGAAAACAACTGCCATTTTTAAAAAGGGAATAAAGGAAGACCTGGGAACTACAGGTTGGTCAGTCTCATCTCAGAGAGGGAAAATCATCCTGACTAACTTGGTGGCCTTCTATGATGAGGTTACACTGCTGATGGATAAGGGAAGAGTTATCTACCTGGACTTGTGCAAAGCATTTGATACTGTCCCACATGACAGTCTTGTCTCTAAATTGGAGACACGTGGAGTTGATGGATGGATAAAGAATTGGCTGGATGGTCACACTCAAGAGTTGCGGTCAATGGCTCAGTGTCCAAGTCAAGACCAGTGATGAGCAGTGTTCCTCAGGGGTTGGTATTGGGACGAGCAGTGTTTAACATCTTTTTTGATATGGACTGTGGCATTGAGTGCATCCTCAGCATGTTTGCCAATGACACCAAGCTGTGTGGTGTGGTTGACACACTGAAGGAAAGGGATGCCATCCAAAGGGACCTTGACAGGCTTGAGAGTCAGGCCTATGCAAACTACATGAAGTTCATCAAGGCCAAGTGCCAGGACCTGCACATGGGTCAGTGCACTCCTGAGTACAACTACAGACTGTAAAGAATGGATAGAGGGCAGCCCTGAGGGGTATTGGTGGATGGGAAGCTCAACATAATCCAGCAATGTGCACTTGCAGCCCAGAAAGCCAACAGTATTTTGGGCGGCATCAAATGCAGCATGATGAGGAGGTTGAAGGAGGTGATTCTGCCCCTCCACTCTGCTCTGGTGAGACCCCACCTGGCGTACTGCACCCAACTCTGGAGTACCCAGTACAAGAAAAACATGGCCTTGTTGGAGCAAGCCCAGAGGAGGGCCACAAAGATGATCAGAGGTTTGAAGCACCTATGAAGACAGGCTGAGAAAGTTGGGCTTGTTCAGCTTGGAAAAGCGACGGCTCTGAAGAAACCATATTGCAGCCTCCCAGTACCTAAAGGGGGTCTACAAGAAATCTGGAGAGGGACTTTTTGTAATGGTGGGTAGTGATAGGAAAAAATGAAATGGCTTTGAGCTGAAGGTGTGTAGATTTAGGTTAGATATTAGGAAAAAATTCTTCCCTGTGAAGGTGGTGAAGCACTGGAACAGGTTTCCCAGAGAAGCTGTTGCTGCCATCTCCCCGGTAATGTTCAAGGCCAGGTTGGATGGGGCTTTAGGCAACCTGGTCTAGCAGAGGACATCCCTGTTCTTTAAATTAAACCCTCAGTAAAATACATTTGAAACAAGATATATATTAATATTTAAAATGCTAAATTAGGCATTTAATTTAAATACAAAATACTTTATTAGTCAGGAGTGAGTTAATGATCTGGCCTGCCACGGTTTTAACCTTGCAGTTATGGAACAACTGCAGAGATTGGAAAGTGTTAGGCACATTGGCTCCCTTGGATCCATATACTAAAGAAATGGAAAAACAATAGTAGGGGAAAAACATCTTTTTTTTTTTCTTTTAAATTCATTTCAGTCCACTTAAATGAATAAAAAACACTGAAGGCCCTATAATACTAAAATCTTCAGTCTGCTAAAATTGGCAACTACATCTCAGCATCTGCTGACTGAGCTGACACACCCAAGGCATTAGATTATCTCACAACAATCACATGCCCTGTTCTGTTTCGGTTTGCACTTAATGCAGTCACTTGGTGACATTTAAACACAGGCTAATTATAAATATTTTTCAAATACAACTGTTCCAAAATCTAATTCCTCTGCATATTCATGTTGGATCTGGTTTACATACAGAGTAATCACTGGAGTCATTGTGATTAAAAATTATGGCACATTTATTATACTGATTAGGCATCTATTAGACACACATCCATTATACAGTAGGTCTTGATCCTTCATAAATATTTTTTCTTCTACATTCATATTTATTTTTCAGCATGTTATTTGATTAAACTTACACAAAAAAATGGATTTTTGAACTTTTTGGATAGGATTTTTTTTCATTTCTGTTCCCTATATACAATATATGTTTTAACTGTTGCCTATTTCTGGTTTTCAAATCGATAAAAAAAAAAGTCAGCTATTAAAGTTTCAAAAAGTAGAGCACTGTTTTTTCTAAGCTAGAGCTTGCCACGCTTTCAAACTGTTTTTACCTTTGAGCAAAATCACTGCATATTGAATGAAAAACAATTTTTTTTGTGCAACAAAATTCTTTGCAATTCGTGCCAAAAAATAAGTCAGCCAAATGATTATCTTTTGTCTTAAAACTTATATAAATCATGAGGCCCAGATGCATAGTTTAATAACACGATGCTGCAACTTTAACAAGGACTACATTTGTCTTTAAGTCCACATGATAGTGAAAGCTTAATATGAAAAACTTTTGTCTAGCACAAGTGATTTGAAGATGTTTTGCTCCATGCATGTGAACTCAGCAGGTGATTCTTGCCTATCTTTGATGTCAAACAGCACAAAACTTCAGTGAGTAGTAGCTTCAGAAATGCAATAGACATAGCTGAGTCTTCATATGAAGCTCATGCTTGAACTACATCAGAAGAACTGACATCTATTATGGTGAGCAAAGACAAGTGTTTGAAAAGAGATTCAAACAGAAGTGTCAGAATTTACAGTGCATAGTTTTATATAAGTTGATTTTAACCAAGCATATCTCTATGAACTCTGCAGGATAGAAAAGAAATTTCAAAAGGCAGAGAAATTGTTGTCATCTAAGGGCATGGAATGTTTTAATAGCTTAAGGAAGAACATTTCTGAAAGGTTATATGGTGATCCATTTACTTTGACTGAGTAATAAGGCTCGTCATTGTCACGGTGAAGTTTTTAACCCTTAGAACAATGGAAATGTTCCAAATGCATTGCTAGAATTAAAAAGCTGAGAGTAATTGGATGTTGCAGAAAAAAAAAATCTGAGATTTTAAATCCCTTCAAATGTACATTTCACATTAAGAGATATGAATAAATCAAATGTATTTTTTCAGTCACCTTCTGTCTGACCTAGAGTTTCCTGCCTCAGTCTAGTGTAAGACATACGTTAGGATAAGGACTTGCACTTACAAATTATAATTTTTAAGGGGAGAGCATGTAGACAGCTGTTCCATTAAACACCATTAAATTTGTTTACAGTTTCCTTTCCATTTATTAATTTTCTTTCCTTATCCTGAATGCATACATCCCTGCGTGCATTACACAGCACAGGAAAAAGAAGAACCCTTTGTAGGAGTCTAGTTTGTTTGAAACTGTGTCCTACAGGCTTACTTACAGCAGTGCTCTGAAACTATCCCCAAGGAGCCCAGTGTCACAAACCAACCTAATTGTTCTTCTTGAAATGCTGCTTCTTTCGTTAACAACTGGAGGGGGAAAAGGGCGAAGAAGAATAAAAAAAAAATGAAGGCAGAACTCCTTGGCTGAAGCACATAAAGCTAGAAGTAATGAATTTTATAGGTGGTAATCAATATGCAGGAATGTGATGTTGTTTTTAGGTTTTCTTAATTTGCAAGTGAGACACATGGGGAGATAGTTGCTTAATTATTATACGCTAAAGTTTAATGACCTATTTTTCATTAATTTTCCTAGTTTCATTAGGCATATACAATCTCCAGCTTTTAGGGGAAAAAAATGGAAAAAAAAAAATGCAACCAACTGAATTGAACTTTGTCTTCACTTTGGACTATAGGTCTTTACAGGTTATTTTGTTTAGGGTACAGAAAGATACTATATTAATACATCTTACTCCTCTTCATTCTATGAAAGAGCTAATGATTAATTATAGTCGATAGGTTAGTCCACACTACATCCCCCTAAAACATTTTAAGGAACTATTAACACACCGTTGGCCAGCCATAGGATGTATGAAAATGATTATTTTATCTCCTTGGAAAGCTGTATAAAAGTGCCTCAGATTGTTTAGAGTTTCTCACTGGCAACCATAATTTAAGATGAAGAGTTATATTTGTATTTGATCGTTATTATAATGTATATTTTTGTTATTGTCTTTTGCATAAATTTATATGCAAGATAAGGTATAATGAATAGCTGTGAAACTCTCCTATTCATAGCAATCTACTCTTTTATCTAGCTTGCAAAGTTATGTGTATTAATTAAAATATTGTTTTGTTTGGTTTAGGATAAGGTATTAAAAATTAAATTTGGAGCAAAATGCTAAATAATCCTCACACTGTTTTCTTAATTATTTCATCATAGTGAAGACTGCAAAACGCAGTAAGGAGTGTTGAAATGTTTTTGGGCCTGTTGTTCTGTTGCCACAATGTGTTACACTTTTTGCAAGATTACTCCTGGTTATACCTGAATCATGAAAGTGGACAGCAGCTTCAAACTGTAAAAATATTTTTAAAAAGTGACCCTGATGGCAAAACGTTGTTGTTTGATAAGCGCCCATCACAGAGGTCCCTCTCTTTCTTTCAGAAAAACAACAAAATACAGCCCTAAATGACTCCATAGGGTTATTTTGCAAAATAACACCAAGAAAGAAAAAAATTATGTAGATCTCAAATCCAGCTCATGCATCAGTTGCAGTCTCATTTCCAGCTTAAGTTACGCAGCCTTGAGGAGTAATACATTTCTTCTGCACTTAGGTAGCAATAAGAGTGGTTTTAGGCCAAGAACACTCTTTCTCTTCCTTAGTCAAAAAGCACAGAGTGTAATCACATCACTGCTTTGTCTTGGAGTTACTTTTGCCTAGAACTGCTTAATTTCCTTTTGGATAATGCTCTCTTCCTGAGAAATATAATGTTAACTGATTTGAAGAAGAACTGATTTGAAGCTTCAAAATTTTGGTTGGGAATTCTTTTTTGGGGCTAACTTTGACTACTGGAAGATGTTCATCCCCCTTCATATTCAAGTCCTCGTCTGGACAATTTCTGAGTGGGTCCAGGAAGACCTGTGATCCGTCTCCTCCTTTCCAAGGCATTTCCTGTCTCCTGGGGAGCATTCCTAACCATCATACTCTAGGATACCCTCAGAAAGACTATTCTTTGCCTTTCTTGTCACAGACATTTCATGATATGTGGAAGCATTATGAGATTCAATTAGCTCATGTATACATATTCATACTGTGCTTAGAGAAAGAGGGATAACTCTGTACTGGTTTTGTGCCCTTTCCTTTGCCTTTGTGCACATCTGGAATAGAGGCTCAATATGGTGGACCTGTTTAATTTTTAGGTTTTGGTTGTGCTTTTTTTCTTATAAACCAGAACAGCATATTGAAGTGGTAAAGGATGATGCGGTTGATAACCTCACTGACACTATTAAAAGAGTTGCACTTTATTTCTAACAAGATTTGTTCATGAACTTCTTAGACTGATGGATAATCACCAAGCATGTCCTTGTGGACGCATTCTTTCTTTTACCTAGAAACTTTGCCATTAGAGCTCACAGGGAGAAAGTTCCTCTGCTTCGATTTGAAATACTGCCTGTGCTGTTTTTCTGGAGTTTTCTAGCATTACTAGGGTATTATCTGACCTACTTATTGCTGCCTTGCAGATCCCCGGATGACCAAATATCTTGTAAGGGGACGCTGTACTTCTGTTTAGGAGATACATAACTAGACAGTCCATCATTAACTGAATCCAGGTCGGTGTCCCGGATTCAGGTAAAGAAAACCTCCAATTACAGAAACTTCAAGGGTAAAAACTATGTATTTTAAAATGAAGTGTTCATCTTTCACTATTAGGCTTTTTCACTTTTAGTAGATCACATCTTCAAATTTTGCTAAGAATGGCAACATGCCTTAAATAACTGTTAATGTATGCCTAATTATAATGTAAGGCCTATAAAAATCCTGACAGCCACTTGAATAGCAAAACAGTTATACTCAGTATATTTTCAATGAGTACTAAGTGAATTATTAATTTTTTTAAAAAATTGCAAACAAGGTTGTTCAACAATGAACACTGGGCTAAATCATGAAAGAATTTCTGGAGTGATTCTTCATAAAATCAATGGGCAATTGTGCTTTAAAATTTTGAAAAAAGCTGGGTCATAATATCTTTAACCATTTAAAAGAATACGTTAATCTGGAAACCTAATGCAAATATTTATTTCTAGAGGGAAGAAAGTGAAAAAGTCCACAAGGGGGGATAATTTGTTTTGTCTACCTGCATATCCAACAACAATTCTCTCCAAGAGTGTGCCTAGAGCTGAGAAACATTTAAAATATGTGATGGGGACATATTCTGCATGAAAAATTAAGTAAATTGAGCTATCATTTTAAAAGGTGCTACTAACAAAATTTATTGAAAGAATATACAAATTTATGACTATGAAAAGGAAATCAGTGGAGGGATATTTTTTTTAATATGAGTCAGCCCCCTAACTTCCGAGGTCCATGCCATCTTCAAGAATAGTTTATATTCCCTCTGTAATCAATGGAAAACAGTGGTAATTCTAAAAAATTACTAAGCTTCTCTCAAGAAAGATGTGAAAAATAAGTGAAATCAATCACTCTCTAGAAATCTCCATTTATCTCCATGAGTATATAAGAAGTCTAGATGCTTAACTCATGTGGAGAACTCTCATGGTAAGCAAGATGAATCCCACTGAATGCCATAGAGGTGGCATTACTAAAGCCTAAGTACTACTAAGATCCTTCTCTCTCTGATTCTCAATACTTGAATGATGATACTTCCCAAAAGGTGTATTTTGGATTGGGATGTGGAGGACTCAAATAATCCCATTGTTACTGTGATTTTATTGTTATTAAGTAGGATTAATGATTAATGGTAATAGTATCATTTTATGTATAATTGTAATTCTTTACTAAATAATAATAATAATAATAATAATAATAATAATAATAATAATAATAATAATAATAATAATAATATTAATACAGTTCTAAAACAAATACAGGTATTCAGGACATCGGACATTTAAAAAAAAGATCTGTACATATTATGAATGATCAAATATATGTTCAATGAAAGAAATCACTCTTTCTTGACAAAAGCTTTCTAACCTAAGGAGTGAAACAAACAACAGATAAAAAATATGATCTTGCTTATAACTTTTCCATGTTATTTTCTTTTTCTTTATGGTTTTGCCATGAATTTGGGTTTTGGGTTAATTATCAAATAAGAACTTTTATTTAGATATAAAAAATATAATAGAAATAAAATTAGAAGCTGCTTTGCATGCACAAATTTTCATACAAGTAGGTATTTCATTTTTTTTTTAATATGGAATAACTATATACTTTCATGAATGACATGTCCACAACATTTATTAGTAAAAAATTATTCCTGTTGCAGCAAACAGTGTCAACATATATCCAAACACAATATCCTTTCTTTTCAGTAGTTCCATAGCATTTCAACAGAATTTACAAAGTATATTTTATTTTTCATAGAACAGTTATTCCACAGCTGAAACACTCCATGCCAAATGTTTGACAAAAGCCAATTTTTACCAGTAAGTTTTAAAAAGCTGAAAATTGAAGATTACGAGGCGAGTTTCGCTACGTAGTAAGCGACAGAAACATGAACAACGTATTATAATTTAACATGTAGCATGAACCTCCGTGTATCTGTGACAAATACAGACTTTGCTGCCTCAAGGGTTTGGCATTTTTAGATAAAAAAGAATCAATGTCATTATACAGTGTCTCTCTAGACCATCATAATTATTCTGCATGCATACAATATTTATTTAAAACTTAAAATTAAACTTCAAGAGGTGGTCATTTGAAAGCTGGCAGTCAGTGAACAGATCCTGTCTTCATAAAAAAGAGAATATTTCTTCTAAAAGTTAAGAAGTAGATCAAAACGGTCTTTCCAGTAACTGACACTTTAGTCATACAGATGCTTTTTATGTGTCAGATTTATTAATAAAGAAGGTCCATGGGAACGAACAGAAGAAAATCTTGAGGATGTGACTGTCAGTTTTTGATATGTCAGGTATAATTTTGTAACTGTGATTTTTGGATAGCAGTACACACACAGCATTGTACTGATGTTTGTGTACTTCTTTGTACTTTTCATTTGTGATGACTGAGAAAGAAGATGAGGCGGAGATGTTTTGATACAGGATTGAAACTTGAAACTGCAGTCCTTCAATTTGAACAGCATTCCTTTTTCATCTTTCTTTTCATGTTACCTTTTTAACTTTCACCACTGATGTAAAGAAAAAAGAAAATTTGAAAAGATGCCAGGTGTTGGTTCTTATCTAGGTGAAAGATCACAGAAATGGAGAATAAAATATAGTTTTATTTAGTCACAGCGACAGAATTATGAGACAGATCAAATAGCTGTCAACAACAAATGTTTGTCCTCCTAAAGCCAACATAGAATAACTTAGACTGTGACATCTCTTCCTATTTCTCAGAAAAAAGTATACCCTATATTATAATTAGCTGAAAGTGGAATATGCTACCGCTGCTGTTCTGCAAATAGCATGTTCTTTGGCTACTCTTTGTATACATTGGTGGCATTTTTAACTTATCAAAGTGCATACAGCAAAGAATTGCAAAAGAATATCACAGTACATCAGCTGAAGAAAAGGAATTGAATAAAGAAATAGTCCTTTTTGTTTTTTATGTTATTCACTTCATAGAGCATGTTATACTAGAAAAAGGCAGAAGTGAAAAGTCCTTATATTTAACAAATTTCTGCTAGCTATGGGTTTAATTTGTTTCAATTGGAAAAGCGATTATAAACAATCCTGTTATTCATGGATTTATTAATGCACATAGAGGTTGCTATTTCAGTATCTAGCAGTTAGTCGTACTCTAGCTTCTGAAGCTAGGCATCCATTTAAAGGTTTTATTGTTTCAAGTCATAAACAGAGGCAAGGGTTGGCACTGTAGGAAGGCTAGTGACCTGAAACCTGCTCCTTGATCTGTAAGCAAGAACAGCATGAAAACAAGAAAAGTTCCTCTCATTGCGCAATAGATTGTTATAATTAATATTTGGATACAGTGAAACTGTTCTTTGTGGTGCATCCAAGCTGCTATTTCTGTTCATCTTCCTTATGACCTAATTCTTAATTTTCTCAGGCACCTTGCACAGAATTTATCCTTTTTTAAGATTACGAGAATTTCCTTTCTGTAAAAAGGTGATAAATGTATTTTAGAATTGAGGGTTTTTTTCAATTTTGTTGATTCCTAAGGCTCTTCCTGCTTAACCCTTAAACTCTTTCCAGTTCTCCATATGGTGCTGCTTCAAACCCCTCTACTTTTGTAAACATCAGTCAGAGCCTGGCTGCCCTGTCTACTTAAGAAAAGCCAAAGTTCATTCATTCATTTGTTCCTTCCTTCCTGTCTTGTGAGATACAGCAGTCTACTAATTCACTTCAGTCTCCTGAAATACGAAGGATTCTGGTCCTTTCATCTGGCTCTATCAGCTAAATAAAGATAAACAAACAGGTTGTCCTGGAAATTTCTTTAAATTGCACCAGGCTACTGCCATATCTCCTCCAAATCATCCTTTTTGTAGGACTTCACTGTGCAAAATACTGAGAATGAAGTTTGGATGCAGACAAGTACTTTTCTGTACAAAATATTCGGGTGATGGTCACAGTCTGACCTGTTGCAGCAACTAAGGGATGCATCATGAGCTCCCACACAGCCTACAGAAGTGATATAATGGATATTAAATCATGGGATTGAGCAGCATTTAGGAATTTGCAACACATCATTGAAAGAAGCCACTGAAGCCTTCACATGTGTGTAGCTTTTCCCCATAGGCTTAGCCTTCCCTGCTCCCCTTCAGAGTTACTGGGAGAGTTTGCCATTCACCAGGGAAATCCTCTGGGCTGGCTGCTCTTTTCCAGGCCTCCCCGAAGGACACGCGACCAATTGAAGATGCTCGGCTCTCCACACTCTTCCTCTGATGAGAGCTCTTACTCATTCTTGAATGCTTCCTAGAGCATTTTCCCATTTTTAGGAGCCTAAATGCCTTTTCCAGTTTAGCCCTGACTCCACCTCAAGATTATTTAGTCTCTGGCAGTGGTGTAGATGAGTGAGTAAGGAAGTGCCTGGTTTGTGTCATCACATGCAAAATGAGTTTCTTTTGGCTGTGGGGGAAGCAAAGTCCCATCAGTTCTGACCCTCTGCTTGCTCCCTCTTCCTCCAGCTACTTTAAATTTTTCTGGCCAGCTAACACAGGCTTCCCAGCCTGATGAGGAAGGAAGGCTTGAGGCTACGAGCATACCTGTCCTTGAGCTTGGTGTGGGGACACACGGGCATCTGTCAGAAGAAACAGGGGTTTCAGTACCCTCTTGTAATTTCATTCACTTGTAGCAATTTGTACCCTTTCCCGCTCCTCTGATGTGCAAACAGCGATTACTGGGACTACGCAATACATCCCTGGGAGCACCTGCTCACAGGAAGAAATGTTTAAAGGCGAAGAAGTTAATATAGTTGAATGGGAAGGAAAACTCTTCATGGATCCAGCTCCTGTTGACTCTTAGGACATGGTAGGTCCCCAGCTGTATTCTGTGTCTAAACACCTCCCATATAAACAAAATTAATTGAAGGTGAAGAAAACAAAGCAAACCCTTGGCCAAAGTAACGGCAAAGATATCCGGAAACAATTTTCAAAATTGGGTGTTTCAGGAAGCATGGAAATGCTGGTCTGCTACTTGAATAAAACCAGAACTGCTTGGTCTAGTCGCAGCAAGGTCTTCAGAACATATGGGGCTGTGTGTGTGGGGAGTGTGTGCGTGGACGCACACGTGTGTTTGTGACACTGCAGCCTTCCTGGCAATTGCCTTGCTGACATCCCTGCCAGTCAGCAGCTGCACATACCAGCCAGCCCTCTTTTGTGCCAATCTGGTGGTGAGTGGTGCAGAAACATTTTAATTAATGTTGAACTTCTTAAAGTTGAAGTGAAAACAATTACAGCTCAATTTTACTTTGCTTCCTCACTTTCATCACTTATATTCTCTCTTCCTCCTCCCTCTCCATTAGAGGGCTTCATTTCACAGACTGTGAATTATAATCTAATTATTATATTTTAAAAAGGCAGACAAGACATTGTTTCTTCATCCTTCAGTTAAAAAGCTCTGGAATAACAAAGGAAAAGCTCTTTCTTTCTTGAGTGCCAGGAGCAGCGAGTCACTCCCACCACAGACATCTCATTCTTCCCCATCTGTGACTTTTTTTTCCTCTCTTTTTTTTTTTTTTTTTTTTTTTTTATACAGAAGGGATCACATCTTTCCCTTAACAACTGTTTGCACACCAGACTCAAAGAAAGTTCACAGCACACATCACATGTACATTGGATATGTAAGTGAAGTGATCTGTAGCACAGCTAATTAGACCTAAATTCTTGATTTACTATTTATAAAACAAAATTGATTATTACTTCATCAACAACATTTAAAGCATCATTAAGAGAGGTCTGCTCCATCAGCCTCAGGTTAAATTTTTTAACAAGCACTTTAGTTGCTAATCTGTGTTATTGCCAACATATGTAAACTTCCTAATGCTAATTGCATTCAGCTGTGAATCAAACAATGTCTAATTCTCTTCAGGATTAATTATGCACATGTGCTGCCTGCATTCCTAAACATGGTTCTCATAAATAATAAGAGATATATCTAGGCAGATGGGATTTTTCCAACTAAATGATCTGTTTATCATGAATAAAACAATTGACATATACTAGACTTCTAATGCAAAGTCACCACAATGTTCCCATGTTTTTTAATCATAAATAATTGCTGCGACAGTTGTTTGTGTGAACATGTTTTTGTACAGCCAAGCACTAAAAAGCATGTCCTTCAGTGAGCACCATTACCTTTGTATGCACCTTTCTTCCTTCTTCCTTTTTTATCTTTTTTGATTTGAAGGTGGATAACAGAGCGGTTTATATCATGTGTCTGATGAATAAACTAACAGTCTCCACTAAATGCACAAGTTCTGTAAGCCCCAGGGAAACCTGGTTTAAGCATAGTGCAGGAAGAATTGCTTGTATGTTTTGTGTTCTGCTTGTTTCAGAAAGGAGCAACGCGTTTCTGGCATCCAGAGCCAACCTAGGCAGTATCTTTCTTTAGTATTTATTTCATTATTGTTCTGAAAGGACTGATAATTAACTGAATTGGCAAAATTAACTCAAAAAATACCTCCTAACGCTGAGTACCTGGCAAGTAGTAATACATTTCTTTAAATGATATTTGACAGCAACAGAAGAAATTTGCCCGTAAAAAGGGGAGACAAATAAAGGTTTTTGCTTATTCCTTTATGAAGATGTCTTCTTTTAAGTAGAAGTTAAAATCCAGTCTCAGTGAGAAACTCCCTAGCATGTCTCTTTCTATATGACTCGAATGTCTTAGTTACTACTGGAAAAGACTTACATGGAAAATGCATCAGAATAGCAAGAACTTGATACAAGTAGAGGCTTTAAAATTGCGCTGTTCAATCATATATTATTGCACCCATTATTTTCAGTGTTACCGTGGAATATTTTAATTTACCCTGACTGCCTACGTTGATTTGATTTTGGACTGAGTCAGTATCTTTTCCTTCTTTTTTTCTAAAACAAAAATTGGAATAGCACGGCATTTAAGAAAGGTAATAGACTAATAGTCTAGGTGCCTGAAATCTTTCAGCTTCGGAATCGGTGGAACACACTTAACCCCTGGCAACATGCCCTTAAACTTATTTTCCAGGTGCCAGTTGTTGATGTGTGTGAGAAAGTGTTTGAGCACCTGTGCCTCATTCAGCTCCTCATTTCTCTGTTGAGTCGAGCAAGAGAGATTATCACTTGGTATGATGGGTTTTATAATAAGTACATCTGTCCACTAGTCACTACACCAAGCTAGTTTTATAAGGCCATCAAAAACTCGGTTATCAGTGATGATCGTTGCTGAATTTCAGCTGGTGACAGAGAAATGAAACTCTGCTCCCCATTACTTGTCAGTGAGTCAGCTTGCCCCTTGCTCAGTTTGGGCGAGATAAAACTTGATGAAGCTATCACTTATCTGTGTTAAAGCTAAATTCTAATGTGACAAAAAATAAAAGCTTGATAACCTGGAAAACACATTTAAATAGCTTGAACAAAGAGAGATCTATTACAAAAAAAGAGACAAATCCCGTTCTCTGAAATAAGATAATTCCTGATAACAGTACGTGTCTGAAAGGATAAAGCCAACTGAAGAGCTGAGGTAACTGAAGCATCCAACATTCTCAGCAATAGAGATGGTGAAAATTATTTTTAATGGTGTAAGGTACTGTATCTCAGCATGAGGGTCAAAAGCATGTGGGTAGGACTTTACCGTTCCATAAGAGCATACTTTCCAAGATATTTTTTTCTTATTTGGTTTGTTTATATATGAAGTCTACTAGCTATGCTCATTTAAGACATCTGAGAACAGCTCACATTTTCAATTGCAGAAGAAAAATGCCTTTAAAGATTGAAAAAATCCCAAAGCTTGTGTTTAAATGGGATTTGAACTTTCAAACAAACTTTTTTTTTTCTTTCTGCATCATTACAGGAAGCAAGAAACAACTAAACTGCTCCATTTAGCTACTTTGCCAGTGAAGGAACCAACCACAACTGGAAGGATTTGGACCAGTTGTTTGACCTACCCATCACTGGGCTGCTTCACACCTGCTGCATCCTCCCAGGCAGACTGGCTACAGCCTTTAGTCTTATTTGGGATGAGGAAATTCAGCCACAGACAGCATAAGTGACCTTTCACTGAGCACAGATTATATACAGAGAAGAGATAAAGTAATGTTGCAGTCAACATTAGGACCCACATACTTTTCCATCATAAAGGCTAAGACAAATTAACTGTTAGAAAAGAAATGAGTTTCTGACAAGGCATTCAAAGTAAATTAAATAAAAACATCAACAAAATGGACCACTGGCATTTCCACTAGTTTCATTTGACTGCAGAATGGAACAATTTGGTTAAAACTGTTCTTCTATAACCTGGAGTATCATTGTTTATGGATTTCAAAAGAACATCGTTCACATCATGCAGTCACCTTGGAGAATATGAACTGGACTCCTTTAGGATAAAACTAAACTGTAATATATCCCCCAAAATCATACTGAAAGTACACTGACTTCAAAAAAGCCCTCAGCCCATGGGCTATACAAGGACCAGTCTAAATTAACCTCCCTTTGAAATATGTACAGTGTATGATGGATCCCAAATGTCACCTGGGGTTTTTTTACAGATCTTTGCAAGGCTACACTACTAGCCCATACACAACCCTGAAGGCCACAAAGTGTTGTTATCAAATCCTGAACTTCTCAGAAAATCTATGCATGAGGGTAAGAAAAGAAGTTCATGGATATTGTGGTTCTGCCCCATGCAGGAAAATGTAGATGTCTCAGTCCTTTTGAAAATAAGAATCATCATAGGTGAAACAGACCTTGGCAATTTTTTGTCTGAAAGAAGCCTTAGAAGATTATTTTATTGTTACTTTAGCACAGAAGCACAAAGCTGTCACATGAGCATGAGTGTGTGGTAGAAAGTGACCTTATAGAAATAAAACTCAAGAAGGCATAACCTCAGACTATACCTATTCTGCTAAACAAGACAAGAAACACAGCACAGGCTGTGGATGGCTGGGCATGGATCCTGTTTGACCATCATGGGTTGTTAGGCCACGGTCACTGCAGCTGCCTGGAACAAGGCCTGACCATCCCCTGGTGGATGAAAAGGCAGCAGGAAAGGCTTTCTTCATCCTTCACCTCTACTGGAGCTGGCTTTTGTGTCCTCCAAACACTTCTACATAGCTTTGTGCTGCACTACACAGGATGCAGGCGGATGGGCTGCATCACACCCACAAAAAGGTTTCAGACGAGCCAAGAAACATTTTTTAAAAATTAAAAATTTATGTTTTAGGACCATAAAAGCAACATATGAAGCCCAACGGAGACACAGATTATTTTCACCTTCACTGTGATTCCACTTTCTATTTCCCCCATGGTTTCCTTCAATCCAAACATCCCCTGCTTTAACAAGTGCAGAGATGTAAGTGAACCCGTGATAAGAAAAAGAGAGAATTTCAAGTCTTGTGTATTTTACATAATAGGTCTCCTAGAAAGGCATTTTACCATTGTAGTGACTCCATTTCATTTTTATTGTTGTCAGTTAAGAATATATTATTGCCTGATGTGGTTTTCTTTCCTCACTGATGATTAAAAGACATGGTATTAAAGAGGAATCTCTATACTGAGTGGGAGGGACTTGAATTAATTTAAGGGGAATGTTTTCTGAGCAAAGGAGGAGGGAAGAACATCTGTTTCTGCATTTCGTTTTGCCTCCTCACGTTACAAAACATGTTTTGAAGAACTTAGCAGGGTGCTGAAAGCTGGAGAATTTTCATCAAGATACTTCATTTGTGCAGTGCTGGTGTTTTTTAGTTCTGTGCACGAGATGAAAGATTGTAATATGCCTTTTGGTTAAAAATTTGACCTTCGGTAATTTTGTTAGTGTGACGCAAATATTTTGTTTTCCTTGCTGGCAAAACAAGTGAAAGTGCTTTGCACATGGACTTACTCTTCACTTCAAAATCAATACCAGATTCTTCAGACATTTTTGCATAAAATCAGAATATCATCCTAAGCTTTTTCCATAGCTTCTTATTTTGCTATGATTTTTTCAGTCAGTTAAAAGGAAAACAGAAAATATCTTATATTTTCTATGTTCTATTTATTAACAGTTTACCATTTACAGGTTAGGAGAGAATTTCCCATGCTCTTACCTGTAATGCATAGGCCAAGGACTCAAGCACCTATTTTTACAATGTTTTATTTTGCCAACAGGGTCTATTAAGGTATACTTTGTGGATATACCTTCTGATGGCAAGCTCAAAATTTTGGATTTTCATGTGAAGAATAACACAGGCCTTACCAGAACTTGAATCTAACAGTGCTTCCATGATTTCTCTATTTAAATACCAAATGAAACCTTGGTTTTAGAATGCGGTTTTATACAATAGATCAGTAGCTTTCAAGAAGGATTATAACATAGCTGCCATCCGTCACACTCTGGCCTGCTCCGCAGACATGCTGAAGCACACTACATTTGCAAGTCCTCAACAACATTCTCAATTGCTTCTGAGAAACTGTTTGGATGATACACCTAAACTGATTAGGTCACCATTACGGACATTAACATACTCGAGTGTTTGAAAAGGGCAATAGCAGGGCCCCTCTGGATGCTAATGACAGAAGGTATGTTAGAAATTATAACATTGCTTGTAAAATTCTTTTTTGTACAGTTGAGCTGTTTCTAACAATTAATTTCCAATTTACTAAACCTTACTGTACTTTTATGAGTTGTGTTCAGTAGTTTACTGATCAGCCAAGGAAAAGCAAATACATGTGTAATTTCAGGGGGAGAGAGAGAGGGTGATGAATGGATTGTTATGGCTGTGCTTGCAAGGGTGGAGGACCCATGTCTTTCTGTACCCACTTCCTCTTTATTTCATTGCAGTTGCATTTAACAATCTCATTTGGTTTGTTATGAAAAATTGATATAATAATATGCAAATAATTAGATTTATTTTGGATTTGTAACTACATAATTTAGTATCACATCTGTTAACTGTAAAGTTGGTAAAAATTAAAGTTTTTTGGTTGGGGACTGTGTCAAAACCTTATATCATTTTAAAGGAACTTAAAGAAAATTCATGTCAAGGTTTTTGGGGGACTGTACTAAATGGTTGCTCTATTGAGAATGTGGAGGGTTTCAGTTGCCCAATTACAATCTGTAAGATGCCACTAACAGAGCCAGTAGTAGTTTCAAACCTACTACCATTTCTAGATGGAAGGATCTGTATTTTGTTTGCTCCTCATGAGAAGCTGGTTATTATTGTTAAAAATCATGCTTCAGTTAGCAGGCTGAGTTTATAGAACAATGCACATGTGTGAGCTTCCTAGAGAGTTCTTTGGCTGGGGATGTGTATTAGCTGAGCTCAAGGAATATGGCATGCTCCATTCTGCTCATACAACTTCTGTTACTAAGTTGTGGAGAAATAACAAAGGAGGGGTAGAAAGACAACTAAAGAGATACTTTGGACAGGAAAAGAAAGAGCAGTTGAGGAGACAAGGAAAAAAATCTTGAAGCTATTTTAAAAAAATTACTGAAGGATTTCAGGAGAAAGTCAGTAGTAGAAAGGCAGTAGCCACAAGTTGTTCATAGACAGGTGTCCAAATACTGAGGTTTGTCCCTATGCTCAGTACCCTCCTAAGTGCATTGCTCCATTAATGGCCTGCATTACCTTTATATTTCTATTATTGTAAGTATCATTTAATAGTTATATTCATTGAATCATATTGCTAGTAAGCAATTTACAGCACAGAAGAAGTTATGTGGCAAATACTATCTCTTGTTCAGTAGCTGACAGCCTAATTACTATAACTAGGGCATGGGTGGACAGAGCTGCTAAACTGGGCTGGAAATGGGATGGAAGTGCAAGCTGGAGCCTGTGATTAAGAAAGATCAACGTCAGGAGTGTGAAGGAGTCTCAGTGCTCTGGTCCAGGGAGAAAGTCAGGAGGGAAACTCAGAAGAAAATATATCCCAAGCCTAAGAGGAAAGGCAGAACCCCAACACAGGTTGCTGAAGTGAGACAGTACAGGCAAGGTGGGGACAAATACTTGGGCAGGTATGATGGAAAATGTACTAAGAACTACAGAGAAGAGTGCAGCAGGAAAGAATACAAGTTAGAAATCAAAGAGAAGATCAAGATTTAGAGGCAACAAACAAGATGCTGAGAGTCTTATCTATAGCCCCCTAAGTCCATTCAGACACTTGATTTGGGGCAAGAATCAAATATAGATGCTGCCTTTGAGGTAGCCACCTTGATCCCCTTTATAAAACCAGCAGGGAAAATTATGCACCCGATGGGTGCAATTCATCTCTTCCTAAAGCAGATATTTAAAGTAAGACTGATGAATTGTACCCTAGAAGTATCTATTTCTTTCCATTAATTATGAAGGGGCCCTATAGTAACTAGCTGAGATATATGCTTTTGTTATAAATGTTGGGTGTCTAATGTTGGATGAGATGAGTCCTACAGCCTCAGGTGTCCTAGTCATTCCACTGCACCGCAGCTCTGCCCTATTCAGTTAAGGCCCTGATCCATCAAGCAATTAAATATGTACGTAGGTTTTTGAGAATGAATGTGATTAAATGTTCTGGGGGATTGTAGGCAAGTTGCAGATGAGTAAATGCTTCAATGTGTGAAATGTAGATCTTGAATTAACTACTTAGTTTGTATTCCAGGAGTCTGCCACTGGTTTTGTAAAAACTTCCATCTCCCCTGTACTTCAAGCTGCATCCTGTCCGTAATGAGAAATACCGTCCCTGCTATCACTACACAAGTGTGCAAGCGCACACTCGGCTTTCTGGTAGCAATTCAGCAAAATTCAATCTCCCACATGTTTGGAAAAGTAGTCACCAGAGGGCTAGAAGAGTAGCCAAATGAAATTAATCTCTGAACTTCAGTGAATATTCAGGTATATTTTATGATTTTTCCCTAGTAATATCAGAAGCCATGAGGTGAAGTAGTTTAATCAGTGTTAGACTGCACAAGATGTACGGTTGATGGGATGCAGCTCATAAGGGGAGCTCCTTATCAGTTAGAGCAGCTGTCACCTAGAAGGAAGGAATACACAAATGCAGTTGAAAACATGATGTTAAAATATTTCTGTTGTAGAATACTATGCATAAAATTAATCAGATTTTTGTAGTGGATTGATGTCATTCACTTTGAATTTAGCAAAGAGTTTGATACCGCCTCCCATCTGTATATCACAACTCGGACATTACAGGCTAGATGGATAGATTATTAGGTGTGGAAAAATTTGGCTGTATAGGTTCACTGCCCATGCTCTACTTTAAGTGACTGGTCATAAGTGAAACTTCTAAGGGGCCTGTCCAGAGATAAATTTGAAGTAGAAGACAGAAGGCACTCTCATTGAGTTTGCATTTAACACCATTTGGGGGTGTAGTGGCTATTCCTGAGGGCAGGGCTGCCATGCAGATGGACCTGGCAAGCTAGATGATTGTCTTGACAGGAACATCAAGATAATCAACAAGGACGAATGCAAAGCCCTGCATGTGGGACAGACTAAGCCCCCTGCATCAGTGTAGCCTAGGGAACTGTCTATCTGAGTGGCAACTCTGCTGGAAAGCGTCTGAGTGTCCTGGTAGACAATAAACTAGACACGACTCCCACCTGGCTATGATGAGGGCTAATGGTGTACTTGGCTGTTAAAATAAGATTGCAACCACTAGATTAAGGGAAGTGCTTGCCTCAGCCTGGCACTCGTAAGACCATTTCTGGAGTACTGCATCCAGGTTCAGGCACCTCAGTACAAGGAAGATAGATATTGTGCAACTGGAGCAAGTTCAGCAAAGAGCAACCAAGATGGTTGGGACTGGAATATGTACCCTGAGAGGGGAGGCTGAGGGAGCTCAGCTTCTTCAGCGTGTTCAAAGAGGCTTCAGGGGGCCTTCGGGATTACCAAGAGGACACAGACAGTCTCTTTCCTGAAGTGCACAGTGGGACAATGAGAGACAATACCCATAAATTGAAGCACAAGGATTTCTGATGTGGTACAAAGAGAATACTTCCGTTATGATGATAATGAAGCACTGGAGCAGGATGGCCAGAAAGGTTACAGTATCTATGTCCTTGGAGACTTTTAAGAGCAACTTGGTCTGAATTCTGTGTTAAACCTGCTCTGAGCAAGGAGCCTAAGACCTCCTGGCATCCCTTCCATCCTGTGCAATGCTGTGCTAAGTGAAGGTGACCTTATTATGAACACTGGCATAAGGAAGTGGCTGTCTAAAAATAGGGAACAAGGTGTGAAGCTGCATTACAGATAGGCCATAGGCCTTTAGCTGGGTAATAAAGAAGCAGCCTTGTGTGCCTGGGTTGCAGAAACGATCTGCACAAGCCCAAGAGTGAGTTTAATTGACTTAAAAATGCGGAATTGGGAGAAACCTGCAGGTCTCTCTATGAAGAGGGTTCTCTGCCATTTTTTTCAGGTTTGATATTTCAGAGTCACAAGTGAGATAGCAACAGCCTGTTTTAATACTGGCAGTGTTGCTTCAGATTATGTTATATATGATAGAAGCAATTTTTAGCGCATGTTTTAATATTTTGTTAATTGTTTAGCTTATGTAAAAGACATAGTGTTGAATACTGTTTTTAACTTGGCTTTATCAGACTGTAGGTCTCTGTGAAAACTTTACTGGAAAATGTAAAAGCACAATTAAACTGATTCTGTGAATAAAGAAAACAACAATTCATAATTTCGCACTCTGTAAATATGGGGATTTTGGCCACCAGGATTATACACGCCTCCACAATGTGGTATGCCATGGTAACATAATAAACATATATATTACTTTGAAGTTTTAATATTCTTTTTGAGATATACAGCACCTTTTAAAATTTTATTTATAGCTGGAATATAGCATACAAACAATGTAAAGCTTTCAAAGCTGGATTCATTGCAGGTATTAAAATGCCCTCACAATTATGCTTTTCACCATCCATTTGAGGTGACCTATTATTTGGCACTTTTGGGATGGAAAGATTCCTGTTCAATTCATGGAACGATTTTAGCTACAGTGGTCCTAGTATGTAGCAACAGTTTTATGTAGACACAGACACATAATACTTATGGAAATACTGGAATGGTGTACCATGAAAATTAATATTCTGCTTTTTCCCTGTAGACATCTTGAATGAGAGACTTTATATTATTTTTACAGAAACTTGATATGAAACTATATATATATTAAATATCACATTCACTTTATTTGCAGTATGTTTTAGCACAATGCCAACATCTTACAATACAATATTTATTTTATGCGAAGTGTAGTTATGATAATTTACATTTTTAGTACACCATGTGTATTTAAAATATCCATACTGCACAGGATCTTATTACAGCAATATGCATGGTATATAGTACTGTTTTTTTTCCTGTTAAAAAAATATCTCAGAAAACTCCTGGCAAGATTTTCTGCTTTTTTTCCCTTGAAATCAGTTTTGTATTATGCATTTTGTTGCCTAAATATGTTGTAAGGGATTTTAAAGTGTTCTGTACAGGCTTAGTTTTGTTTCCAGTGAAGTGGATGGTAAGAATTTGACACAGCTGTAGTGCTTATGCTTGGCAAAGCCACGAGTTAAGTGAACATTAATTTCTACTGGTTTTATTACAGTAGCACATCGAGGTCACTCCTGAAGCCAGCCCCTCTTCTGATGGCCTCTGTTCAAATACCTGGGAAGAATTAGTCCCAACTCCAATTGCCTACGGCACCGGCACAGTAGACAAGGGAAAAAAACCCACATTCTGCCTGCTCAGATCCCAGCATGGACCCCCATGTTATTTCCCAGTATCATGTCCTCGCCATAAGCATTGCCAAACAAGAAATGGTTCTCAGAATATCCCCAACTGCAGGTAATACTTTACCCTGTATCTACTTACTGTGACTTTTAAGCCTTTCTACATGTCTAACTGTATAGGGTTCAAGAGAATATATTACAATCTTTTAAAAGGTCCAGCATTTAGCACATCCAGGCACCCTATAGCTGAGGACTCACTGTTGTTTGTTCCACAGCACTGGGAGCATGTCATAATACTTTTGGAAACATGAAGTCTCCTGCCTTTCTTGCTAGCTCTGTAAGGCTGTAAAATAGAGGTTCCTGCACTGGTATGTGCAGCAGAAACGAAATCAACGTCTCAGGCTGACAACAGTTTTTGTTTACAATGGCTGAAGTAATTAGGCTAACGAAAGCAGGACTCTCAGAATAGAAACAACAAGATGAAAATTAAGAACTGTTTCTGTGGTTAGCTGATTTTAATGGGTTTCTGATACTACCCAGATATTTGGAATATAATTCTTTAGCTTGTGAAAGTGAAAAACACAAGGTGAAACCTTAAATAATTTGATCCTTAGAACAACAACATTTTTTATTCTTTATGTACTGTGCTGAGGTAAAAGAACCAATCACCATCAGCAGTAATAGTAACAATAACATTCCATTTTTATAATTTAGTTATTATCACCTGGCTTCACCTCAGATGTTGGGTCTATGCATAAATGATTATACATATTTTTTTCTTTTAACATATCAGAAGATAATTGTGGTGATGTTTTGTAGACAAGATTTTCCTCTACCCTTTAACAGTCTCACAAAGCCTTTCTTACACTCATCATTTCACAAAATGGTTACTGTGTTATAATGGTCTTCTGAAAATACAACTAGCAAATTAGTAAATAGCTAAAACTTCGGCTTCCTCCATAATTGCATGCCCTCTCACCTTCCCCCTCAACCAATCTCTGGGATATAAAACTTCAGTTCTTGTTGCTGACTGCATTTTTTGGGTCTCACAACACGTTATAAGGGGAAACTGGCCTTTTTTTTTGCCACTGCTTCTTGGCTTCTTGTTTTTATCACCATCACTATTACAAAAAGCCTTGGAAATTTATTATCCAGCTCCAGTATCTTAGTGACTACCACTTCATCGAAGTCATGACCAGAAATGCAGCTGTAAGGAAATAGGAAAGGGAGATTGTTTTGCCTAGTTTGTCATTTTAGATGAGTAGATTTGAAGTATGTATTCTTCAGGGTAAGCTGCAGAAGGGTCTGAGGAGAAGCAATTTGCTCCTCTCTCCAAAATATCAGTGTCCAAGTTTCCTGCTTCTTCTGTCAGTAATCTCTCCCTTGGAAGAGGATTGAGTCAAAGGAAGCTGGAAGGAAAAGCAGTTCTCTCAGTAGCAGAGTATCTATCTGCCTTGTGAAAAGAAAGATAAAATTTTGACCTCTCTCATATTGGTCTCTGCCCTGCATATTCGTTGCCTTTTATTCTAAATGAATGGTGCTGCAGCATTAAAAAGAATTGCTCGATATTTGTTCAGTGCCTTAAAAGATGCATTGGTAAATGTTTAGAAATACTATTCTGCCAAAAGGAAACAATGAAAAAGGACTTGAAACTGATTCTACTTGAATAGTGTGTATATCTGAATATCCAAATAGTTAAACCAGACGTTTCTAGAATCTAATCCTTGATCTTTTCCTAAAGTTTGAGGGATTCCCAAATTTTTGTAATTTCTCTAGGGGGTTTTGTGGTGGGGTTTTTTTCATGCTTTTAAATTTTTTTTATCTTGTTTTTTTCCCCAGAACAGCATCAAATACTTTTTTCTATGTTGCCATAAATATGAACTTCATTATTTCTCCTTTTATAAGGTAACTTTTAGGATTTGGTTTCAATTTTATTTTGTTTTCCAATTGTCTTTGGTAACAAACATAGGAAAATTCAGTAGAAATCCAAGTAGTCCTGTTCTCTATTATGTGTCTGGTATGTCTGATTTATTATTGCAAAGATGACTTCAAAACGGACACCATGCCGTGTAGATTACTCTCTCTTACTTTGTGTGCTGTTGTCATCCAGGAAGAGAAAAGCTGCCAAAAGTAGGAGAAAGTGGGGATTTCATTGGCAAGATTTCCTTTCTCATTGCAGCTCCAGCACCACTGACCCGTGATACACTCCCTATCTACCAGCGTTCTTGCTGATTCTTTGAAACAAATGGGAATTCCAGACAGAAGCAAATCATTTCCATATTGTCAGCAGATGAAATGAATCTTTCCATTAAATTGTATGTTTATTTTGGAGTTTAAAAAGGCTTTTATTGTAGTTGTTGTTATTGTTTTTAATCTACTAGAAGATTAATTTACTTCAGAACTGTTACATTAATCCCAATTCTGAACCCCTTAACTCATATTTAATTTGAAAATATCATATACAGTTAATTAAATTTTGGTTTGAGTTCTTTGGAAATAAACTTCTTGTTATTGATGATGTCATTAGTGCCAGGAGATATGCGTTTCCTGTGAAGGGCTGTAATAACCCACTGGGATTTTTTTCCTTTTTTGCAGTCCCTGCATGATAAATTAATAATTCAGATAATTTGTTTATAAACTAGGCTGTAGGGGGACATTGCTGAACACTACAAATAAGTTTTTGATGTAGTTATAAAATTATTTCCTATGCTATTTATCATTTCTTAAACCAGACACTGTTGATGAATATTCAACATCTGCATAAAGCACAGGAAAACCTTTTTAATCAGCACTAATGCTGAAGCGTGAATTTTCTAATCAGCATAACTGGTGTGTGGTGTGGGAACCTATAGGGCTGGCAAATTTTTCAGATGAGGGAGTGATAATGGATGGAAGAAGGACAGGCGCTGGCAGCCAGGCAAAACTCTCATTCATTTTTAGCACTTCCCTGGCTTCCAGGAATGAAATCAAGCTGTAGGGAAAGGAGTTTGCTTATAGGGCACAGGGTACCATCCACAATGGCCCCAGGCTCCCTTCGGATAACAGGCTTGTGTCACTCTCTCTTTCAAAGGGCTTTGACCCAAACAAACCAGATGTTTTATCAGTTGTGAGTTTGTAGTTTAACAAAACGGTGTGTGGTGTGAGGCAGCTCCATGGATTTATATGCATGACCCAACAATGAAAACTAAGTTGTTCATGGTTCTCTTGAACTATACCTCATCCACTCATGCACTTGTTTTCATGAACCATAATTGTGCAATTACATTTGATGTAATTTCACACTGCATTTTTTCTGTCAGAATTAAGTGCTGATTTTGTCAGGCTACAAAGTGGCTGGTGCTCATTGTGAATTGGTAGATGGTATGAGGAACCTCTTTCTCTTTGTCTCACCTGAGTTAACTAGATGAAAGACTGGTCTACTGGTCTTTCATCCTGGTTTTGGTGGGGTTTTTTTCTTAAAAACACAGCTAAATTTTCACGACGTTTTTTCATTCTGCTGATTTCAGAAGGCAGCTTCTCTCTATAGCAATGACAGTGCTTCAGGATGGAGCGGTTCTGTTGTCTCTAAACCCATAGTAGCCAGGTTCTTCCTTGCCCATACAGTGTTCAGAGATTGTAGCACTGCAGATTTTGCTGTCTGCCCCAGACCCTTGCTGGGAACGCCCTCTTCCATGTTGAGGAATACAAAACAGAAAGAGGCATGGTTGTACTCTCAGAGCTGTTTTCACGATGTGACAAACAAGGTGCTCCTGAAAGTGGATCTGTCACAGTATTGGACTGCAGACTGAAGCATGTGTATGTTACTCATGCGGCCACATCTGGTAGTGAGGAAACAGCCAGGAAGAGAGGGCTGGGGTAGGGCATGAAGGTGTGAAAAATTCCTTAGGAGAGCTTGTCTTCCAGAGCCCTTAGAAAACCGTGTTACAAAGAAGCGAGGCAGATATGCTTGCAGAGCATGTATGTGCTCCCTATATATCTAACCTCTAACTGTAGACTGTGGTCATCATAACATAGCCAGTCCTTGTATTTATTTTTGGTTTTATTTTTATGCTGTGTCAAGAGATACATCATCTGGAGCACCATCAGCACTACACAGGCTGAAAACCATTCTGAGCTTAGGCCAAATCTAATATAAGCAAGCACAACTCAATTAAAGTCATGCTTGCTTAAACCTGTAGTGAATTTGATATTGGGTGTATGCATTGACTTGTACTAAATATGTTGTCTGAAATGATTAAGCACTAACCCAGTCCGTAGCAAACCTCTGAAGCCTATTCAAGTTAGGTGATTTATGATAATTTTCATTGCAATTGTTCTTCTCTGAGCTTGTCTATAGTATCTGCAATACACTCTCAGAATCTTTCTGATTAATCTGTTTCCAGAAAAGCTCTACCTCTGCTGCTGTGACCGCACCTCACTTCTTAGAATAAGCTGCTGAAGCTTTATACCAACTAGAAAAAGTTCTTGTGGCACGGCAGCTTGCGCAGCAAGGAGATGACTGTGGGCCTCAGAAGCTGCTGGAGAAGCAAATTAAATGCTTACATGGTTAAACCAAGCTCCATGTGTCTGTGGCTTTCGACACTTCCACTTGAACAGATTTCAAGTTAACTCTGGTGTATCCTCAAGAGCAGCAGTCACTGCATTGACAGCAGCGAAGACAACTCAGAAAGGAAGCAAAGAAATTCACAGCTGATAAGGCTAACTTTTAGCAAGTCCATCTTCTGTTTTATCAACACATATATATATATATATATATAAAATATG
Organism: Hypotaenidia okinawae; assembly: GCA_027925045.1. NCBI lineage: Eukaryota > Metazoa > Chordata > Aves > Gruiformes > Rallidae > Hypotaenidia > Hypotaenidia okinawae. The sequence continues at coordinate 49,670,208 of BSDF01000001.1, forward strand.
ATTCTGGAATTTCATGTTGTTTCATGTACAGTTGCTTGGTTATTTTGTGAAAAGAAACATAAAATACCTAATCATCTGAAGTCATTATGCAGCTCTTACATAATCACATTAACTGCTTATGAAATGGCTACATTGCAATATCATTTTAAAGGTAAGGCAATTTTTAAAATGGCCAATAAATTGTACACATTGCTGCCTGCATTAATGTTACTTCATATAGAAATGTAAATTATTTCAGTTGGAAAACACACTTCGTAATAAAGTCAGAAACATCAGAATGAATTGGAGAAACATTTTAAATTATCATTTAATTGGTTGTTTGATAAAAAACTACTTCATTAATAAGTATGAAAAAAATAACTGCAGGAAACAGAACTACAGGTCCATCTAATCCTACTCGGAAACCAACTTTCAGGCTTTGTCAGAGTATTGGCAGAAGTAGAAGGCTAGACTATCTTCAGCACTGCTTATCCTGCCCATAGACACGGATATGAGATGCGATATAGGTATTAAAATGTAACAAACTATTTGCAATGAAAAGATTTGGAGTAGGAAGAGCTTGGTTTTGTTGTCGGTGGTTTTTGGTGAAATGCTTTGCCTGCACTAGACATGAAGCCTAGATGTGAAGTCTGGATGTTTCAATAGCGTAATATCCATGTATTTACATTATTGACCTTGTAGTTTTAAGATCTAATTCTCGTTTGCATTTTATTGGCAGTTATGCTTGAAAAATAATGGAAATTGGCAGATAAAAAGAATTGTTTAGCTGAAGGGATATGTCAATGACTTGAGAATTAAAATATAATCAAATCTTAGAAACCACACCAAATATTTGTAGCTACACAATTGGCAGCTTCTGTTCACCAGAGGTAGCAGCTTATAATGGCAGGCCAAGGCTAACACATACTGGCAATGCTTTGTGGGTAAATTCACAATTCTGAATTTACCAGTACTAAAATATCCCTCACCATGATGTTTCCGGGGTTCATATTTTCTGTTTACAAGCTACAAGTTAAATAAAAGCCATGTATTCCTGGATATGATGTCTTAATAAGATATTGTAACCACTCCATTCATGCTGTTATTAAGTGGTGAAATAATCTACACTGTCCCCTCATGACTGTGTTGTGGCTAGTCTCTATGAAGGCTTTGAGCCAGTATCTCCACAGCGTTTCCTCCCTATGTCCGCTTTAAGCACATTATTTTCCCTCTGGCCTCTCTGATCCTTTTAAACTCCTGTTCTTCTTAAATATTCTTCTTTACATGTCATGAATTCATCAATGCAACAGTTTTTCCCTTTCTTTTTTATGAATTATCTTTAATAGCCTGAGATTCAGCTTAAGCTCAGGATTTGCTTTGCAATCAATGAGAAATTGCAGGCTGATTATTGAGTAATAATTGTTCCTCAATAGCCGTGACAACAATAATCCATTTTACAAGTTCCAGCATTTGGTTTGTCTATCCTCTCAAAATCACAGAATGGTAAGGGCACCAACCAGTTAACAGAGGTGTGAATTATGACTTAAGTTAATGATACATACCACAAAACCAGGACTTTTCCAAATAGTTAGCTCTTATTACCCAGTCAGAATAGAGAGGATTTTTTGGTATGGAATGTTTCATAAGCATAACCTATCAATTAGGGAGGGCACAGTATTCCTTCTTTCTAATTGCCTGATACAATCCTTTCAGAGCCGTTCCATATGTTCATTTTTCCTGTGTATAGGCAGTACACAGCGGATCTATTTTTTTCCCAGAAATTAGCTGTGTTTTCACAATTTGGAAATGTTTCTAGAAAATTATTACTCAGATAGACACTGATCTATATTACCTTTTGAATAGGGGAATGATTTTTGAGTTAGCATTATTGCAGTTTTTTATGATATAGTTGTTCTGCACTTCTTTCACAGCAAGAATCTAATAATATAATGTGTGTTCTGAAGAACACATTAAAATGACATTATGCGATCAGAATGCCAATTATAGTATGACTAAAGACTAGCTATCAAGCTACAGAAAGTCAGTAATTGTGCTGATATAAACATAATGTTTATATGTCTTGAGTAGAAAAGAATGAATCCCATTTTATTACTCACATACGATTATTGACAAAACACTTAGGGATACATTTTCAAAGTGTTATATGGGTTTTTAGCTGCATGACTCCCATTTAAGTCAATAAGAGTCACATAGTTAAAACCCCATGCAACATTTTGAAAAATTACCACAGAGAATCCTCTCTTTTATTGCTTAGCTGCACAAATAATTTTATTCTCTAGTAGTTCTTCCACATGGCAAACTAGTAGTGTTGGCTGTCAGTAGTCTCATTAAAAAAAAACCCATCTACAGGCCTCCAAATATGGTGGTCTATTTATATGCAGATTTCAAAAAAATAACATAATGATTTGTACTTCTATTGTTCCTTTCATCAGGTTATAGCCCAGTGCTTTAAAGCTATTAGTTAATTATGCCTCACATCACTCCTCCAGGTAGGTACACTAGTAGCTGCCACCTTTGGTGTCTCGTCGAGGAGACAAGGTGAGTCAATGGAAGAACAAAGAATTGAACCAGCCCAGCTCCAGATCCTTGGTCCCTTGTTCCAGCTATGAAATACTCCCAATCCACAAAGATTCAGCATTCAATACTATGTAATGCATATGAAATGCTAACATTAATTGGAAATGGCACAGGAGTGACCTCACTTCAGTCTACTGAGGTCTGATATTGCTTCTTTTCACTCATTAATTCATTAATTAGTTTTAAAGGGCTAATGGAAAACAAAAATATTCCATTTGCCAGGGTAGATCACTGCTGAATATTTATATTATTTTTTATTATTCATACAGAATCATAAGTGCTTAACAGACAAGTCATTGTGGGTTTTTATATTGTTGAGATAAACACAGTCCAGAATCTTTGAAGCACATCAGTTTAAAGGACTGATGGGATCTTTGCTACAATTTGATTTTGCAAGGCTAAAGAAACTATTAGAAAACAATGTTATGATCAAATTAGTAGATTGACAGCCACCACAGCTCAAACAGTTCCGTTATGCATTGGTGTCCTCAGCTACTTGCAGCAACAGTGGAATGGTAACATATGAAATCTTTATGGTTATTTTGATTCTCTCTTAGGCAAAGGAGGATATTTTTACATGGTCTCTGTTTAAATAAAAAAACACAGGATACAATTAGTGATCAATATTACTACCTATACATAGAAAAAGTAATTCGCGTTTTTATGTAAATGTTTGAGAAATTGAAGAAGTTTAAATACTTTTCCACTGGCAAGGATATTAAATTCATCAGCCTGAAGTTTTGTTTTTAGAGCTTTTTCGTGGAATATATGTATATATTTTATTATGCCTTTAATAAGGATGTATTATGTTCATTTCAGCTCTCCAAACTCATAGCCTTCCCTGGATAAAAAAGAATTAGCTTTCTCTGTCAGATACTGGTTTATTTTTTTAAATTAAGATGCCTTCAGATTCCCATAAACTATTAATAAACACTTATTAACATAAATGTTAGCCACATCCAGGTTTCCTTAGAATAGAATAATGTAAGTTAGTGAATAATAAAAACCTTAATGATTCAAAGTTTTCACAAAATAAAACTAGAATTCATTAAGATTCCCTAACTATCCTGATATATCTCATTTAATAGCAACAGACATTTTTCATATTTCACTGAGGTAGTATTATTGTGCAATAAGACATAAATTGTTTTTCCTAGTCGATTGTACCCTTGTGCCTTTGTTACTTGTATTTCTATCGACACTGAGTGCATTATCCATTGTTAAATGATTGATAAAAATTGTTAAATAAGGCAAACGCTATATTCAGTGTAGTGTAATGAGGCCTATCAAGCAGGAGAAATACTTCTCATCATGATATTAAAATTAAATGTAGCATTTTAAAAATTCTTGACATAAATAAAGAAGTTATTTATCTGGACCAGTGCTTTTTCTGTAAGCCCAGTGTTCTGTATAAGTCATTGCCAAAGCATATATTTCATTCTGTATAATACTTTAATTTTCTTCTTCTTAAATACATTTCAAACTTGCAATCATTAACCCTAGAACAGACCACAACTGCATGGCCTTTTCTATCTATGGCTGAAGCTGTTACTGTAGATTTTTGCCTGCAGCTTTGCATCGCCATTATAATGGGTTATTGTTGGGATTTTGGGGTATTTTGGTTTGGTTCTTTTTTCACATGAAATGTGATACATCCACTCATATTCAATTTGCTATGGTCAAAAAAGTGTTGTTTCTGACAACATTAAAGCATTGATTTTAGCAGATGGCTCTATGTGCATAGGCACCTACGTGCCATCCCTCTCCAGTGCAGGGTGACCTAGGTGATTAAGGGAGTGGAACACCTTCTTTATGAGGAGAAGCTGAGGGAGCTGGGCCTCTTTAGCTTGGAGAAGAGGAAACTGAGGGGTGACCTTATTAAGGTCAAGATTCAAGAGGACGGAGACAGGCTCTTCTCAGTGATGGCCAGTGACAGGACAAGGGACAACGGGTGCAAGCTGGAGCATAGGAAGTTCCTTGTGAATATAAGGAGAAACTTTTTCACTGTGAGGGTGACAGAGCACTGGAACAGACTGTCCAGAAAGGTTGTGGAGTCTCCTTCTCTGGAGACATTCAAAACCTGCCTGGACACATTCCTGTGTGATTTAGTCTAGGTGATCCTGATCTGGCAGGGGGGTTGGACTAGATGATCTTTCAAAGGTCCCTTCCAACTCCTAACATTCTATGATTCTGTGTGATTTCCCCCAGTTACAATCAAACATTCCTTGCTAGGGACAGCTACAGCAGTGTATCAAGCCAGTATGCCTAAGGCGTGCAATACATGTAACCATCAGGTTGAAGGCAATGAGGGAGTCAGTATCACATCCATCTGTCTTAGGTTCCTTTTCCTGATGACAAGGATGATGTAGACCTGACTCCTTTGAAAACAGTTTCCATTAAGCCTCAAAAGCAGGCTTTGGACCAGGATCTAAATACCTGCCTACTGCAATTACAGAGCCACTATAAGGGCTATGTGTAAATACTATTGAGGGTTTTTTTAATGTTTAATCTATGTTTTTGATCTTTCTAATTATATTGCCTTACTCATTTGAAACTGACCTTAAATGTCAAATTATCTGTCATGACTTATTGAGAATTACTTGATCTGTTTTTCACAGAAACTTTCATCTTAATATAATTGGTAACATTTCCGGTTTTGTTAGACAATTTTCTCATATTCAATACATTTATTGGGTTTTAAGATATTATAAATATTCCTTCAAATGTTCATATAAGACCATGGATCAGCAGTTACTCTCCTTAGGTGCTAGACTATGAAATAGAAAACATCTGTAAAAGTAAAGAGGATGTATTATTAGTAATGTCCTTGAAAATCTGAATCTTTTCCACAATTTCTGCTTCCTCTCAGAGAAGTGTCTCAGCTGTTTGCTTTTTTCCCCCTCGGCTTTTGATAGATAACAATTCAAAATTGTAATATTGATAATTTCTTATTTCCCTTTTAGTTTGTTCTCTCATTTAACATGACCTTACTTCCTGAGTGAGTTTCAATGACATACTAAGGCAGATGATTCACAAACTCCTTTTCTTGTGGTTGATGTTCATTGTCTTACAGAGCAGTCAATTTATTTCATGTCCTCTTTGTTGTTGTTCATATGAAGACACAATCCAGTGAAGATGAGATATTTAACTGCAAAAAATTGCAACAAATTAAACCCAAAACTGTATTACATCTCTTCCTGTCAAAGATCAATCTATATTCGTAATTCCAAACTACCCAGGGACACCTAAGCAACAGAGCTGCAAGTAGTTATCATAACATGTCCCAACAGGAGCTTACCATGCCAAAAGTGAGGGTTCTTTCCTTCTTTCTGTGTGTAAATTACTTGCCTAATCTTATCTAACGAGTTCCAAATCTATAATGTATTTAACTTCACTGAAACTTTTATGAAACATGCATCCTATAATTCAACTAAGGTTCAGTGAGATTAATTGGTTTAGGAAAGACCACATAGGAAGATGATGGTAGAGAGAGTAACTGATCATAAATCCTTTAATTAACAAGGTATAATAATATATATATTCTCTGTTCATAATTGCATATACACAGCAGGCCTGCAATCTAATTTTCTTTTTTGGTTCTGAGGAGGGGTTTTTTTAGACCTTAACAAAAGGCATTTAATGAAAAAAAAAAAACCTGACAGTAGTGATGTTTAGCTACTTCCAGGGTTCTGCAACAGAAGATTCAAAGTTTTTCAGGATTGAAGAATTTAAGCTTAAATTTCTAGTGCTTTTATGAATTTGGACCTCAATGATTTAAGAATTTAAGTTCAAATTTCAAAGTAAGAAAAAACCCCACAACTGTAATAGCCTAAGATCTTTTTTTGGCTTTCAGCTAATTTTAATAACAAATTCACAAATAGTCATAATTTTCAACGTTATGTTATCGTCTTTCAGGTAGAAGATAAAAATGTTTTGGGAAACCAGTGAAGGAATGCTTATTTCTATTTGGAACCTAGGACTTACAGCCCTGAAACCTCTCCATGTACAATATACATATTTTTAAGAAAAAAATCTCCAGGAGCCCACAGCCCAAGGATGATCAGTTCTATTTTCAATAGTAATGGTTTTCTGGTGGTATATTTAAATTTAGAGAAGTAATTTAAAAAGTGGGAGCATGACAGAAATATAAACCTCATTTTTTCCCAGGTGAATGTCATAGTCATACTTATCCAAACCAATGCTTTTTCTAATGCAATTAATATTTTATTCTGTTTATACTTCAGCAGGATGAAATTAAAGTTCGATTTTCATATGTCTTATCGTTCCACATACGCTCATATTGGTGGATAACCATTTTTCTAGGGGTTTTAGGTTCATATTCCTGCAGGGGACAGAATCACTACAGTTGATTTCAACATTCATAAACCTTTGATATAAACAATGTTTTGTATTGTTTTGAATTAATATTTTCTTGTTTATTTTCCTGTAAAAGGATTGATATTTTTAATGTCTATCAAACATTAAAATACATTGTCGGAGCAGGTTTTATATTTGATGCTTCTATTTGCTAGGTAGTTATATGAAATATTTGCACATTTAATTGAGAAAATTTACTGCTAATATGCACTTATGCTAATTCTAATAGATATTTCTATTGTGTTACCATATGGTGGTTGCTATATTTTTTTGTTTGGTTCAACCGGATGAATATGTCTTTGTACTTGATATCCTCAGAAGAGACTATTCTTTTAATGAAGCAGAAATATTATTCATATTTTTTAATTTAAGTAAAACAGAATTACCTTGCTTCTATATAAGGAATGCATGAATTTATCTAACAAGCTTGCATTTTAGTTTGCCCTTAGTCACTAAGTCATTTTTGCCCAGGCATCTTTGTCATGTGGGAAGAAGCTCTACAAAGATGATCTGCATACTCTAAGAGTATACAGTGATGATTTGTTGGTTAATACACACAGCAGAGAGCTCAGCCCTACATGTGACTCGGCTGAGGCATAGTACGTTCACCCTCTCTCCTCCTTTCCCCAAGAAACCTGATGAGTACCTGGAGGTCCATCTGGTAGAGAGCTGAGTCCAGCATGACTCTGCGGAAGGAGCTGCTCCTCAATGTTAGCTGTATTGCTGACTTGCCTTTATTTGCTTTTTGACTTATGGGTTTTTTACCTTTCTGTGTCAGTTTTATTTTCTTCTTGAATTGTTGAGCTGCTATCACTATTCAATAGTTTGAATTCTGTCTGTGTTTTTACTTTTCTTATCTTTGTGGCTTAAGCTCAGGGATTTTCTCAAACCTTAACCATTTTATCAGTAAATCCAAACCAAGGTCACAGAGTTGTGGTAGCTGGCTCTAGGAGAATTCAACCACCAAACTAAGGGTTACAGACTTATCTAGAGAGGGAGACTGAGTCATTTCCTTTTTGCCCTCATTATCACTGGAATTTCAGAATTAGCAGATCTCATCCTCCTGCACCTGTTTTTTAACAATTGACTGAAGAAAGAAAACAAATCTTTAATTCTGTTTCCAAGTCCTAGCCAGTTTCTCACCTCTCAGTGATCTAGAAGTTGAACCAATTTGGCTGAAATGAAGAAAATATTAGTGCAATTGTAAAAGATTCTACTGCTGCCAACAGCTGGTTTTAATTTCAACAGAATCTAGGTCCAGTTGTCTTCCCAATGATTTCCACCAATTCAGATTTATCATTCAATACTTCATGGTTGAATCTATATTTGATATCATTATATTACTTGAACAGGCTGTCATACACAGCGTGTCCAGTATTGGTCAAAACACATTAACTAATATTTTTATTTGAGACTCCTATTAATACTTTAAAATATACTTTCTTAAAAGTTGTAAATAAGTTTTCAACCAACCTGGTAATGCCCTAGAAAAGGAGCTATTGAATCATGCTGGGCTGGCAGCAGTGACAGTGCCCTCCTTGCTACCATTACAACAGTCTGTTGTATTAAACATGTTGTGAGAACTCTGAAGCTATATCCATACTTGTAAATTAAATATGCTTGGAGCATACTTTGGCATCGAGTTGATGAAGAATGTTAAGCTCTCAGCTTCTAAAGCAGGAGGGCTGCATGCAAGCTGCCTCTTGCGAGTAGTCTGTGAGTAGTGCTAACTCCCTAACGGTGCCTGGCAAATACTTTCAGAAGTAAGTTCTAGCTGGCCAAGGCAAAACTGTGCTGAGGCCAATTGAACAATTTAACAACATGAATGATGAAGTTATGTTGCCCAGAAATGTTGAATCTAATCATGCAAACATCACCTTATTGGATCAAGGCCTAAAAGTGGTACGGAAAACATATAGTTTGTGAATACCACCATATGGGATTGCACATATTCTGCATGGCACAGAATTTCTCAAACTCTTCGGTGCTTTCAGGTAGCAGATCAAAGGACATTTTAAAGGTTTTATAAACTTTGGCTTTATGCATATTCAAGGAAAATACAGGGTTGGATACATTCTGTGTACATACACATCTACAATAAATACTTTCATATGAGTTGTTCTCATTCAGCTTAAGCCCTGTAAATGGCTTTATTCAAATAAACCTTAACTTTGAACAAACATCCCCACTGTCCACAGCTTTGATCAGTGGCCCTCCTCCAGGAAACAGCTCTGGGTTTTTGCTTTTTTTTTCCAAGTGGGAATCAAGAGCAACAGAAGACCCATACATTTGGGAATACAAATATTGTGGGAAGGGCACAGGTGACTTCTGGCACTGGTAATCTACAACATACAGGTAGGAGACTGATGGCAGTAGCCACTCAGCAGAGCTTTTGGGACAGCCTAAGTGAGGTCAGGGCAAGCTTTTCTTTGTGCTTGATATTGGAAGCATTCAAAATTTTAATAGTAAGCGTAGAAGCCATCTCACTCTTGTGTAAGATAAATTATTTAGTCCTTCAGCCTTTGAATTGCCACTGTCGTTTTTAAAAATGAAATTTAGACTCTTAAGTCAGTGAAGCATGCTCCTGAAATTTTCTGTTCTCGTACTATTACTTGATGGATAAATAACGACTGATCTAATTATTTTTACACTGTATTTATTAAATACATTTAGAAAAATCTTCTGTTAAGTAAAAAGTAAATGATTCAATCTTATTGCAACTGTCATCATGAGCTACAGAGTTTTGAAAGGAATTGTCTGCCACCTTTTCTTGGATGTCCTTGGTTCAGTATAAATTTTCAGTACATATACATAAGCCAAAGTATCTGTTTATCTGTAATTATCTTATATTTACATGGGTAACATTGGCTTAGGTGTGAAACACAAATAGTCTCAGATCTATCCTGTTTGAATAGATTACCTTTAATTTTCTTCTTTAAGAGAAAAAAAAAAAAAAAAGAAAGAAAAATAGAGATCCTCTTTTCATTCAGAGAATATAAGCCTCTCTGACAGCACTCCTGAAGAAAGAAACCCGGAGTGGTTTTCCTGCTGACCTAACCATCCATTTCTGCCAGAATTGCCAGCAACAAAACAGCAACTGTGTTTTGCAAAGTACTTTTTTCCAACTTTGTAATTTTTTTGGCTCTTGGACTGCTAGAACTTTTACTTTTACAAGGTATAATTTGTACAAGATTCAGGAGCCTGTATATGCAATACAATACATCTGAACAAAGATCCAAGAAAAAATTAGAAACTTAAAGTATGTGTACCAAGAAGATCTGTGGATTATTTGCTTGGACTATACAACAGCAATGAAGTGAAGACATTACATTATTGCTACTAAATGATTATGCATGTTAAATTTAGGAGAGAGAGGAATGATGCCATGCTGACAGGAGATGAAATAGAGTATGGTGGCTTTGCCTGCTTTCACCGGCACAGATCTCAAAAACTAGCAAAGTCATCTACAGCACAGTGAGCCTTGCAAAGGAACCTGCCGTGCCAGCACAGTGGAAACTGTGGCCTCCTTCAAACATTGTGGTAGATAACAAAGATGTAGTCCACACTAAAACAAAATGGTATATGATTTCCCCAGTTCCGTTGTACATAGGTCTCAGATTTATGTAGCTGCATGTTCTCCTTCCAAGTCACATTGACTTCAGTTTCAAGGATTAAGACAAATATATTTTCTTTTTTTTTTTTAAGGTTCTGTTGAGAATGTAAGGTTTCGTGCCATAAAGTTACACTTGTTTTCTGGAGGTTTTTATTTATCACAAGCAGCACTGGCTTTGAAATAAAATCCAACAGGTTTCCCAGTTGATTTTGATTTAATGGACGTCTTTGGTAGAGGGCCTCAGGGTAGGCTGGCTCGAGCTATTTATCTTTATACTGGGTAGTTTATATATTTTAAGAAAGTGACAAATGGCAGCTTTAAAAAAACTCATTATGGTAATTGATTATTATAGGGAAACCTCGGAAACTTTATGAAAGCGAGCCATATTCTCTAAGTGCTGTAGCTTTAAACCAAACTTGTAATTAGAAGAATCCATAAACATTTATCACATTACGAGACGTTCAGTCAGTAAGTTTAGAATAAAACTCTGGAGTCACTTTATTGTTCTGTGTTAAAATCACATACTTTAGTGATTTTCCCTTACCACAGAGAGATTGATTTGCCCGGCTGAATAGAAGACCACACACACTCTCAGAATCTGTATAAGCAGATTTCTACAAGAAATTTGCTGCTCTGAGAAGGGTGATGGGACTCTTGGACTAATATGTTTCTGAACGTTGTATTCAAGACGTATTTTCCAAGTAGAATTTGTTCAAGAAGTTGAGCTATTTATTGTCCCTTCACTTCTTCACCTTGGTCTCTACTCTATGAAACTCTGGGTGTTCCTAGCAGGAAAATCACTGATCTCAGATTTGCCACCTCACCATCCTTATTTTAGTTGTAGCCCATTCTGAGCGTGTTCTGAGAGATTCCAGTCACAGCCTTAAGGTTTAGCAACCAGTTTATTTAAGCAAGGTTTAGTACCTGATTTATTTAAGCAAATAAACAAAATATTTTGTAAAATTATAGCTGGTGTGGCTAGGAGTTTATTTTACTTTCATTAATGTGATAAATCTCTCAAGCATAACAAAATGGGACCAAACTTTGCAATCACTATATAATCATTACAAATGTCTCTGGAATACAGAGTCAACATTTCTTGTCTGTCTTTTGCAGAGACAATTAACACTTTAGAGACCCATGCACTATTTACAGAAATGCTGAATATGATTTTAAGTATAGGAAAGTTCTTAATCATGTCTGAACTTGTGGAGTGGTTGCTGTCCCTGTGTCCAGAAAAGTAAATATTCTGCAGTTGCTTCTTTAAGAACTTTTTGTTCCTTATTTAGATCAGGATTATGTCACTAATTTCTAGTTTGACCAAGGTAGTGTACATTTCATGTTCCCTATGAAAAAGAAAAGAAAGGGCTACTCAAGGTAAACCTTAACTGAGCATAAAAGGCAGAAACTATTGCAGAAACCATGCGTGTTGCTCTGGTATATATACTTCAACAACTTTTCTGTCCAAACAAGGTGTTTTTGCAGTATGGTTTCTCAGTCATAATCTGCCGTGGTATTTCTCTTCTTCTAACCAGCTTTCATTTTGGTAATCCTCAATATTTATGATGTTTTCTTTTATGGCACCAGATCTTGCAATCAAAGGAGTGTATAAAAATGCCATCTTTTATTTCTAAAAAGTAAGTGTCTAGCCTATAAAAGTCATGTGAAAAGATTGACATTGCCACCTTAGTTATTTGTAAGGCTCAGAAGTGAGAACACAAGTGCAAGAACTATAAAAATTATTTTCTTAAAACTTTTGTTATTTTTAGCAAAGTTGTAATTTTTAGAACAGTTTCATAACCTTCTAACATATGGAGTTGGTGATGCCATAATTTATCTTCCTTTAAATATATTTTATTACTCCAGATAATGCCCTACATATAAATTTACATATGTATGTAACAGGACTAAACCACAAAATCTGAGAAACTAAGTGAAATTTTCAGAAACGAACAGTTTTTGACTCTTATAAGTGGGCACCTTCTAAAACAAAAGCTATTATAATTATGCCTATTTATTCCCCACAGCCAGGTACATCTTTTTTACCATTAACGTTTTTCTTTTTCCAAGTTTGCTTCAGTTTGTAAACCCCTCTTTAAACATGAAATAAAGATCATTGTTCCTTTGGCAACTATATAGTTTCTTTGTTGAAAGTTGATTAATTCAAATATGAAGCTCAAAAAGATACGTTACTTGGCAGCTTGATGTATACAGTAAAAGTGAATGATATCTGTTAATAGCAGAGAAGAAAATTCATGTTCTTTGTGTTTCCCCATAATAGGGCTTTTTCAAGTTAGCCAGTGTTTCAGATTGATAAACGTCAGATAAACAATGAAACGTATAAACCTCTGAGTCCTTTTGTCCATATAGTCAGTGTGAAAAGAGCACATTGGCATGTGGCAGGATCAGGCCGTAAGATTTCAAAGTGTGATGCAAATGTACTTTGAGGTGCAACTGAGCTGTTTCGATGCTCATATGTAATGTTGCCTCAGTGAATGGACATTGTCTTCCTCTATTTTTATTTTGCTTAATTAGCTGTTTTGAAGTTCTACCTGAAACCAAAATGCACTCTGCTAAAACTCTGACATGAGACAGATAACTCACAATTATAGCTGAATAGGGTGTTAATGCACAGGAAAAAATGCTTGCTGAAATATATAGATTCTCTTTAGAAATATGTTGCCATACAATGTAACAAATTAACTTTTTCTTTTTATAATCAGATTTTGTTTTGTATATATGTGCGAGATTTTTAACTAAGTGAAAATATTAATTACTGTAGAAATTGTGATGTAGAACGGAATAGGAGGTCACTGAGTTTTCCCTTCCAATCTATAACCCAAATGTTACTTAACATTTTTTCTAGGAACTGTTAGCAAAAAGATCCTGAAATGGATTTACCTTACTTGAATCTCACATCCAATTTTATGCCTAATTTCCTCATCAGTGACAAATACTATATGAGTTTTAGAAGTATATGCTATTTGAAATTTAAAATTCTGCCTTCCCCCACCCCAAGTGAAGCTGAAGTTATTTCATCTTGCAGTCCTTTTAGATATAAGCTCTTTAAACTATTGCTGTTTACAAGAACTTCAGACCACATCTCAACTTCTGTAGACATAGCATTTCAATTCCAGGAAATCTTTCCAGACCTATCACTTTAGGAAAAGAGTTAACCCTCAATACTAAGTGAAAGCAAACCTTTCACAATCATTTTCTCATTTCCCATAGGAATATTTCCATAGGAATGATGTGATGTATTCCTGCAAGTTCGTAGATTTGTCTGGTTGGGAGCACAGCCTGGAGAATGCCTTGCATTCATTAGCACAAATTAAGAGAAAGCCCCATGGTCCTGACTTTTGGAATGAGATACATCTCATCTATCATCAGAACATTAAAGGTTAGATATCTGAAATGGAGCTGGTCTCTTCTTGCTTCCTTAAAGGAGAGTATTTCACTCCCCAAAGCACTTAGCCTAACAAGTCTTGAGGCATGATGGCTGTTATGTGAAAAGGTGATGTACAAGTTTGATCTGCTACATGTCACCTTCTTACCTGGGGCACTTACCTTTCTGGAGGTGGTGCTATGTTTACTATCCACTTTAGAGGAAAAAGGAAAAAAAAAAGAAAAAAGAGAATCATTCCAATTCACTCTACAAGCTGAATAGGGACAACAGTCTAGTGATTGCAAAAGTGCTGCTATGCCAAAGCATCTCCTGATTACTGAGAGCAATGTTCGTATGGAGATGCCTTCTGCCTTTCTTCTAATGCATACTGGCAGAAAAGCTAGCACGAATTCAATCCTAATTTAGTGCAATTTCTTGTGCATATATTTGCCTGTACTAAACAGCAATATTTTATGCTTAAAGGACAGGATTTTCTCTCATTAACCCTGCACAGGTCAGTGGGATGTACAGAAACTCTAGTAAGCATTAATTTTATATCATTCGCATAGAGCAGTTTTATCAGGAATTTCCAAGATGTAAACCACTATCATGTGGAAATGCATTTACCAATACAACATTTTCACAGCATAATGTGTTTATTAGGAAAACATATGCTTCATGGTACATATGATGCTATGTTCTAATGCACATTTTATATGGATTTTTCTTTTTAACCCGTTACTTTGCTCTTTTGTTTTTAAAAGTTAATTCATTGTTATTAAACAAAATCAAAGAGGTGAAGAAAATGACATGTGGCAGCTCTTTTTGTTGCTATCATCATGTTTTATTGTTTGAATGCCTCAGAAGGTGGCTATTGTACTTTTATTGAGCAAGGAATATAATCCCTTTAAAATCCAGGTGTTGACCACATGTTTATCAGTCTTTCCATAAACAAGAGAGTTTTTCTTTCCATATCTGTTTTCTTTGTGAAAATCCAACTGAGCCTTGCAAATATGTTAATCCTGGTCTGCAAAATCTTCAAGCTCTTGATTTGATTCATGCATACTAGCAAGGGTCAAACTGAGGGGAAATAGTAAAGCAGCATTTCCTCTGAGGTGATTGTATTGCTCATGCCTTTGTATATTGCTACCAGCATAGAATGGTGGCAGGTTTTCAGTGCTGAGGATTAAAACTAATTTAATGTTTCTAAACTAAATGTGCCTAGGATGCAAAGTTCACATCCAAATTACAGTTTTATCAAATTAGGTGTTCAGATACAGTGATTGGAATTTGCTTCAAATATAAAAAGCATTCAGATCTAGCTTTTTCATTTGTTCTCATATTTGTTAAGCCTGGAGTTTTGAGCATACTGGGGGGCTGAGAAAGAGTCGTATTTCAAAAACAGCCCTCTAATTTTGTGCCTCTTATCAGACTCCTGCTTGCCAAGGCAATAAACTCCAGATTAAAATAATGTATTTTGGATACCCAACAGCTGTTTCCTGCTCCCTGGAGTCTCCATTTCTCTAAAATAATAGTTTGTAATTGTATTTATTTATTTGCACATCCTTATGTAAACATACTTAATACATTAAAAAGAGAATGATGAAAAGCGCTACTGTAATAAATATATATTTTTAAGATATGGTATAAAAGAACAAGCAGCATAGGTCTTGAAATCGCAGCTCTAGCATGAATGTTTGCAACAATAAGAATCATTATTTAATGAATTATTATCCTTTCTACAGCTCCCAAACAGGAACTCTACAGTAAAAATAAAAAATTGAGGACAACTTCCCCTAAAATGACTGTAAGAGAAGTGGATTAAGCTTTGAAAGAGTAAAGCTGTAACAAAAAAGTTGTGTTCTTTGGTGCTTATTAGATATGTTGGCATACTAAAACGTTTATAAAAAAGTAGTTCACTTGCCCTTTCCTTCCTTCCTGCCTTCCTTGCCTTGCCTTCTTTCTTGAACAAACTTGTTGGTTTTGAGGGATTTAGTACCATTTAATTGTAGAACACCTACTTACCTGAGAGTTGCAGGATCAGGCAAATTTGGGGTGATTTTCTCTACCTTATACTTATGAATGTGAGAGAAATTTATACTACTTTACCTAATTAACACAGCAAACCTTTAGGCTTCTTTCTTGTTAATTTGGAGTAATGTTACATACATGTTTCTCTTAGAATTGATTTCTAAAAATATTTTTTCTGAGTTCTTGGTATTTATTTCAGCAAAGAGTTTGAGAGAAATAAGGTTTCAAAAGTGGCGCCTTAAGGTATTTAGATGTATGGGATTTTTAAAAAATACAATCACTTTATGCTGAACAACTGAGATTACACATTTGTTGTTAATTGGCTATGTAATCATTTGATCAGCAACACTGCAGCTTTAAATAATACATTTAACATCTATAATGCAATCGTTGTTATTCTTTTGAAATATCAGCATTCAATAGTCAAATGTATCAGCAAAATAGAGACCGTAGTGGAGAAATGTGCTGATCTTGAAACAGACAGACTGACATGTTCCTGAGATCTGTAAAAACAGAGTGATTGGTGGGTTTAACATTTTGATGACTTCAGTTCTGTCTTTGTTTTGGGCTTTTTTAGGGAGTCGGGTCATTTCACAGGGCATATTTGGGCTCTCTGTACTCTAAAACTTTGCTGATTAAAGATAGTTTCTCTAAAAGGGAACTATAAAATTTTCTTGTCAGTGTAGGCAACACAGAATAACTGAAGAGGTTATTGTTAGTAGTCCTTGCAGTTTGGACTTAAACTCCAAGTTAATTGTGAACATATAAGTCCTTGGACTAAAAGGTAGAGCTAATGTTTTGTTATCTATGGTGACATGTCCTCTCTTCTGAAAAAAGTAATATTTCCTACAAATAGGCAACAGGCACATGGCCTGTTGGATCAGGTTACATCAGGTTATGTTGTGTTACATGATATGACATGCCCTGCAGTGACCTGAGGCAATGTCATCTTGTGTTACCTTGGTAAGGAAATACTGTTCTTTATTAAGCAAGTGAAGAGAAGGCAAATCATCTCTAGTAAGAAGGAATTTCTGTGCTCTCTATAGGCAGAAGCAGTTAATGGCAAGTGGTCTGTTCTTCTGGTTTTCTTTCGACTAATTCTAGAGAGTCTAAACCCGATATGAATCATGTCATGCTATTATTTACTAGTTGGCATGTACTTTAAAAAATCTAATTTAATATATTCCAGAGTACACACAGAAAAGAAATTCCTGTAGTGCTACAAAGAGGTGTAGTACTTGGAGAGTGAATAGACAATAGCACCTATTTGCTTATGGAAATGAGAAATTTTGCAAGAGGGATATTAAGTAATCTTCTTAGATGGAAATGCTTAGTGTGGGAAGCCTAACTATTTATACATTTTTATGCATAGACTGGTCATTATTACTCTTCTACAGTTCTTATAAGCTTCTTGCTTAAATAGTACATTATGAAAATGAGCTATTGCAACTGCAAAGTATGATAAAACTGAGTCTACTGTATGACCCTACCCGTGACTCTATCAGGATAGGTACTCTCAATAAGTAAGTCTTGAGTTAGTGCATTATGGGATATTATCAAAGGAACCCATTGTGTTTGGTCATTCAGTGTAATGATCTTTAATATTATTTCCTATTGATACATTCGGCATGTAAATTCACTTTTAAAAGATTTGCACAAAGAAAGTGAACACTATTACACAGGTACAGCTATCTACTGATTTTACAGTAAATTACTGGTGCGTGGTAGAGAATGTAACCTCTTGGTTATATTCTGCAGTAAAAGGAATGGGTTAGAGAGGTTTTTATGCAAATTAGTAATGCTCTGTGTTGGAAGCCTAATTGTACTTTTTATTGTTGGACAAGTCAATACTGCTTTAATACACATTTTATAAGCTCCTTGCTAAAATTGTATATGAAAGAGATTAGTTCCCATAGATGAAAGGCATAATCTTAACAATGAGGCCACGTAAGCAGAATGGTTGAAGTACTGATAAAGGATTTGTTAGCTCCAACATAGAATAAGTCTTATTAGTCTTATTAGTCGCCACTATTTGACCCACTACAATTCATTGTATAATTCACATATACTCAGTGATGGAATGAACAACAGCTACTCTAAGTGTATTCTGGCCAGATACAATAAATAGAAATGTGTGAAGTACCTTGCCATAAACCAGAAACAACAGAAATTCATTTTTCTGTAGGTATTCTTGAATGGGGAAAGCAAAATAAAAAGTCATTTTAAAAATGAGCTGTTTTTAAAAAACTACTGGGCAGCACATCATGAAGGAGGCTGGAAGAGAAGGTCAAAGTTCAAGTTTGGCTTGCTGTCTCACTTGATCTAAATCTTCCCACATGCTTAGCTGTGCTCATTATCAAAAATAATAAAATTCAGATGTTGGAGAACAAGAGTTCAGTTCATCAGAAGAAAATCTGAAGAAAATTATCTTCAAAATACAGGTTTCACATTAGGAAAAAAATGTCAGTTGTGCATGTTTTCCTGAACAGTCCTTGTTTTTTAAGCTAAACCCCATACAAAGACTTTTTTCTTTTCTATGGTTGTAACAACAGTGGTGACAGAGGCAGTGAAGAAAAATGGAAGAACACGAGTCTATTTTAACTAAGGACTTTCAAGAAAAAGGAAACCAGTCCTATGAAATAGAAAAATTGAGAGGTTAAAAGAAAAAATAAAGTGATACTTAACAAAGATTTTTTGGTATTCCTCAGCTTTAAAGAATTTATCGAAATATATAGGAATAACCGGATGACAATATCATACAAAATAGAGACCAGACAAATGCGTAACTGCAAATCTGATGAGATCTTCACTTGTGGTCTTCAATTATGTAATTTTTTTCCCCTCATGTGGTGGATCATGCAACACTAATGGGAGACTGAACAGACTTGATCCTCATCCCATCCACCAAAGCCATGCCAAAGAAAGATGTTAAATTATAATAACATTTTAGTAAATCCAGACTACAGATTATATACATGGTCCTATGTCTGCAACTCTTTTATTAATTTCTACTCTTCTCTGTGTAAACTTGTGCTGCAGAGAGTATTACCTGCCCATATCTAGAATAGGTTTTGGATTGGCTTTTCCTTTCAATCATGCTAACTGATCTATCCCAGTTCTGTACTATGTACACTGTACTTGTCAGACATATATTTCACATGTTATAGCCTTTGTAGCCACACCTTTCAGATGAAATGAGCATCTGTCCTATTTCTTGGGATGATGTCATTCAGCGTTTGAGGGTTCATATGTAATAAACCTGCACAGTTGGTCTTTCCTTGTCTCCTGGAAAGAGTCCTATCTATGAGACTCTGGTCCAAATTAATGTTTACCATCACTTTGCTTCTTAGTTTGCATTGCTTAAAGTGGTGCCCTAGATAGACAGGCATCCTTCTGACCTGTCCTGTCCTTACCATTTCCTCATGCTAGCCTTTCTTTCATTGGTTGGGGTTTTGTTTGGGTGTTTTGTTTTGCTTAGAATTTGTACCTTTTGTCTTGTTTTACCTCTTGGTCTTGATTTCAAAAGAAAAACTACTTTTCCTTGAGTCTGAACAGACTTTCACTCACATAGACCTAGTGCTACTGAAAATGGAAGGCATACAGCAGTTATTTGCAATAATAACACTTGCAGTTCAAGGCTCAAATGAAGCATTTCAGAGCAGCAATTGCAGTATGTTGTGCAATATGAGCTTTGGCGAACCAGGGGATAAGGCGACATCAAATTGTCAGAGAAATTGAAGACATTCTTCGCTCTTTTTAGCAATATAGATAAGGCAGTCAGCAAAGCAGATATTTATGGGAATGAGGGGGAGGAGGACAAAGGGGAAGATCAGCCGAGTTTGCCTAAGCCCTGTGCCTCTTCTTCATAGTGCAAACAATTGCTCATTTTATCTAACTTTAGCAGTTTAAAAGACAGGTATCCACGTTAAGCAAATCATCTGGGTTTCCACTACAGTCAAGAAAGAGAGATAGACTCTTCCAGAGCTAATTTATTCCATCCTAAAATATATTATAGATCATATTGATTATTCTCTGGAGGTGTCTATTTCTTTCCATAGATTAGAAAGGGAGTCTAGATGATTAGCTTAAACAACTAACTTGGTAATAACTAACTGTTGGAGTTAGCTATGACGAATTCTCACTCTCTGAGTTTTAGATAGTGAGTACTTCAACTTGTCCATTATTTAATTCACTACTGCTATTTTTCTCCACGCTTATTCTCATTCCCCAGTCAATTCAGTTGAACAGATGATCAATTCTACCCTCTCTTCCTCACTGAAATGATTTCCATGTATTTTACTTCAGATGTAACAGATTTTATATTCAGTGTCTCTATTCTGGTTATGGTATGTAGAAGAGGGTTGGGGTGTTTTCCAGATTGGGTCCAAATTTTCAGGAAGTAAGAGAGGATCTTCAGATCTAGGTTCATTTTCTTTTTTAGATATGGAGGTAAATTTTTAACAGAGAAATTGTTAAACCCTTGTGGTTTGCAGAAGCCTGGACTAATCCCTTTAAGAGTAGTCCTGTTAAATGGATTTGCTCTCTTGATCTTAGGTGGAAAGAACATTTCTTCTCCAAGTTCCTTTTCTAAAAGGCTTTATATTGACAGGGTTTTTAGTTTTGGGCAGCACTTAGAAAAAATAGATGGAGTCATTTTATATCATCTTCTTGTTTTTCATACTGTAGGCTTTCATGGCAGGAATTACTAGAAATTTGTTCATCGTGTGCTTTTTGACATAATCCACTCAGTTGTTTTGCTGATGGCATGAAATTTATTTTACATTGATTTGAAATATTTACAGTAAGAAAATTATTTAAGATAAAATGGTGCCTCAAAACAGTTGCCTCTTCATTTAAACAATGTTAACAAGACATTGAATATCATATTTGAAAAGGCTGAAATTGCTAAATATTGAAAGGTATCATTGTTTCAGTATTTTAAAGCATTTTATGGATCTCAAAATAGCCTCCAATAGTCCCGCAACATCTTTTAACTCAGCTAGTTGTCAGTCTTTAGTGTTCAACATTTTATTTGGCTATTTGCAATTTTTTAATAGAATACACTAATAAAAATTATATTGTTAATTCCTGCTGTAACTAGGTGTCGTAACAAAGCCTTTGGCTGATATTACTTTTTTAAACAAAAGATATTTCTTAACAATTTGGTTTGCTTTCTCCTGGTTCTCACTGCAGCTCTTAGTTAAAACTTGCATACTCAAAATAGGAGACTGGCTTATTTTTCTGTTTAGAGAAAAAGCTTTATAGGAAGAAGTCACTATATTGTTCTTGAAATACTTCATCTTATGAATACACAGAATTTGCCAAACATCAGGCAGATTTGGGAGGAAGAAGCCTCCTATCAGAGAGAACAGTATTGACCATATGACAGAGAAACAGCTAAGTAGCTACCAGGTTCTTCCATTCTTGTGATGTCTGTACTCACCACAGTCTCCAGAGATGGTGATGTGAAGTCTTCCTTTTGTCCTCTGCCCTTACATAGTTTAAGAAATCTTGCTTTGATGGCTTTGCCTTTAGTGAAAGGTCAGTGATTGTGCCCTTGTTTGACATAATTGATGGTGTAGTTAATTAGAATTATACCGTACTTAAAATAGCCTGTGCTTCTAAGATCTGTAGTGGAACAGCTACCTCCTGCAGAGTTTCTGAGATCTAAAGAAGGGTAGTTTCTTGAGCACTGTTTACAAGCTCCTTTAGCTTGCTTGTAGCATCTATAATCTGTAGAAGAAAGACTCCCTCCTGTGGAACTAATAAAATCCACAGGAGAAATGCTGTGGGTTTCCTGAATCCTCGTTCGCCAGTAAGAATTTAATAAGGTTGCAGCCATCTTTAGGTGTGAAGCCATTAAGTTCCATCATGCATTCTAGGTCTACACAGGCCCATGTTATCAGCATGTTACTTCACTTTTAAATGGCATACCTTTAATGACATCAGGAATAATAACTAAAAGCTCAAAATTTAATCAAATCTGCTTAATACACATACCAAGTAATATTTCAAATATCCCTGAGTATTCTAAGCAAAAAAAACCAGGAGTATTCCTGACACAGTATTTTTTAAGTGACCACTGCTGAAATAACCATGTCATTAACTTCAAAAGGAACTAGTATGATTCCTTTACATTGTGAAAGGCATTGATGCTATTATGGGAAGCAGCAAACTGACATATAGAGTAACATATTTCCCATAGTTGTAGTCTGTCCCCCACCCTGTTCACCTTCCCCCCATTTAAAACCTGCTCACAACCCCAAATGTTTAGTGGATAAAATATTTAATAAATTACTTATATATTCCTGCACCCTTCAAAATCTAGTAACTTTGATTTGCTAAAACTAGAGTAGTCTCTTTGTCAATTATTATTTTATAATGGAAAACAAAACTACACAAAGATAACCATTTCTGTAACGTAGCATTTTTTGTTTATGTCACCTATGAAAGGAATATACATTTTAGATTATCTTGTTATAAACTGTGGCTGACAGGACAATAATTTAGATCCTTTTCTTTAAAGATAACAGAGATTAAAAGAGAATTACTGTATCTTCTGGTATGTGTACAATTCATTACTAGCTATCGTAGTTTCAATACCATTTCAGCTTCAGAATCATAGATATTTTAATGCACAAAATGTATTAATTTAGGAAAAAAAAAGCCCTAACAACCCACACTAAAAAGCAGAGGTTTCTTTCAGTTCTTTCTCTCCAAGCAGGCTGCTTACTTAACCTAGTACAAGAAGCTAGTGTGAGTTTCATTGACTTGTTTTAAAAAAATCAGTTAATCAAAGAATAATGGATAGGATGTCTTCATCTGACAACATCTGTTGATCTGAAACAGGAGAATAGCCAGTGTGACAGTGAAGGTGTTCTCTACTTTTTTTTCCCAAGCTGAAAAAATGGGGCATAGAGCTGTACAACCCATAACAATGTGCATGTCTTTATATGATGTTGTTCACCAGAGACTTGTCAATAGACTGAGCCATATTGGTTCTGGCAGTCTTTCTATTGGGACAATATTTGCCTTGAAGTACTATCTTTTCTCTTTTTCAATGTCAGCCTGAAGGCTCTTAGACAGCATATGTTCATTTCATGTCTTAGAGATATTGCTTCTGGTATTGCAAATGCATTACCACATTGAGCTTTTTTGTAAAACAGATGGTACATATTAAGGTCTCAGTTTCTTAGACAATTTCTGCAACAATTGTACTGCATTCTTCACATTGACAAAAACATCATCAGCATCATGCAGTGAGGCACTAGATTATGTCAGAATGTTAAATGAACGCCCACAGCAGAAAGAGTTATGAAGGTGAATCAACTCCCTTAGAGAAATGAAGAAGGGTGTTAGTTATATTTGGTGGATTCGATTCACTTAAAACTTAACGCCCTGATCCTGCAAATCAATTTGTTTGGGTGGAACTTAGCTTGCAAGAATTGCTGTTGATATGCAGGAATCACATTTGGAATAGATGTTATTTTTTGTAAGCCCGGGTCTTTAGACACATTGAAGGAAGCAAAGAATTAGGTAAGCACAAGAGACAAGCTGTAAAGTGGTCACTGAGGGATTATGAGAATGACAGTGAAGCAGAGGTTCATGGGCTGGAAGCTTTAGTACAGAACTGGGCCAAATTAGAAGACCATCTAGGACAGGCTGTCAAAAATCTGTGTGTGCAGTGGAGAGGCAATGAACAAGAAGGAAATTAGGTGTACTCTCCCAGAGAGAGTGTAGAAGATGCTCTCTGATAACATGAAGGTGCCTTCAGGCAGAACTAGAGAGATTGGTTCGACAGTTATTTGCGGTAGAAAAGACACAGGGAATGGTCCATTGGCATCAGCAGCCTACTTTTAGGGTATTGTGTTTTTATCTACCACTGTAGCGTCGGGTTTGTTGAGAAGGTACTGTCTCAGTGACTAAAATGTAAACTGGATTACTTTGTCCTCATTTCAAGTGCCAGGTCAAATTTATAAGGGTAGAAAGTGGGACTTCTAAAATAATTTGGGTCAGGATAGAGGTTAGCTGGCACAACTGGATGTCAGGATACACACAGAAAGGTCTGAGTTTGCCCTATGGTCATTCTTTCTTCTGTTGGCAGGTAAACAAGACTGCTTTATTATGCTGCTACCCCATAAAGAATAAAGATATTGTTCCTTCACATGAACTAATGACCTTCTTATGAAACCTACATGGCTTCCTTCTGAGTGTGAGATTCGATGAATGAAAAGAGGGGGAAAGCAATATTTGAGCACCAGATTCTAATAAAACATTAGTGTGGAGGGTGTGTAGTGTGAGGCTATGTACACATGTGTATACCTTGAGCAGATAACCAAAGCTTCCGAAGTGGTTTATACCCCACCATTCAACATGAAGAAGCAGTTCATTTTAAGAACTCATGAGACAGTCATGTCATAGCAGTTAGAAGGGTCTTATAATGTGCAGTACTGGTTTGAACGTTATCCTTTATAGGAACAACAGTTAGACCTGAAACACTGCAGATGGTGAGCAGAGTTTTGTAAGTGATAGGAGGCTGTATTTGCTGACAATCAAGTGATATCTATGAATACCTCAGAACACCAGGTTCTAAGCAAGTTTTGTATTTGCTTCTATAAAGTAATGGCATTAACTGTGGCACGTAAAAATTGTACATGGGGTTAGGCTAGTATTTCCAGTGCTCTACTAAACTGTTAAACTAATTTTTCTCAGGAATTTACCATTTTCTGTACTTCATCAACACCCTCCTTGGTTTGTTTTTCCTATGTTCCTCCAGTCATCTGGTCTTTCTTCCTATGTTGCACTTCCACTAGTCACAAAGATATGGGACCTCAGATTTCCAACTTAGTAAATAATACTTAACTTCACAGGTTGATAGGGTATTAAAGTAATTTTAAAAAAAAAAAAAAAAAACAAAAGGAAAGTGTAGCCAAAAAAAGATGTACAAACTCAGATGACTGCACATTGTATTAAATTAATAAATAAATACGAGTTCCATGCAGAGTTCGAAAAGAGCCTATATTTCTAAGAGGCCAGGAATATATGAATCTATTCATAATGTTATTGGAATTGATCATAATTTATTTCTGCAGAAATAAAATTTCTGATTCCTGTATTGGTAGGAACAGCTGAATCCAGTGAAGGAATTACAAAGACAGATGATATTTTGCCTATTTCTTCCCTTGGGGTTCCTTTCTATCTAAATAGGCCGGATCACTTTCACAGAATCACAGAATCACAGAATCACAGAATCCCAGAATCACAGAATCACAGAATCATAGGGGTTGGAAAGGACCTCAGGAGATCATCTGGTCCAAGCCCCCTGCCAAAGCAGGCTCCCTAGCTCATATTGCACAGATAGGTGTCCAGATGGGTCTTGAATATCTCCAGAGATGGAGACTCCACAATCTCCCTGGGCAGCCTATTCCAGTTCTCTGTCATCCTGACTTATCAGGCTGAATGACTGTCCTGGTTCTGGCTGGGATAGAGTTAATTTTCTTACTAGCAGATGGTATAGTGCAGTGTTTTTGATTAAGGATGAGAATAACATTGATAACACACTTATGTCGTAGTTCTTGTTAAGCAGACAAGGATTTTTCACCTTCTCACACTGTCCTGCTAATGAGAAGTCTGGAGGTGCCCAAGAGGCTGGGAGGGAGCACAGCAAGGGCAGCGGAGCCAAACTGGCCAAAGGGATATTTCATACCATATGATGCCATGCTCTACATATAACTGGGGAAGCTGGCAGGAGGCAGTGTGGCTCAGGAACTATCTCAGCATTGGTTTTGGGTGGCGAAAAATGGTGCTGTGCATCACTTGTTTGGTATATTATATTATTATTATTGTTGTTGTTGTTGTCTTCTTGCCTACTAAATTTTCTTTATCTCAACACACAACTTTTACCTTTTTCATTCTCTCCTTGATCCCACTGGCAAGGAGGGAGTGTGGTTGCTTTGGCTGCCAGCCAGATTAAACCACAACAATGACTTACTCATTTCAGTGCCAAAGACATTTGGAAGCTATTTATTATTCTGCTGGATCAGACCAAAATAGCTTAAATTTGCCTGATTTTTTTTTTAAAGGTGAGTGTCAAATCTGTGACAATCAGGCCTTTTGAAGTCATCTTACACAACCAGATATTCTGATAACTTTTGGTTAGTCTTTTCCTTGAAAACTAATGAAATATCTTCATAAAACTTCAAGACCCCAAATTCTTCTGAGTGTGATCTGACTAAAGATCATACACGTAGATTTCCGAATATAGAGAAAGCCTGAAACAAGAGCTGTGATGCTTCCTAGTAATTACACAGGGATCTAGGTCACAACATTAAGCTCTGCGGAGAAGTTCTAGAAGAAGGTATATCTTCTTGCAAAGTGGCATGAATTCCAACAAAGTATTGGACAAATAAAAACATTTCAATTACTAAAACAAGAGTGTTATTTACACCAAAGTAAAATCTGCTGAGCACAGAGAACAAAATTGAGACACACATCCACCTTATCCTGTAATTGAACATGAGCCATCTTGTAGATTTTTATACAGGGTTCACAAGGATTTTTGGTTTACTAGGACAGATGAGTTTCTATGAACTTGTTGTGCTCCAAATTAATGACAACACCTTGTTTTGCCAGTTCTTATGCCCATTAGGGAGATGAATAATTCATTCTAAAGATGTGCATGGACTGAGGTACTCATGTTTCTGATCAGCTTTTACAAACAGGAAAGAAATGTCCACTTTACATAAACTGCTGAGGAATGTATATTTAGTTCTTTCCATTTAATTTAATTAATTTAATTTAATCATTGATTCACTCTGTTATTCTACAGTTTCACAGATTCTGAGGATAAGCTATATAGCAGATTTAATATTCAGCAAGGAGGGCATGTACATTATTTTGAGCTGAAAAATAATTAATTTTTTTAATGATTGTCTGACTTAAAAATACATGCAGATAAGTAAGAGAAAAAGCACCTCTGATGTTTGTAGAAGGCTCACAAACAGCAATTTAAGGTCCGTGTTCAATGGTTAAATTAACAAGCAAGTCATTCTGGCAAATTTCCAGTTTTCACAAATTAAAGGCATTTTTAATACTGATAAATCCTTTGTCTTTCAGCAGTTCAGTGCATGTGCTGTGTTGATATTTTCTGATAATACCGTACAAAGTTTATTTATCTTTCATTGTGCTTCAGCTAAACATGGGCATGGGGTGAATTCTTGTGAAAAGAAAACAAAGGCTATTTTTTATTTATTATTTTATTTCATTTTTTTTGAAACCAAAAGAAATTCCTCACATATCACTTGGCCCTATGAGCAGAAGGTGTGATGGAAAGGGGCTGAAATGGTAGAGACATCAAATGCTTTAAAAGGCAGCACTTGAGTGTTTAAAAAATAGACTGTCAGCTGAAATGTTTCAATGTGAGGGAGAGAGAAGGAGAGGCTCAAAGGTGTTTAAAAGGGCTGCTGGCGAGACTTGCATCAGGAGCAGTAATAGTGAGAAATTCATTGGCGCTGATGATGGAGGGGGCAGTATCAGAGACGATTGCGGCGCTGAAGGTGCTGGCACTAGAGCTGCAAATGGTGACACTGGTGGCTGTGGGAGGGGTGGAGGTGACAGCTTTGTTAGCAGCCTGATGTCTGATGAAGAAGCAAATGCCTCTTTCAGAGCGCACCCTTCACCTTTATGTTAAAAATAGCAAGTGGGAAGCTATTTAAAGGGATTTGGGGGATTCTGGTTCTCCTTTGCCATATGGGTGGCTGCTGACATCAGATTTGGTGCTTCTCTTCCCTCCTGAACTGCAGCATTACAAAGCAAGTGGGAAGCTCTGAATTCACTGATGTCTCTGTCTGCAGCTTTCATGGGAGTCATTCATTTTGTTTGTGATGGAACTTTATCAGAAAATAAGAAAGTGTCCCTTAATTACACACGCCTTCAGTAAAGAAAAAGAAGCAAAATAGGAGTTTTAAATCGGATAATGAATACGTGCCCTGGATTGTTGTTGTTCTCACTGTTATTGTGTCTGTTACAAGTTTGTTTCTGTTTTACTCACTCAATAAATATCATCTGCTTCTAAAAAACCTGCCAGCCTTGCTGCTTCCTGAGAGTTTCTACTGTTTAAGTTAAGGTAAAATTGTAGGACTCCTCAGGAAAGTACTTGCCTTAACCAGTTTCTTCACGAGTCAATCTTCAGGTTAAGGATTGCTTCAACGTTAATTCAAAATTGACAGTGTTCAGATAAAGAAGTGCACTTCAAGAAAGCCTTCTTTTCCCTCCCCAAAATCTACACCAAAGCAAAGGAAAAGAGTCATTTCTAGAGGGTTTGTGTTTTTTTTAAATTCAGTGCAATTATCATGGTATAATAATACTGTGTTCACACAAACTAATGAACACCTAAATTCAACAGAAGTTTGTCTGTGGCAACAGTAGTTTGTTGCCATTTATGAAACACCATAATTCACTTCAGAATTTTTTCCAACTTTTCTGCCGTTGTAATAGTAGGGGATGTTGAGGAATATTATGTTTAGTCACTAATAGACTTATTCTTTTCCTGCCTCACAAAACTTCTTTGAAAAAATGAGACAAAGTGCTATGTCTTCAGGACATTTCCCAGAACATTATAAAAGCTAAATCCCAGAGCTACAGTTTTAGGGATAAATGTTGGTAATGTATTTGCAGCAGTGTCAAAGTAGAATACCATGCCAGTTGTTAACAAATATTTTTAATGTACAGAAGGAGCTTGTGCACTAGTGCTATAGTTTTAAATGTGTTTTTGGGAAGAAAAAAAAAGGAAAAAACACAAAAAACCCAAAACCAGAACAAAAAAACAACCCAAAGCAAAAGTACATAGTAAACCTACAAATACTCTTTATACAGGTTTTCCTATTTTGCTGCCATTCCTCATGTAAGTAAATAAATGAAAAGTGCTAATATGTTTTGTATTTTAAATCACAAATGTGAGGAGTTCCCCCTGTGATTTTCTTTCAGACAGCTTCTCCATTTCTCTAGCAGCACTCTAATATATACATGTGTGTGACACCAGAGTTCTGAGAGTTGCTGGAAATGGCACCATTTCAGAGGCTTGTTGGCAAACAAAAATCTGGAGATATTTATAGATAGTAGCATTCCAGCCTCCGAGTAAATAGTTGACTAGTCTTTTCTGCTTCTGGCCAAATAGTAAATGTTAAGATTGCTTCCAACGGGGCACAGGTATTCATAGCAGACACATGTCTTGGTCTTGTTTCAATTCTCTGCAGAATCCAAAGAGCTGGTTTTAATTCTTGTATGAATTTATAGCCTTTCTGCTTGGACCTCGGATTGGTTCAGTACTGGAAGCCAACTGAACATGGAATCAGCAAGGCATCTTATTTTAAATTTTTAATTTTTTTATTTTTAAATTTACTAACACAGCCACTGAGCATTTGAACTTCTGGAATTTTCTGACCTCTTCTAGCAGGGTTAAAACACTTCTTGTTGTGGCTGGAATGAAAATTGTAGAAAGCAAATAGAAGAAAAAAAAAGGCAAGAAAAAATTCTTGTAGTAAGTAAGAACAAGGAAAATAGAGTTGATGGATACCTGATACCATGTTTTTGATTCTATGCCTTCTGGAGAGCATGAGGAAGAGCTTAGATAAGAAAAACCAACAGGGACACCGTCAAGGTACCAAAGGTTGACTGACAAAGAAGAAAGATGAGGTTCAGCCATGTGTAATTGTGCATGTTTCCTGCTTTATTATTTTTATAGCATTTGGGTCTGCACTCTTTTCAGTCTTTGCTGGTTGACTTTTTAATCACCTTATCCTGAATTCAGAGAAAACACCAGCAACACCTAATGAGTTTGAACAAGTAACAGTGAATGACAGTTTATGCAAGCTTCCTGTGCTGCTTCAAACCCCTCCTAACACCCGTGATTTGCCTGCCTAGTGGTGCCCCCACTCATGCCTGATGGTTGCTTCTCAGCTGCTTTTTTAGACAGTAGACCTTTACATGTTGCAGTGTCCTGTTTTTCCTCAGAAAAGCTCATTCCGATGAATACCAATCTCACGCAGACAATTCAAAACGCTTCTGAGCAAACTACCTAAAAATCCTCATGTAAACATTGTATAAGTTATTCATGAATAGATCCCTAAGGCCCATATCCTCCCTCTGCATGTAAAAAAAATTGCACGATGTGTGTCTTGTAGGTGGGGGGAGAACAGAGTGGAGGTTCATCTCAGATCTAAAGCTGTTAAGCTATTTCCAAGCCATCATGCAGGCTCTTTGGCAGAAAGAATGGCATTGCACTGAGATGGCTGGGGGTGCTGCCAGCAGGTCTCACAGAAGAGGTCTTAGAAACGCTGGGGCTCCTGCCTGCAGATCTTTGCCCATATATGTCTGCAGTATCTACTAAGCAGTGGTTTATGACAGCTGGTTTACAGAGTATTTCCAGATTGTCTTCAGAGTAGTAGATTTTCTGACATATTTCAAAAAAGTGCAACTTCCTGGGAGTCGTATAATAAATATCCTGGACCAGATCACTCCGCAGCTTCTGAGGATGTATTTTCTGACCCACTTGTATTCAGGAACACAAGTCCCTACCTATCCTCTGCACAGACTTCAGGCCTGCCTTTATCCACTCTTTCTTTACTGTCAATTCAGTTGTGAACAGGCCTGCAGAATACTGGAAGGTTACCGAACTCAAAGGAAAAGAGGCCAATTACAAGTGACCTGGAGGGAGCAAAGTACGTGTGAGACTGAAGGGTTATGGTGGAATGGCTGGCAGGAGTTGAGGGTAATTTTGTACTAAAACTCTAAAGGCTTCTATCAAAAGGATAAAAAAAAATATACATAGTGGAATTTAACCAAACAGACACACCTAGCTCATTAGAGTGTGCACATATTTATTTTTATCTTATTATTCAATTGCGGGAGAGATGAAGCTGAGATTGGAAGGTTTGCCGGCTGTGGATCTGGTTCAAAAGTCTTTCAGGTAGGACCTACAGCTTAAAATGTACCTCTGAAAGAAAACCTTCAAGTTTTACATCATTATATCCATTCTGGACCCTAAAAGTTGGAAAGAAAAAAGAAGGAAAAAAAAAAAGGAAAGAGTAGCTGTAAGCATAAATTTTTTAAAATACTCCTTCTACCAAGGCACATTTCAAAGTATTATTAGTGAAAATAGAAGCATATGTAAGCCAAATGTGGCCAGCCAGTGATTACTGAATTTTCCGTCTCATTTAGAACATTAAAACTTATAGCTTTGAAAGGATTTTCAGCAATCCATATATGTGTGCTCATAGTTCTATTCAAAAATATATTGCATACTCTTGTCATACCATTTTGTAGTTCTTTCTGAGAGGAAACATAATCAAAATGCTATTCAGCCTTTGAAAGCCTGTAGGTTACTTCATCAGTAACAATATTACTATGATCTCTATTAATTGTGATGTGACTTCCTTGTATGATTTTCCTACATTTGCAAAGAAATCTCAAGGTGACAGGCCACCTCAGAGGTGGCTCTGCATGACAGCGTTTGATGCCAGGTTTCCTCACCAGCTTCTTTCTTACAGCCATGGAGAGTGAGGTGTTGTAAAAGCTTTGGACCCTTTGCTGAGCACTTTCATCTTCATGTCAGGTATCTCAGAACGAGGGCTCTGCACTCCTAATTCCAAGGGAGCCATGACAACTTTGAAGGTCTTGGTGAATGTGCGTTGATATTATAAAAGATAGTTTTCCCTTGATCCTTAGAATTTTATTGGTTCTGCTGAATTCCACTTTGCAACTGGGAAGATACTACTGGGATTCCTTGTCCCTTGGCATGACTGTATGGATAAATGAATAAAACAGGGTTCAGGATCAGAGTCTGAATCAGAAGTATCTCTGCTTTCACGCTGGATGGCAGACAGCCAAAGTGAGCTAGCAAAAATCTGCTTCTGGATATTGCTGTGGATTTAGCCAAACTTCAGACCTGGAATCCACAACATGTCTTCTCCTCATGCAGTATTCCCAACATGGGTCAAGCAATGCCTTGCCCTTCCCTGAATTGTGTTCTGCTGGTGAATAGAGCATGAGGCAACTCCATGTTCACTTCTCTGTAGAACCAGCAGGGAAGAAAAGAAGACAGTTTTGTGCAGATCCATACCCAAGCCCAGAGGGACCTGAGGAACTTCTGGCTGAAGGCAAGGAGGAAGTGGTCAGACAATACTTCCTAACTTCCAAGACAAACATTTGAGCAGCTTTTCTCCAGGTAGCTGTGGATCTGACTTCTCACAAAGTCTGTCAGCTCCATGCAGGTAATTTCACAGGTATTAGATCCTCTGCTACTAGAAAACTTCCATCTTGACATGGAGTCATTGTGCAATTTCCAAAGAAGCTTACTACTCTTGTTAGTCTTGATTTGTAGCATCCATTCTGAGGCTAAGCAGGCTGTTCATACTGTACAGAGCTATTGTTTCTGACCACATGGGTATTTCGGTCATTAATTCCCTTTAAACTTCTTTTTATTTCAAGATGGTGAAAAATTCAAATTGTAGTGGCCATCATTACCTACTGAGTGCCCAAATTATCACTGGAGATAAGATTTTCCTGAGAGTGATTTAGAGTAGGAAACTAAATTTAGATGCTCTGACTCATTCTCAGTAAAGTTTATCTCCCAACACTGAGTATAGATGAATCTATGGAGGTTAGTTCTTGTAAAACAAACTCAGCTTTTGTACTACCTACTTCCAAGTAGTTATTTCAGAATAATCATGGCCAAAGGGAAGAACAAAAAGGGTATTCAGTGAAGAAGATTAACAAAAGTGCAAACTGGACAAACACCACACAGCTCCAGATTCTCAGCATGGTTTCGCTGATAGATGATCATCGTAAATATCTGTTCTGCCCCTTTGAACATGCAGGTGTATAGCAGATGCAAAAGAACAGATTCTATTTTAAAGTCAATTTGTACATGTGCAAAGTCCACCTTCTGCAAGGTACAAGGCAGACAAAGATGTCCAGTATGCTGAAGCTGGTGTTATTTTATTACATTTCTCTATCTCTCACTTTTTGTAATATTCATAATTAGGCACTTGAAAACTTATTTCAAGGAACGACAAACACTCATTTCTGGGTGTTTAATATTTCTTGATTTTTTTTTTCTTTTTCTTCAACACAAAGACAGGTATATTCTCCTTTGGAAAAATGTGATAGCTGTCCCCTGATTGGCAGGAAGATGAGATATTCAGTGAACTGCTCTTTCACCGTATGACAATGCAGTATTATTTTCTTATGCTGGCCAGACTGAGTGATTTTCTTATGGACAGGGTACTTTTCAGACTGACCCACCATGCATATAGACAGGACTTTTATAGCTGCATTAAGCTAACCTACATTTTAATGCACAGTCTTCAGTGTGAAATTAAATTTTTGTAGTCTCTATTCACACAAGCCTTTTTCTATAACCCTTTTACATAATTTGATATAATTTGAAGTGACTAACAATGACTGATAATTGTAGGGGTAAAATGTACCCCTAAAGAAAAGAACTTTCATAGGTGAAGGTTAGGATCCTATATCCAGCTGTGTTGGCCAAATTGATATTAGTTTAATAACCTGTAAACTGTGCTAGAAAAATGTAATTGTCCTGCATTACAAGGGTACTCCTTTAACTGCACAGTTTATTCAAATGTATAATCTAAATAATTGAGTACCTATGCATACAATAGAACATTGCTTCATATGCAAACACCATTTAAGAGACAGTTATATCCAAACAGATGGATAAAAAAGATGCCTGAATATAATTGGTTTGCTTTTGATTATTCCACAGATACAAATTTACTTAAACAATAAGTCTAGACAAGGTAGGATTTATTGTCAGACAAAATTCAGTTTGGTAAAGTGAAGCTGAGGGATTTATGAGGCACTTAGTGGGACTGTTTTTTAATCTACTTCTCACCTTGCAGTTTAATAAGGGTAATAGGAGAAAAGGAGCAGGCTTTTCTTCTGAACCACAATTTATTTATTGCCTTTAAGGGGATACTAAAAGTGTTATCAGTCTGTATCATAAAGTTATGTCATATATGTGTGCACATGGATACAAAGATCTACACTACTGAAATGCAGAAATTTAACCAAAAAATAAAAGCGGAAAGTAGAAATAGAGCAACTATGCAAACTGGCTGAATTTCCAAAGCTCTGGGTATATAGAAACTCATTTGAAAGTCTCAGACTCTCTAATTTATGTTGTGGCATTTCTTCAGGAACTTCCATTGTGCGGAAAAACCTCCTGAAGTCATCAGTGCTCTGCGTGAGCACAGGAGAAAGTCTGTGCCACAAGTAGTCTTCAAATGATTTCTGAATCTGGGCTTACAAATGGACCTCTGGACAAATGGACCTCTGAAGACCATGACTGCATAAGCTCATGGACCAGGCTAAATACTGTTTAAGTCTAGTTACCATTTCTTCAGCAAGGTGTTAGGAGAACCCTTGGAGCACCACATAAAGAGGCTGCAGTGAAATTTCTTCCCTTAGGTATTTTGCTCTTTTTGAGTTATGCTGTGTATGAACATACCTGTGGAATTAAATACATGCATATATGCATACATGTATAATACATATGCATATTATAAATTGCTATCATTATACACTCAAGAAATAGATCGCTAATCAACAAGGAAAAATAAAAAGCTTTTGCTTAAGCTTAATTTTCTGAGACACTGAACTTCACTGGTGTCAGAAGAGGTTGACCATTAATCGCAAAATGATTGGCTACTGTAGTATCTAGAAGTCATCTTGTGCCAGAATTTAGACTGCCTTCACTGGTGCCTAATTTACCCATTACTAATGTAATGTTTTAGTTCAAGGGAGAATGAGCAATTCAGACTAGTTCTCATGTAGGGCTATTACATTCTTGTTCCCTAAAGTGAAAGAAGGGAACTAATGCCAGTGCCTAATTTAGACACCTATGCTATGTGATTTGAATACAGCTCTCAATCACTCATAAATAATTTGCATTTATTGCCATTGTGGTCAAATGTCCAGATGACATTTTGTTAATAATTTCTCTTGTATCTCCTATTGCCTATAATAAAATGAAGTCAATAATAGCCTGTCTCAGTAAATCCATTTTTTGACAGTTTGTCTTTCCTTTTTTTTCCCCTTTATCCCCTTTCTTTTTAATGTAGAAAAGCTGTAATGTTTTGGGTTTTTTTAAATAAACTCTTTCAGCAAATTGAAATAAGATATTGCCACTGAATGCTGCCAACTTTGTAATAAGATTTAGTAGCTTTCCAGAGAGCTACTTGCAGTTCTAATAATAATTTTCTTTAAGTGTTCCGCTTTAGAAAATGTCTTCTTTGTTACTGAAGTTGCCATATGTACATATGGACTATTTTTTTTCCTTAAAATATTCCTGGGATTTTATTACCATTAATCTTTTCTGAGGGTGTATATAATTTATCTCACAAGCCATCAGAATTCCCAGAGGGTAAATTACTCTAGAGGTCTCTGTGCCCTCATACTGTATCAAATTGACCTGCTTCTTGTTTGCCATTTTTGTGTACTACATTGCTTATTTAACAAGAAACAGAATGATTGTGATTCTGAGAAGGTCCTTTGATAGTAGTTTTGACACTCTGCCTGAATAATGACCCTCATTATGGAGCCCATGACAGGCTCTGAAAGTACTGATTTATGAATACATCACAGGTTCAGCATTAGAGCTCCCCCTACTCACTCCTGATATAGGACTAGATATAGATACAGCCTTTTGAAATACAGTGAAGATGAGATAATTGCCTGATTATGACCATTCAAATAACCTCTTTTTCTGATTTAACAAAGCACTGTCAGTTAATTTTGATTGTCTCCCAGGTTATTAGAAGCCTTTGACAAAATGTTTGTTAGGAAAATCTATTTCATTTAGGGTTGCCAGCCATGTCTTAAAGGACAGTAAGGTAGAAGTTACATAGTCTTTTTTGCTAGAAATGCTTTCCTATAGCAAACACTCATTAACAGTTGATATGATAATAGACTGTTAGAAGCAAGTTTAGCTAAGAGCTAGAAGTCTGTGTCCTTGCTAAAACAAATTACAAGACACTTTGTAAACACATTTTTGTGAGGATTCTTGTTGATTTATTGTTTCCTCCATAGCAGTTATTTAAATAAATGTAGCTAATTTAGTTCTTTTGCTGCACTGTATAATTTTGTTCTTTGTGTGATGGGGTTATATGTAAAAGCCTGAAGGAATCACATCCCCATTAATCTTTTTACAAGTGCAATAAATAAATAAAGAGACGTGGTTTAATTTTGCTAGTTAGGAGATTTTAAAAGGCATTGGTAGCAAACTGATTTCTTCCTGCTCTCACTGTTCTTCCTGTCCTTCTCTTGAAGATATAGTAAATATTCTTACTTAATGAGGCAATAGTTCTTGGTAGGAAAGTCTGTAGATGGACAACCAGATCTACCCATGAAGGTGTGCATTCACATCCACGCAAAGAATTTGTTTCCCCTCAAAATGCTCATTCTGAAATGTGTTTTTTGCAACCTACCCCAGAACATCCAAGATTTTCCAGAAAGGACATGAAGGCTGATGCAGTGCTGACAGCTCCAATGCTTGCACAGGATGTCAGTGTGCCACTGGAAGGAGCTTCACCAGGGCTGAATGAGTCTTAGCCACCTCAGTGGAGAATTAGGTATCAACTATCCAGGCAGCGTAAAAGAGAGGTCAACTTAAGGCTAGGTCTGGGAAGAAAGGGTAGAAACAGTACAGCATGGATGTGTGATGTGTCCTGCAGCAGGGATTGACTGGGGAAGGGAGGTGACAGTGTCCTCTGTAATCTCAAATTCTTTTACCTAAACAGAACCTGTTCATTTGCATGTAGGAATGCTAAAACAGAACTTGAGGAGAGGAAGTGATTCATTTGAGTGTATTGAATAGAAAATGCAGGCAGAACTAAGACAGCTGCACCGGCAGTCTGAGATAACCCTAAAAAATTAAAGATTCAGTGACAGTTAATGGCATTTGGATAAGTACAAGATACTTGGGAGAACAGGCTTATGTGCCTGAGCCGGAAATAGAGGAGTCTACCTGAACCTGACCTGCCTTGAGCTTTGGGTTTTCTAAAACTGCCAAAAATTGCTTATATCTGACAATCAGTTCATCAAAATAAACGACAATGTGGTAACAGCTTAATACATCATGAAACTGGTTCCGTCCGTGTTAACAACAGTGATGCTGCCATCTGTATGAAGAGGGCCCAATAAGGCCGTAGTAATATCCTCCTGGGTTTTATTTGTTCTTCACTCTGACCTTTCTATCCATGAGAAAATGTGGAAAAGGATATGTGCTTGGAAGGTGAGGTTTTTGGTTAATTTCTAAATAAATAAAATTCAATTATTCACAGAAATGTAGGGGTTGGAAGGGACCTCCAGAGATCATCGAGTCCAACCCATCTGTGTCATTATTGACGTTTCAGCATGATTTTGAAAATTACAATCAAGGTGTAGAGGCTTAATTGTTGACTCTCCATTTCAAGGCCATCAAAATCACAACACTCTTGTAAACTCCATCTATTTTAAATCTGTGGCTTAATATATTGTTAACTGGTTGGTGTGGTTCAGCAGGCCTAGTGGTTAAATTTATTACAATTTGCCTGTGTGTGCTTCATAAAGTAAGTCTGCAAAAAAACTTTTTTCTGAAAACTTTGAATATCCCTTTCAAAGCAAAGATAATTGTTGACTTTGTTGCTTCCCTGCTTGCTAAAGCCTGTACGAGAGTATTGTAGTTCTATAAAAGTATTTCAGACCATAACAAAACCTTCTAGACTTTAATAACTATACATGACTGATCTGTCCTCTCTGGCAAGGTTAACTGTTTCTCCCAAGGAGTTAAGTGGCATATAAACTATTGTTCACACCATTTGTGCTAACAGCCTAGCATGACCTCAAATACTGTAGTGGTCATACAAGGTATCCTGTACAATACATTTATCAACAAAGGTAAAAGGACCACAGGGGCAGTGCTGACTTTAAGTGTATTAGGGATCTATAAGGATAAATGCTTAACCTCACTCCACAGCAAAAAGTAATTACTGAACCATTGTTTCTATAGTGTTAATATTTTTTCATGGTTCTTTAGAAATATAAGCTATTTAGTTCTTAGGTTGACATCTGTACTGCATTATATTTTATACAATGCATCTAGACTAAAGGGTAGAGCAATCATATAACTGTGAGATCATTTTACTTTTACAAGAAATCATCAACAGAAATAAAGCACAGAAAAGGGAATGGATTGAATTCAGTAGTTATTTTTTAATAGATTTAAACGATCTAATTAACAATAGCCTGAGCAGCAGAATTTTAGGGCTTTATTTTAAAATTGCATGCCCCATTTACAGTGTGTATAATCTTGCATACTTATTCACCCTTAATTTTTTTTCCATCCATTAGCTCTTGGATGCAACTGACTCATGGTCCTTGGACTCCCACCCACTTCATAAATGAGTGCCCTACCTGAAAAGAAGGTAAGATCTGCTCAAGTAAAGGATGACCACCCTTGTACTTTTTCAGATAAATTAATTCAGGACAGGAGAAACCAAATTTGTCAAAATTCTCCATTTGGAAACAGCGTTCCAGAAGCCTGCCTAAGGATAGCCCTGATACAGGCATTTATGATTTGCAGGGTATTTGAAAGCAGTAATTATTCGTATAGTCTTGAATAATGAATAATTATCAGAACAATCACTGTCACATGGCAGAGATATTTACAAAGGTCACAGTCCCACACTCCTTACTTCAGGAAAATATCCACTGAAGCGGATAAAAAAATTATAATAAAAATTAAAAGGGGAACCTGGCTAATAGGAGCTGGACTCAAATTACTCTATCCTCTTTTAAGTCTGTGGGAAATCAAAGCAACTATTAATAGCTAAGGAATATGGTCAAGGGTTTTCGCTATCCTACTTCCAGGAGGGGCTAATACCACATGCTTAGAGGGGGTTCGAGAAGTCCCTAACAGACAATTATGACATGACTCCCCAAAGGGAATCTTCAGTCTCAGCAGCAGTTTTCTGTTCTTTGCAATATTTCATCCATTGTAAATGCTACTGCAGCGTGTTTTGTTGTTCACCTAAATGGTCTGAATCCTGCACATCTCTAAAAATACCTTATGACACTAAAATCCAGTGTTTTGTTGTGTTGGTCTTTTTTAAATAGGCATTTTCTTAATGCTTTTAACCACATGGTTTGTTAAATTCACAGAGTTTTATTGCAGTTATATCACAGATAAATGGACTTGCTGAATTTTCTGTGCATATATATGCACATATGTATGCACAGAATTTCTCCCATGTACCCATCTTCCTCCCGAGCTGTGCAATCCAGGCCTTTTCAATCTCTCCCTGCACACAGAAACCACTCTGTCTTCTCTCAGGACTCTGCATCATGTGTCAGCTGGCCCCTCCTGGGAATGGGTGTAGTGGGAAATAACAACTCCCCTAAAAGAAAAGAAAATATAAAATAATATTATTGCTACATATTTCTGGTTGTTTTTTTCATGCCAATAAAAACATTTTGCTTTTTACCACATGTACATCACAGCATTGACATCTGCCCTCAAGGTGAGGTGTCCTTTTGTTGCACTTCTGAGTAATCAAACATTTCAGATTATTGCCAGTTTCTCTCTCTTAAGCAGGAACCTTCCTTTATATGTTTCCTATCTAACTGACAATAATGCAAACTTATGAGGGCCAGATTTTTAGCCAGGCCTCCCATTTTTGAGTCCACCACCTTGGAGGCACAACATAGCTCATTTGGACATCGAACATCTGGAGTGCAGCAGTCATCGTTTGCTCTGTTCTTTATGCCAGTATGGCCACGTGCCATTCTGAGAAGGACATGAATTTAAACTGTCAGAAGGAGATAGACCCATGCTGGGTTCTTGTTATTTTCCCATAGTGAACCTGGCATTTGTTTCTTTTTTTCCAATGACTACTTCTTTTCAAAGGGCTCGGAAGAAGTGTTTGCAAATTCAGAAATACATTCTGCACTACACAGTGGAAACAATCTTGTCCAGTATTACATTATACGAAGTTCAAGGCAGACTCTGATTTTGCTTGGGTGAGAAGGACCCTCTTACACAATGGAGTTGCTCACCTGTATGAAATGGTTTTTTTCAACCAGCAGAGTACAAAACTCCATTAGATAGCCACATGCAAGGCAAAAGTAAAATCACAGTGTACAATGGAGGCTAATATTATCCAATATCCTTCTTAATCTGAAAGCAAAACAGACTATAAAAATACTCATATGTGGATGATCAAAGGCCATCTACATTATTAATTATCAAAAGATACCGCTAGGATAATGAATATATTAAAAATCTAAAGAGAAAATCTTTATGAATTAAAATCTAGTCTTTCTCTTGGGGCTGCATTGTTGGGCTTTTTTTATAAGCATATCATAAGCTATTCCCTATTCTTCTGTGAATTCAAAGGCAATTGAAATTGGACCCTACTTTCACTGGCACTATATGATCACCACTTCAATTGCTCTATAAGGTCCTGCCTTTATTTTGTTGTCTGTTCTCACATTCAGGCTAGTGCTTGCGACCACGCAGGTGGTTGGTTTGCTACCTGTATGCTAAATCCTAGAATATATTTACTCAGCATCATCGTTAGTTCCTCAGAATGTGCCTTATTCGGCCTCTTCCTCGGCCTTTTGGTTGCCTCTGGTGGTAACTTTGCTGTTGGCTGTGAAATTGCCTCTAGGGCTGCTGTAGGGTCAGACAGTTTATGGTCTGTTTTTTCTTCATAGCTGCCATTGATGGAGAGCTGTTCTTACCTTAGAGAGAGGTGTGATTAAAAAGCCAGGTACTGAACTTTCTAAATTTTCCCAATATGCCTCTGGAACCCCCATAACCATGTGTTGAAGAAATCCCACAGCGTTCATTAAATAGGTGCGGAAATTCTTTCAAGAATTTTCTTTTCCTTCACCAAACAACATAAACATCTTCAAAAGATTCTTTAGAAAAAGATTACACAATACTGTTTTTATCATTTATTCTCTACATAACTTTTCCCCATGTACACATTATTGTTATTGACAGCAATTCTAAAGCCCTTTAAAGAAAGAAATTAAATAGTGAATCAATAAAGATTAGCTATTTACTGTAGATTATTACTTTATCATTCCCATAATTACAATAATGGTTGCTGATGGAAATTCTATTTATGTGAATCATTCTATACTTGTTATTTATTATTATTAATGTTACCATTATTATCTTCTTACCCTTCGGTTCACAAGATGTATCTTCTCAGTGAATTTTAATTTCAATATCTTGCTATTATACTGTACATAATCCTATCAAAGACTGTCCTTCATGCAACATTTTCAGTGATATATTATCACAGAGACCATTAATGAATGAGCTTCATATCTTACTAATACTGTTTTAGATACTATTTTTATTAATTTTCTAAGCTGTAATTCTTCGTACAGTACCTATGTCTGTCTTCTATTAAAGTTGTGTTTTTGATTTTAACATGAGGATTTCAAAGGGAGGCATTAACTTTGTCTTTAAAAATACATTTCAGTTCATAGATTCTAAATGACGATATTATAATGCCTGTGCTTTGTTCTTTCCGACTTTTTTATAAATTCATTTTCATATTTTCCCCTAGTTTTTGCAAGCAGTTTCCTGTTAATAAACAAAATTAATTTTTTACAAATGTTGTTTCTTATGGCATGCCATAAGGATGGAAAAAAACATATAATCAAAGCAACTGCAGTTTTTCTTCCAAGATATGAATTATTGTAATGAAAGAAAGATAAATATTTATCAGTTTCTAAGCATATGTTACCAATGAAAATAATAACTTAACACTACATACTGTAAGTTTCTATTAACCGATTTTTCAGATAAATGCCAAATTTATTTATGAGAGACTGCTATTATGATCAATTTGCTCATTTTCCAGTTTCTTTTCTTTATTCTTATGGTTTGCTGCTCAGATCACTGGAAGAAATGCCATTACATATCCTGTGCACGATATGCAGCTCAAGTACTTTAAATATGATGTCTTCGGTGCGCTGCACTCTCAAAGTTGAGAAATGGCATTTGTTTAGAATCTCAGTTTAAGGGCATTTTGCCCTTAAAATGCTAATAATAACAATTAAATAACATCCCGATTGGCATTTTGAGTACTGCTTTGACTCATCTTGTACTGTTGTTTAACCTTTCTTACTTCCATTAAAGCATTGTGATGGTATAGAATTAGTGGCCGATGCTAAAAGGTCTTTAAAGCTGCAGTATGTATAGAAAATGTAAATATGTCTTAGAGAAATTCTGAGGATTATTAAATATACATGTACTTCGTAGTTTAGATTAATAGCTGAGGAATGATGCATTGTTACGGTAACATAAACCTATGATATATTTAGCATATAGGGTGCCATCCTGCATAAACAAAACATAGCCCTGTGACTGCTTTGTAAAGATATACATCATTAATCTTTGTGCTGAACATATTATGTTTACTTATTTTTAAGTGAAACACACTACTTTCATAAAATTAAAAATCTATGACCGAATAGTAAGTTGCTCGTGTGGCATACTGAAGATAATTGTATAAAAGTTCATTTGCATAACAATGGATAAATTTGAAAAAAACCTAGAAATACACATCATTGAAGAGATTGTGTACAAGTTAGTTTACCAAAGCTTCCTTAACTCCTGTGAAAAGGATCTGAACACACATGAACATGAACATTTCTTTGCCTGTTATAACAGTCTCGTAGTTATGTGAGATTCATTTTTTTTAACATTTGACTTTTTCCAAGGGGCACTTCTACAACCTCAGAGGTTTAAATTTTTCTATTGATTCCTATGTCTTGATTTATTGTGCACATATAAGCATCAGAGTAGAGCGGCTCATCTGATATTTTAGGCAAAGCAACATGATTTACAAAAGTCAAAGAATTTTACTTTATCTGACGCATAAAAGAGAAGGTGTGCACTGATGAACCAGTTCATGTACTTAAGCACATGCCTAAATGTAAGCATAGACATCAACATGTTGAAAGCACATCAAGTGCTTGAGTCCTGGATAAACTGAGTCTTTAATTTGATTTACATTATTTTGGAACCCGCTTTTCAAAATACTTAGTTTTGAGTGTTTACCATTTGGCATTTCTAATGGATTTTTTCTCCTCACAGTATACTTTAGTGTAGTCTTTGTGCCTTAGTAAGACCTATTTAACCGAGGCTTGTCATGCTGATGAGATAGGGGCATTGCATCTTCATTAAGATAGTGACTTGGCAAAGCATTGAAATCTGTGTTTTACTTCAGGAAACTGTAGAAAATCAAATCTATAGAAGTTAACAGGGTTAAACATTCTTAAAGTTAAGCATATGCTTACATGTTTTGCTGGAGCAGAGCCAAGGGTACTGGTTCAGCAAAACATCTAAGTGCATGCTTACATCTCTTTGATATTAATGGGATTCAAGTTTGAAGATTTACATATATGCTACAGTGATTTGCTGAATAAAGATACAGTGATGACTTGAGACCTCAGACCGAAACATTCAACCAGGATTCAAAGAACTAGGACCTATTTCCTAGTGATTTCCAGCAGATGTAGGGGAATCTGCATCCCTAGAGATGTTTGGAAACTTCATGTTTTCTTTCTCTGTGAATAACTGATCACTGCAGTTGTGGGTTGACAAACACAAGACTGCCTGGCCCGATGGAAGGAAGCCTGCTTGTGTGTCCTGGAGAGCAGAAGATGGTAGCTGTTGTGGCTGGGCTGTGGCTCTGGCTCCATGGCAGCTGGCATTGCTGTCCAGGCTGAGACCTGCAGAGCTGCCCTCCAATGTGCTAGGTGAGACCCGAGAATCTGATTTTGTGAGCAAATAGGCAGCATCATTCCAGAGCCAAGATGCCGTCCCTGTCTTTGCTGTCTTGAAGTCAAGTTGCTAATCTAATCATCCAGTTTTCCTCTCTGGTCGTTGGGAGTTCATCCTGTCCTAAAACAGTTGTCAAAGTGAGTGGAATTGATCTCCCTCTGGAGGTACCTACTTCCCTTGACGGACTGCAAAGAGAGCCTAAATTAGACACATGCATGTAAGACAGCTAAATTCAGTTGACGTAAATCATACCCTCAGTAACTAACCTTATCTCTGAAATCCAATTTGAGTGCTGTACCTTCTTTTTTTTTTCTTCAGGATACCATTAAAATTACATTTGAGTGTCCACAAGGAGCTTTGTAACAAACATTACAGAGATTATCATCTACACTGAATATGCAGTGCTGATACACTCTGAATATACAGTAGTTACAGTATCTGAAACGTGTTTCTGTTGGGGTCCCACATGAACAATTACCCTGGACAATATTTACTAAATATGTCATTTTTCAGTAAAAGACTTGTTCCTTTTTTCTCTCTTTTTTTTTAGAAATCTTGGAGTGTTGGTCTGAGAAAA
Organism: Hypotaenidia okinawae; assembly: GCA_027925045.1. Classification (NCBI taxonomy): domain Eukaryota; kingdom Metazoa; phylum Chordata; class Aves; order Gruiformes; family Rallidae; genus Hypotaenidia; species Hypotaenidia okinawae. Next base: position 49,714,636 of record BSDF01000001.1, read on the forward strand.
ACAGCAGCTTTCTTTTCTGCGCTTATGGAGTAAAATTATATCTGTCAGAGATGAAAATACCATAATTATGTCTTCTTATAATTTATTCATTGCTTTATGGATCTAAAGCCTTCTAAGGAATGTCAGAAATCCACAGAAAATTCTTGAATCCAGCATTTAGTAACTTGATTTCTGACGTAGTTGACAGACTCAGATAAACACTTTCAGCGAGCAAATACACAGGTGGCATTTGTTTCCCCTTCCACAGGTGGGATTTTCTGGGATTGGGAAACAGATTTAAATTGCAACAGAAGCTGAACAGACATTGTAAATGGGATGAAGTTTAGCCACCTTGACAGTGGGGCCTGCGATAATTTGAAATGTGAATGACCAGTATTGCAGTGTATTAGGAACTGGGACTCTAAGATCTATATAGGTCTCTTCCAACTTGAGATATTCGATGATTAGTGTTAGCATTAGTAACACTTTTGGCTAGATCTCTACTGGATCTAACCTCAGGGTCAGATACTCCCAAACACTCATATGTCCTTTAATGTGTATTGGTTTTTCTTTCCACTGTAGATACTGTTTGATGGGGGGAAATTAACAGACTGACATTTTAGTGTTTAACCATTGTCGAGATTCTTCTTGTTATCTCTAATTCATTTTGTAAGTTTGTTTTGTTCTGATTGTGTGTTTTGCAACTTCCATAATAGATATTCCTTACCGTTAAACTTTTCTTCCATGAGGAGAACAGAGGAAGTAACTGATCCTTTTCCATTATGCCAAGCCAAAAGTGAGCACTGGAATTTCATAGGTGTGTTAGCCTATAGTCAAAATAACTTCAGGAGATACTTCGCTTTCAATATCATTTACAATATAGAGATAGAGCTTACTGAACCCAAGTGGTTAACTGAAAAAGTTATGCCCCTTGGGAAAGACACACGTATACACACAAACATTATATAGCCAATTTTCAATTTGCAGAGCACGGTGACAGAACAGCTGAGGATACACCATAGCTCTTATTCAAACCCTGGCCTGAGAAGACATGAGGTTACTCAGCACATGGTAATTGGAAGGATATCACTGTTTTTAAAATCAGGATTGCAAGACAACTTGGCATCCTGGAACGAATGGTAGTGGTGGTACAGAGCACAGGTTTCTCAGGCTCTGCAGCTTCTGTTTTGTTGTTTGCTGCCTTAGCACCAAAGGACCAAATATTCCTTTGCAGCTTGATCCTTCTCCTATTAAGAGGCAACAAAACCCTTGTTGCCTTAAGCAGGGCCAGTTCTTTACATCCAAAACCCTTTTAGGTATCTGAGAGAATGGTGTCCTCCGTGCCAGTTCTGTTCAACTCCAGTGTGCTTTGTAACTTCGGCTCTTCGCGTTTGGTGCTGTGTGAAATTCAATTGTGCCAGGTATTTCAGCTGTGCTTTACTGATGTGGTCTTCCCCCTTGAAATTAATGTCTTTATAACCACACACATTTATAGATTAAAGAGCCATTTGATGAACTACAATGGACTAAGTTTACTTCTGGCTTTAATGTCATATTCTTACCTTAAGTACAAATATTTTATGTTGTCTTTCCTTATGCCAGTGGTTTTTAATGTGCCCATAAAATGACTTGCTCTATGAGTTGCAAACTCCTATTTGTTTTCAGTTAGCTCTACTTGTATATCCCTCAGGAGGAGAATTACAGTCATGGAAGCTGATGCAGTGAATTTGGTGGTTTATAAGTAGGAAATACTTAGATTTTGGGGCATGTGCAGCCTTTCATGTACAAAGTTCTCATTTTAATATACCTCGGGCTACTGGCTTTACGATTTACAGTTAATTAGGATTCTGATTTGGGTTGAAAATTCCAATACCTATATGCTTTTATACATGCACTTCAGATCATGCTGGCTGAAGCAAATAACTGTGACTGTAGTCAATAAATGAATGTATACCACAGGGAGCAGCCCTTCCCCCGCCCTCCTCTGACAACCTGTAAGAAAATCCTACTGTGTTCCCAGTTCACAGCAATATCATTCTGACATCACTTTGTGATAGCTAGAAGATTTCCTTGCCTATCATTTAGCAAAATCCCAATACCATTTCCTTACTTTTAACAGTGTCTCAAAATCCCTAATGTATACCATATTTGCTCTGCCTGCATTTCATGCTCAAATTGAACTCTTTAGATAACTAAGTTCTAATCTGCACATGTATATGCGACTTTTATTAGCATCAGTCAGCACTGTAGAAGTGTGTGGAAGGGGAAGTGAGGTAACTTCCAAAATACTAACGCTGGAAAGAAACTAGCAAACCATACAAGTCATGAATTTCACATCAGAACTACTCAGTGTTTTTCTTACATATTTATAACATTTATAACAATATTAGTATGCATCAAAAAAGGGTAATTTCATGGGATTCATCTGATACAGTCTTTAAAGTACAGATCTTTTAAATAGCTTTTTATTTTCCCTTTACTGACTTGTGGCCCACGAAAAGCTTTTATACAGCCTCTTGTCTATTAGTTTTGCCATTTTTATTTGTTAAAGAATCAGTATCTTTTCAGTATGCAATCAACACGGCAAAAAAAATTCCAATTAGTTTCAAATGTTTGTCTCAGTAGAGTAGGTAAACTTAATTTTGGAAATGGTCATTAAGATGTTCAGGACTTGGGCTGGGCTGGGCTCATGCAGTTTGGACATGGTACAGTAGGGACAGAGCTAAGATGCAAAGCCAAAGCCCAGAGAGCTCTCTACGCTGCTCGTATGGCTGCAAAATGAATGGGAAAGGCAGGAAAAGCAATGGCTGCTGCTGGGAGAGACTACTCTGTGTGAGCTGTTGTCATCTCTCAGATTCCTTTCCCTATGGAGGTGACAGCTAGAGAGACTACACAGTAAAGCAAGGAAGACATCTGAGCTTTAGTTATTTTTGTAGTACAAGCACCTTGCTGCCATAAGTAACTGCATACTTGCTTATTCCTAGAACCAGGCCTTGAAAAAACTCTTGATGACAGTCAGGATTTATGATGGCAGAGAATTTACACTGGCAGGGGATTATATTTGGCATAGTATACAGTAAATATATTCAGTTTTGATCATGATAAAACATTCTTGCTTAACTTCTTCATTGATAGTAGCAGTATAATTCTCCAAAAGAGGTGATATAGCTGTTTCCATAGAGTCAGGGGGAAAACATATTTGCAAAAGAATAAATGGGAGAGGAAAGAGTTCATTGGGAATTCTGAACTTTAAAATCAAGGTTATTTAGGAACCTTAAATATTTATTTACAGCTATACAAATACAGATAAAAACCAACTAATATGGATGGTTTTTATAATCACACACCTTACTACAGGATAAAAAGTCCACTTCAGTATGCAAGATGCTAGAAAATCAGTAAAATTCAGCAATTTTTGTATGTAGATTCCTACTATCGGTATGATGGCAATATGTAAATTATCCTGCCAAAATTAGACTTCTATTGGGCTACACTCCATATAAAAACTTAGGACAAGCCCATCTATGCCCTACAAAAATACCTGCTCAGACCACAAACTTTTAAAAATGAAATAACCTGAATAAGTAAACGAAACACAGGCTACATTTATGTAGAATTACGGATTTAATAAACAAGAGAGGCAAAATCCAGAAAAACTAATGACAGTTGAAGAGGATTGCCCAGTGTCACCCATCAGGTTAGTAACAGACATGGCAATAGGATTTAATACAGAATCCCTTCTTAGTTTCCCATTTGAAACTCATGCCATAGTTTGCCTACCGAGTCAAATAAAATAGAGATCCGCTACATGTATAAAGAGCTAAAATAGAGCTATTTCTTATCCAGACACTATCATGATGTATTAGTAAATAAATAACTTTACAGGAGGCACAAGAACTTTATCTTCTTCCATGTCTGACTATGGCTAGGGGTGTGTTGGGACAAACACGAGAGACAGAAGCAAAAAGGAACAAAATATACTGAGCAAGTTTAAGTTTCTTTTGAAAATCAATCTAGTTTAAGTAAAAGGTACTTTTGAAATAATCTGTTCTTTAATGGTAGAGAAAAAACTACAATAAAACCCAAAGTAATAATGGTTAAAAACAGAGCTTGAGCTTGGAAAGGAAAGAGAGCACAGCTAGTGTTTAAGACACAAGTCTACAGTCCAGGACTCTATCCCTGTCTTTGCCACTGATGTATTATGTGTTGGCAAGCACATAATTTACTCCATGTGAGGTACGTATTATTCTATGCATTAAAAAAATAATACCAAGGCATATAGAAGTTGAGCACATTTCAAAAAGCTGTTTCGAAGTCAGATTGCCTCCATTTTTGACTGTGCAACTTGAACTACCTGTTGTTCCATATTCAGAGTTTTGGTGTTCCAGCAGTGCTTTCTGAAGATTAACCCTTAACTTTAATGTCTCTCCATTTACTTGAAAAATGACTGTCAAAAGATGCTGCAAGTCTACACCACCAGGATCTGAACCTCTGACTTTGAGAAGTCCTTCCATGCTACAAATAGGTTTAAAAGAAAAGATTAAAAGAAGATGGAAAACAAAAAACCTCTGGCTTGTTTGGGGTTTTTTTGACTTAACAAGCAGGTGAATAATTGCATACAAAAATGATCTGCCTGCTTTCTCACCAAGTGATTAATATGGTACGTACCATGGGCCAAATGGCTTTCTCAATGCCCCACGTGCTCTCACTGTAAAAGGTAGTGACTACCTCAGTATTAAAAACCCTGTCCCTTTTAGTTTGTGTGATTACGACACTGAGGAAAGGGTTCACAGAGATATGTAAAACAGGTCAGATGAACCACGGTCTAAAAGTGCCCGTTTCTGTCCATTAACTATAAAGAAAACCTGAGGTCATTTACTTAGATAGGGACACCAGCCCTTCATATCTTAAAAATTAAGTCAAGGAAATTCCACCACAAAGGACAGGGTCATTTATAGCTTATGAGCACTACAACTCTTTATATTCTTAGCTAAGCCTGTGAAGAATACCCTTAAAGCTCACTTTTTTTCTTTTTCTTTTTTTTTAAAATCATACCATATGCAACAGCACTGTGAGTCCCAGGGCCAGAAAGGGCTGCTGGGCATATGGGCAGCGTGGGTAGAGGTCCCAAGAGGCCCAGGCAGCCCCACGCATCCTGGCTGTGCTGGGGGCTGTACAGAGGAGACACCTAGGAGCAGAAACTTGGTCAGCTTTGATCGGCCTGGATCCAGGCACAAAAATTGCTGCCAGGGAACTGGTGTCACAGGGACACAGTGTAAATGGTGACGCATTCAGATATTGCACTTTACTGAAGCTACAGATTTGAGACTGCAGCAACACAAAATTTATCTGCATTCATGAAAAAAACATCCCCAAAAATGCATAGACAAATCTAATTCACTGCTGTTACACACAGCCAGGTCTTGTAATTCCTCCCAATTGTTTCAAACTGAGAAATCCCTGCTGTTCCCTCCTGCCTCTGTGGCTCCGTCTCAGCACTCACCTCTGTGGTAATGAGAAAAGTTCTGTTCTTCACCCTAAATGTGTTATTGACCAGTTTATGCCTATTTCTTTCAGTAATACTGATTAAATAAAGCTACCTAGGTGCACACTAGCATGTGTAGCTATGCACTCGTCCTTGATCATCTAGTTTAAACTTGATTCTCAAGTATTAATCCGAGTGATCTCTAATAGGCCTAATTTTGTGCTGAATTATGCTGCACAAAGCACCCTTAGAATACCACAGGTTTGTAATTTTGGCCAAGTCACATGCATCAGAAAGTCAGACTCTCTAGGTTTGGTTCACTTTCTGAAAAGCAGCAAGCAGCTATTCCCTTTTCTTTTTTTTTCTTTTTTTTCTTTTTTTCTTTTTTTTCTTTTTTTCTTTTTTTCTTTCCTGAAAAGCTTTCAGCTGTCCCTACTGGCAGACTTTAAAAGGTCAACAGCCCTGCTAATATTGTCTCACACATCAAGCAAGTGATTATAATTATTTTGATGCCATCAATAAGAATAGTTTAACTAAACTGTACTCTTTTAATGAATTACATATGGCTGGAATACCAGTGCCTTACAGAAGCCATATCAGCTCTATTACCATAAACCACAAAATATTGGTGAAGTGTTGCTAAATAATGTTTATATTAAGATGCTGTTAAAACAAAAACTCCAAGCAAAACATTAATTTACAGCACATATAACAAGTGCAGTGTATACTCCTGCCCTTGGGAGAAACGTGACAGCTTTAGAGGAAGAATGGGATGCCACTGTCAATTTAGCATTTTATTTTATAGAAATAGGTAGGACTAATGAGTTTTAATCTATCATTCTCAGGGACAAATAATCTGGGTAATGCAAACTGTTTGCTAGAGGTGACTAAATTTTTTCACAAAAAACTTGGTGGTTTTTTTTTAAATGTACAATTTTTGTCCAAGTAAATTTAATAATTGAATGATAATTTTCCATAGTGTTTTCAATAGGAAATTTACCACAGATATTATCAAGATATGGACATTTGTGTTAGATATCGAAACGCCTTTGTGGAAATTGGCAGAGTAAGAGTGTCACAACCAGGCCTTTTGTTTGAATTTGAATTTGCCTGTTTTACAACCTTTAAATCTGCTGTAATTTTATGGAGAGAAAGAGGCAGAGATTAGAAGTGCTAAATTCTTAATTTCTTGTGTCTTTGAAAAACATCTGGCTGACGGACCTCACCATGCCAGATGTGAGAGAAATTAAGCTCCTTTTAGAACCTGGGCTTCATCCTTCCAAAAGGCACTGGAATGCCACACTTAGGTCTGGTTTATTCTAAGAGTACAGGATATATGGGGTAGTAACTTCAGCATCTGCAGAAAAGTCCCTGGAATATGCTTGATAATTTATATTCCACAATGACATAAAGAATGAGGAGGAAGGATACCAGTATAAACTGGTACATTCCTCCAAGCAAAAACCATTTTGTCCATTGTAATTGCTTAGAAGCAGAACTGTACTACTGTTTCCTGCAACTATCAGCAAATGTATGAGACTTCAGCTGCTTTTTATGAATTAAAAGTAAACAGAAAATGTACTCTATTTTTTTTTCGTGGTTGGTTAGGTAATCCTTGCTTTCTTTAAAATTAAACACACCAAGGTACCTCCACTGAAGATATTTTACAAGCTGATTTACTGATGTGTGCAGTCACATTTTCAAGGACACTTTTAAAACAAGTTACGGTTGTGTCTAGATGAATTCACATCTGCTCTTTTGAGTATTATTGATTCTATGAGGAATAAACAGGCCTTTGGAAGCCCACATGAAGATGCTCAACCACACAGGAGGTAGGAGAAGCAATGCCACATATGACAGAGTCATTTCTTTTGGAAGTAAGGTCAGAACTGGGTGGTTAACAGATACTAATATATGAGGTGAAGACTTACAGATCTCTTACAATGTATATACACAGATATATGTGTTGCCTGTAATTCAGGAATTATCTTGAAACAGATTATTATATGAAATGCATTGTTTGAATGTATGAGACCTTATCTGAAGCCCATTACAGTCAATAGAAAGAGTTGGCTTTTATTCAAGCTTTTAAACTGGAGAAAAGTCTGTGGGAACTCAGAACAGCTGCAAATTCACATTGACCCACTGTCATTACCACAGTTATTTAACTGATAATGGTCTTTTCCACTAAACAATTTATTTGACGAAACAATGGCTTGTTTTATTGTGATCCTTTCTCCCTGTATATAATTATTGTTAACCAAGTGTTTCTTTTATACCAAGGCCTGTATGGAAAATTGCTTTTTAGAAACTGCTATCCCTTAATGCATTTGAAAGCCCATTGAGTAGATGAAGTTTGGAGTCTTTGGTCAAAGAATTGTGCTCATCTCTTTTAAAATGACAAAAAGTGACCAATTCATTTCATGTCATGTCCTCAGCAGTAGCTTCTTATGCCATATTTTTATGTGGAGGAGAATGTTACCAACAACTTGTCACCGAAACACGAGACTGCCTAAGAAAGCTGATCTGTCACCAATTGAGAGCTCAGCATCTACAACCAAAACCTGAGGGCGGCTATCAGATGTTAAAGCAACTAAATTAAAAGCCTTGTGTTAAAGTTTAGGTCTTCTTTAAGTTACTGTCACAGTCGTGTTCACAGTTTGATAAAAGAGCAGTATAATTGGAGACCAATTCTCAAATCCTAAAAGGGTAAAAAGACGTGGCTTGTTTATCATGAAAGACTGCTATTCCAACTACTAATCTTTCTGTCCTAGGAAGTGTCTTATTCTCTTTTCTGTGTTGGAAAGCTGCCTAACAAATGTATTTTCCAAGACAATGAAGGAAGCAGACCTCTATTCTTTCTTATCAATTTAATCTCTTTCATTCAGCTGACAATGTCCTCTTGTAGGCTAGGTCTCTTTCCACATGAATTACTAAGTGACAAGTTACTTTTGCCTTTTCCTTTGTTTTGTTTTTTTTTTCCATGCCAGAATCCTAAAATGTAATAAAAGGATTATTTGTACACACATAATTTTTAACCATAAAAATACATAAAAGAGGCAGAGTATTCAGTGAACTATTATTGTAACATTTGCATAGAATGTTATTGCAATCATAATTATTGCTGTCATTTTATCATTCAATATTTTCATACACCTCTTTAATTAAAAAATTACTCAGAGTATAGAGAAATCTGGTGTCTGTTGGTTTCTCTGTAGGAAACTGGCTTCTGAATCCTGATTAAGTCTGAAAGAATTTAAGATTTTGTCACTGAGCTGAATTAACTGAAAATAATATATCTCTTTGTGCCTCAGTTTCCCCCTTTGTAATGTACTCTTCATTTTTTAAAACATTTTTTTTAATCCACACTCTTGATGCAAGTTGGTAATGTTAAAATACTGCCCATCTGGGAAACAAAATAAAATTATGCTCTACCTACTGAAAATAAAATGTGGATAAGAACTCTTCATTCTACCAGTTTTACATTAGTCTCTCCAACACTAGGAAATATGAGAATTGGGGAACACACCCCTCCCCCCTAAAATTCCAAGCAAAATAATTATCCTTAGTATAAAAAGACATAAAATTAAAATCCTGTGGCACAGAAATAATTTAATGATCTTAATAAAACAAAGCATATGACTCTTCTTCTCCCTCCTCCCCGCCCCCCTTCCTCCTTGCCCAGCCCCAAAAACAAATCCTGATTAAACAGAACTCAAAATTTCCCTTCTGTGGCAGTGGAAGCCTGTTATTTTTATTTATTTTTGAAGTTAATCCAGAAATGACCTGGAGTGGAAAGGCATGCCTCTCTCTGACTATAGGCACAAAGGCTCAGAACGTATGGCAATTTTGACATTTTTAGTTAGAAATCTTTCCCTGAAAGAAAGAAAAATATACTTTAATACTTGCAGAGTGCATGATATGTCAGCTTCTTGCATTCATGGCCATGTGTTAAGATGACATTTTGTCTGCTAGACAGTGTGATAACCTTGCAGAGGCACAAGTGCCAAGGAGAATGCGCTGAGACTGTTCACATGCAGAAGCACTGTTTTTCCTGCTGAGGTATTTGCCTTTGTTATCTTCAGACCTGGCTGAGATCATTGGCCTTTCACACCACCTTTCACACCGCCTCTTGCTCTGCACCTTGGAAAACAGCTGAGGAGAAATGGGGTAGGAATGGGTTCCCGCAGTGATAGTGTTGTGATGTGAACCCCACCTAGTTCTAAATTTGGTTCATCTAAGTTACTACTCACAGGAAAGGTCAACTGAACAAAGAACAAAGCCAATGAACTGTGTACATCTCACGTAAATCCTTTTTTTTTTTGTTTGTTTGGTAAATCCTTTTTTTGGTTGGTTGGGGTTTTTTAATTTCAGCAAGGTATAGATAATATACAGAGAACTGCCTGGCAAGCAGTATGAGGTTCACCACAGTGATCTTAATCACCTAAGAAGCAAGCAACTCCCAGAAAGAAATAACAATGCCAAACAGCTGCAGTCCCAGAAGGGAGAGTGGGATTTGTCTGTCATGGATAATACCGGGGAGCAAGGAGATGCTCCCTCTCCCTTCCTTGCTCTGTGGTAAAACTACTTGTAGAATAGTCTTTCCCTTGGTGTAAGATAAAAGAGCTTTGCCCTGTGCATACCAGTTACACAATAAAAACATTTCCATGAAGATGAGAATAAAGAAGCGAAATAGCATTGCTTCATATTCAGTCCTCCAGCATGAGGACAGGGCGAGTTACCATCAGCCTAGACCAGAGCCTGGGCTCTCCATTTCACTGAATTCTGCTAGCTAACACCAGAAAGCATACAGGGTTTCTATTTACATAAATTAGCTAGCAGTTTGTTGTCAGAAAAGATGAGTAAGGCTTTGTGGACGATTCCCAACTCATAATTCTGTTTTCATTTTGCACCAAAACTTTTCAACAATTTTTCTTTTTTGGAGGAAAGAAAGAAAATTAAAGAAGAAAAGAAAGAAGCAAATTGCTCTCACTTGCCATTTGCTTGCATCAAAACTCTGGGGCATTGCCTGTCTTTTGATTCAGCTGTTCCCTTGGCATGGGAATACACTTGAACAAATAGGAAATATAATGAGAAACATGCTTCCTCATGGTATTTCCAATTGGAAATAGCACAAGGAAAAAGCACTTTATCACCTTATTCCCAAACAGAAATAATCTAAGAAAGCTTTTTCCTCACAACATTCCCTGATTGCTTAAATAGGTGGACATACATCAGGGGAGCATTTTTGGTGGTCTTCACTGGGGTGAGAACTGATTCAGCTGCCTTAGGAGCTCACTGCTCCTCTGGAGAAGTAGGTGGTACACCCAAGAAACAACCTGGATTCACATCTAAGGCAAATCATACAAAGTGAAATAAGCCTCATGACCCAAGGTCTCAGGGGGTCTACTTCAGCAAATTGTCATGATGCCAGCAGAGAGAGTGTATTAGAGGCTAGAATTGAAGAGTCAAAGAAGCAGATTTCCTGCAGCCAATGTGTCTAAAGCTAGGAGTATTGTTGAAAATCAGGGTTGATTCTCTTCTCACACAAGCTTTATTCAGTGTAACTATTGATCTGCTTGGTACAAGAGAAAAGCAACAGGCTTGTAGTACCTTAAGGAAAGGGAATTTCTCAAATGTGTCCATTCAAGGTATGCACCAATATAAATCAGCACCAAAAAAATCGTATCAAACACATACATTATTGGAATTAAATTGATAAAAACAGCTTGAGAGTCACTTTAGTTTGAGAAGCAATCTACTAGCACCTCATTGAATTTGAATAGGATTTTTTCTTTGTTTTACTACTGATATTAGGGAACTGGTTTAGGATATACATTTCTGAAAATACTGAAATATTAATTGACTTTATTTACATTCATTTGCCTTCCTCATGTCACTGCTTCAACAAAGTCCAGAAACAAAAAAACACCTGGTAGTAAATTTTTGGGGAGGTATTTGCATGCATTCTGCCAGGCAACTCCTTAATAAGTTGATTTCCACTTTGGAAATCCATTTTGGATGTTCACAGCATTATTTTGAACCCCACTTTTCCTTATCTCCCAATTGCCCTGAGACGTAGTGGAAATGAAGGAAGTGCAGAAGAAGTTGCAGGTTTCTGTCTTGTTGACTTTGTCCTTCTCAAACTCAGGGCAGCTCCAAACCCACTCTAACTCCTTCCATTGCACACTGCAGGAATAGTGAAGTTAGGCTGTATGAGACCTCCAGTACATTGTCCCGGTAACATATCCTTTCCCTATGTCACGAGTTTTGTCAGTATCCTTATCAAAATTAGGTAATTTGCTATTAATTAATTTACTGCATTTTTTAACCTTTGTAAGGCTGTGAACCAAACCTATGTTTCCCAAAATCTTTACATGTATCTCAATTACTGCCTTCAAACTTCAGACATATTAAGTTGTTCTTTAACTCAGGAATTTCTCAGTCGCGTGATGGTTTCTTGAACTTAACATTTAAAAACTGAACAGTGCCAAGCTACTGTGTGTGCTGTTTTTCACTGAGGTAGAGTTAATCTTCTTCACAGTAGCCAGTACAGGTCTGTGTTTGGATTTGTGCTGCAAAAAGTGTTGATAACACAGGGATTTTTGATCACTGCTGAGCAGTGCTTGCACAGAGCTGCTCCTCACCCCACCCCACCCCACCCCACCAGTGAGGAGGCTGGGGGTGTACAAGGAATTGGAAGGGAACACAGCAGTAACAGTTGCACCCAAAAGACCAAAGAGGTATTCCATACTATATGACATCATGATCAGTGTATAAATCTGGGGGAAGAAGGAAGAAGTGTGAGAACATATGTGATGGCGTTTGTCTTCCCAAGTCACTGTTAGGTGTGATGAAGCCCTGCTTTCCTGGAGATGGATGAACACCTGCCCACCCATGGGAAGCAGTAAATTGCCTTGCTTGTCTGCTTGTGAGCATGGCTTTACCCATTAAACTGTCCCTATCTCAACCCACAAGTTTTCTCAGCTTTACCGTCCTGATTCTCTCCCCCATCCCAATACGGGGGGAGTGACCAAGTGGCTGCGTGGGGCTTAGTTTCCAACTGGATTTAAACTATGACACTGTGAAATCAAGGCAGCCCCAAATCTCTCAGTGAAGTCATCAAAATATCATTTTTATGGATTAAAAAAAAAACCCCAAACATAGAGAAAGTGTACTATATAGTTCAAACATATGAAACAAAGCTCTTTATTTTCTAAAGGATCCCTTCAACCAAGACAATTCTATGATTCTGTAATTCTATTTAAACTTACATGTGGACTTAAGAAGTTTTTTTGCATTGATTATGACCAAGAAATATGCAACAATAAACTGGGGAAGTTACCTGCATGATATTCAATATATTCTTGTTTTTCAAGTTTTCTGACAAATAGTACACATATTTTTATAAAAAGATCAAAAAAAGAAATTTCCAACTTAATTTCTTTCCTTTGTGTGAATACACATATGAACTCCACAAAAATGTAAGCTTCTTGCCTTGGGTTCACAAAACTGGTTTCTATCCCATTGCAGTATCTATTTAAAAATGGGCAGGGAAACAAAATGCTGTAGGTGTTCTGGGTGGAAACTCCATGGTCAGCAAAGTCTGCTCTGCTATAGCTAATTTGTATGAGATGACTCCAGAGGGAATTTATAGTGTGGGTGGTTGGCCAGTGGAGGATTTTTGTTACAGAATCATTTTGCTGAAATGAGTTTGTATTAGTAGCTCCTGCATCACCCTGAATTTCATCTCCACACTGGAGTAATAGAAAGAATAGGGCGTGGAAAGAAGAGGACATTTCAGGGTTCCTTTAGGGCAAAGGGGTTCAGCAAAACAGAGAGGAATGGAGTAAGTGAAACTGGTATCCACTCTGGCCAGTGCTAATCAGTGGAAGATCCATGGGGATTAATGTCAGTTATGTGTTAAGGGCGGTCCCTACTGAACCTTTTGCACCAGGCAAGATACCTCTGAACTGGAAACCCCATTCAGACATAGTGGGAAAGAAAGGCTGTGTTACCCCTAGGACAAGGGGTAATGGCCTTAAGCTGAAGGAGGATGCATTTAGATTAGATATTAGGAAAAAATTCTTTTCTGTGAGGGTGGTGAGGCCCTGGCACAGGTTGCCCAGAGAACCAGTTTGGATGGGACTTTGGGTAACCTGGTCTTGTGGAGGGTGTTTCTGTCCATCGCAGGGGGTTGGAACTAGATCTTTAAGGTCCCTTCCAACCCAAACCAGTCTGTGATTCTGTGATTATTTTTTCCCTTTTATTGCTAATGGCTTCCCACCTTTCAAGCATCTCAGGTACACCCTGTTGAGAAAATTTTCAGAAAAAAACTTCTAGAGAAACAGTTTACATACATACAACTAAATCTTTCAGTATCCTGTGTTTGCAAACTATGCAAACCAGAAGATTCCTAATGAATAGCTCTTTTGTAACATGCACTGGGAGTATCAAACAGTCTCTTAAAGAGTCTCAGCAGCCCCACCAGCAGGATGCCCAACCCTACTGAAAGATCTTCCAGAGCAAACAGATGTTTTAAGCTACTCAGATTTATTAGGTTTTGAAAAGCTTATTAGAAGAAGCTAAATAAATGTTAAATTTTTACAGTCTCGTATGTAATCATATACAAGTGCATTACAATAAACTCATCCCCCTCCACACCCGATTTCATCATTGGAATGGAAATTAATGGTGTTAGCATCTGCATGCACTGAGAGGAAGAGTTCACATAATGGTTTGTAAGGCATATCAAATTTATTCTGTGAGGTAGATAAAGGTCTTTTAAAGGTCTTACTCCACTTGTGGAATGAATTTCTTATCATGTATAAATTCTGTGTAAAACATTTCTTTTTCCAGGATGTGGTTTGTTTTCTGAGAGGGTAGAGAGAAGCTAAATATTTCCACTCCTGTATAATAGAAAATCCTCCGATTTCAACAAGATCACACCCTGAGCAGTTAGTTAATATTGGAAACATTAAAAGGTACACTGTTCTGAAAGATCATTTCATTCCAGCAAAGCTTTTCTAACCAGAAACTGAGTGAATAACTTTGCAGTAAAAGAATAGCCAAAGAATAATGGCAATTTTTAGAGGAAAGTAAGAGTAATTTTGGGAAACAAACTTGAAGTAAACATAAAAAAGTTATAAATCATATTTAAAAAAAAGAATAAAAACAACCCAAACCGCCAACCCCCCACTCATAGGTTGTTTCATATTTTCTCATGATCATATTTCTTTTGCTGAAAAATTAAATGTTTTGAATTATATTTCCTATAAGAAGCTGACAGCTGCAGTAAAGGACACATTTAATTTTTTCCAAGAAAACACGAAACAGATAATCTGATAAAACTGCATCAAACACCTTCCAAGGACAGCTTAGGACATTAAAGTGATTCAGTAATACAAGTCCAAAACACCGTGATGTCAGTAAGAGGGTTTCCATTGGCTTCAGCAGGCTTCCGGATGATCCCACAATGATTAATGAAGCTGCTGACCGGGGATGTTATTTAGCTGACAGATTTCCTACTCTATGCCACCAACCCTCTTCCCAAAGTGAGCTGTATCCCCTCTCTCTGGGAACTTCTCCTATATGTGATCCTCTTTGTTTGTGTCCACAAGGACAGGGGGTCCAGAGGGGACCAGCCCCTCTATTCTGAGGAAGTGTCTGGACGTAACAGAAGCAATTGCTGTAAGACAGTTTGTAGATTGTGATGTCAAAGGAAGGCTGATTCCTATAGCTCCAGACTTGGCTATTTTTAGGTAATTAAATGACGCAGCTGCACTTTTCACAATCATTAGGAGACAGATTCTGCTCTTACTTCAGCTTGTGAGAAGAATCGTAGCTATTTTCTTCCTGCATGTTCAAGTCCTTTGAGTAGCTGTACATATCTTTCTGAATTTCCCCTTCTTAAGACAGCAATATCACTGCTCCACGCTATTAGAAATGCCACATTCTCCTGTGGGCCAGCAAGTAAAATAATTCTTGCATATAGTTTTCAATGTTTGTAAATTGCATTTGGATTATTTGGGAGATAAGGCCACATAGTCACTGTTATCACTATTATTTTTTTTTTACTTATTCATATTTATGAAGTTCTTTAGTAAAATGTTTCAGGTTCAGTCTCTTCTGGTTGAAAAGACATGGTGACAAGTTGTTAGATCATTACTATATTTAGGAATGCACCTGGGTTTGTCATCGACACCGAGTTATTAGCAGATGGCGAAGCAATTGGATGATGACGTGGTCTTGGCAACTCAGGACTTTATTGCCTTCCAACTGAACTATAACAACATGATCTATCTGGCATGAAAATTCCAGTCTTTAGGAAATTATAGTTAGTAAAGAGCACAGTAATAGACATTTTCATCAAAAGGGGATGCTTTGTGTGGCAGCCTTGTCCTCTCATTACCATGTTGTTTATCCTCTGAGTATTGCATGAAGTTAAGATTTCACGTTACTCTACCTCTCTAATTTGAGGGCCATAGACCCTGAAAGAGATTATCAATATTTCAAGATCTCCACCACTGCTCTCACCGGGTATTACAAAGTGCCAAGTTATGAAAAATCAGGCTTTTTTGTTTGGTACAGAGATATATTTATTTTAGTGCTATATTTATATTTATTTTATTTTAATCAAGACCATTTTAGGTACTTCTAGTCCAGGTGAAAGTCAGTTTTTCAACCTTCATTAATAGATCTACACACCTTAAACATGTCTCCTTATGAGCTCTCCAGCATCCCTAAAAATGCAGAAGAAACCTCTTCTGACAGTTCTTAGCAATTCTGCTTTATGCATTACTGGACGGCTCACACAAGTCTGAAGAGAACTGGGCACAATGGGCCTGTCCACAGAGCTCGTTCAAACACCAGAAACAGTGTGGCCACTTTAATTTGCTCTGCCTGGGCTAATCAGCCCTTCTGAGACATCCCTGTATTAGCCCGTATGCAGCATCACAAGGACACAGCTCCTGGACCCCCACTTTGCGTGCAGCAGATTGTTCAGAGCCAAGCTGGATTTCTCTCTGTTGCCTTGCACAATCCCGACACGCCCAGTGGTGCCTCTGCAGCAGTTCAGTAAATGGAATTTCCCCAGTGTGACTTCCCCCTTGTTCTTACCGCATCCACTCAAGGTAAAAAGAGATCACATGTGCACTTTATGTCAGCAAATTAGAACAACCAATAACCCACACGCTTTGCTTATCCCTAGTAAAGTGGCATACTCAAAACCCATATGTCAAATTAGTAGCTGTTATGTTGGATTGGGATGCTAGCTTTCCATTTCAGGAAAAATGCCCCAGCTCCTCAGTAGTGTTTTTGTTCTAGAGCAGAGTGGATAGCAAGGAAAAAGGCTGCAATAGCAAAAATCATTTTCTAGGAAATAAAAATGTTAAAAACTGTGTAGCTTGTATGAAAAGGTTTTAGCTCTCTGCTGATTTTTTTTGTAAGTTTGTGGTTATGATGAAGTAGGGCTTTAGAGCAAGAAGAAAAGTCGAAATTGTTCAGAAAACCTTGAAACCTGTTGTGCCTAGTTGAGAGATATTGTATATATTTTTGAAGCACTTGTATGTTTCTTCGAAGCAATTCCTACATAAGAACTTTGTAGTTATCCCTTGGAAAAGGACGCTATCAAAAAATTCTCATCTTGGCCTTGCAACAAATTTCCACTTCTTTATCAAAACAAGTACATAGTGTACACTTGCACTGTGAGTGACCTGGCCAGATAGACTCCTCTCCTGTGTAATTTCTACAAAATCTGTTTATAAGTATGATTAAATTATTACTTTTCCAATTTTTTTTTCCTCTCAATCCTCACGTGGAACTACAGTACCTCATTGGAACTGCCAAAGGACATGAAGCTAACTTGTGGTTTGCTTTGTTCTTGAGTTTTGCCTTTTCCCTCAGCTGTGATTTTTTTTTCCTGTCTTCATGGGAAATGTAAAGTTGTGGTTAATTCTTTTATTATGTCATAGATTAGATTTATCAGAATGTCCAGAATTTCCCATGATTCTCTAGGAATCAGATCCTTTCCTTTCCTAATTTCCTCTGCCTTTTCCATTTTTAAATTAAAATATTAGTCCGATTTCTGCAGTTATTACTAAAATCTTGCTTTTGACTTGACCTAATTAGGAAAAGTGCTTCATCTTTTTTTTTTTTTTTTTTTTGATGTAAGGGAGTTTTTAATGCAGAATTGAATGTACAGAAGAGTGATGATAGCCTGATCTTCCACTTACATAATAGTTTTGTGTTTCTCTTTCAGCAACCATACTAGAAAGCCAGTTTAGGCAGCCCTTAACCCCTCCTCTCTCCTGATGAGATTAACTGGATTGAGGAACAGTTGAGCCAGAATAAAAATAACCAAGCAAAATGGTAAAAAAAGGTGTGTGAGATTTTTTTCTTGTGTTTGGAGATATTTTTTTGGTGTTGCTTTCATGTAGTTTTTAATGTCGAACACATTCCAACAAGTATTTTCTTTTTTCTTCCCCCTTTTCTCAAGGCAGTCCTTGCATGCCTCTTTGCCTTGATATACCCTGACCCACCTCTTCACACATGATTACTGTGTGCCAGAGCACAACTGGGACACAGGGGAAATGATATTCAGAGGTTCCTTGTGTCAAATGAGAAGTTTGATACTTAACTTTGGGTGTGGCTATGGGGGAATCAACAGGAAATGTTAATTAGTTCCCTAATAAGAACAATTAAACAAGGGGATACTCAAGATGGTGTCTTTGTTCAAGAATAAGGAGTTTCTGTATGTTTGGGATTCCCATGCCAGATGTGCACGTTCTAGTTTTGTAACCAGGTCAGTCCTTTAGTTACAAGTGACAGACACATTAAATTCTTTGGAAAATAAATAATCTTATGTACACTATTCTGGCTGTTAGAGCAGCCATCTAAGAGGTGGGTAACCTGAGACACAGTCTCTATTTCAAGACAACTAAACTCCCAACTCCTGTAAACCACAGTACAAACTTCAGAGAAGATTCTTGAACCCAAATGGCCTTAAAGGTGGGACAGTTACATTGCTGCTATCTAGGTCTTGCCATTAGCCAAAATAACATAATTCTCTTGATGTTTCATTATTTGCTGCTTTTTAACAGCCTGGGCTCCTGTATCATTTTGGAATCCTTTAGTTAGAAACATCTGATCGTTGCCATGAGGCCTAGAGCAAAATTACACAGATACTCATCAGCTGAACTTCAATGCTAGGTTTTGATGTCAGTAAAGAAGCCTTTACCCAGCTTTCTTGTGTGCTTTCAGTATAGGCACTACTCATGGCATTCAGAGAAAGAAAACCTGTATTGTTTTGCTATTTTATTTTATATCAAGAGATCTGGGGCAGTTGCTTCACTTGAACTCATTCGGGTCAAAAAGTCCATGTACACTCTGTAGCTATCAGCTATCTTTGCCAGTCCTGGAAGATTTTTTTTTTTTAAATATCCAAATATGTGGGCACTAATCACTTTATTGTGATGACCTGCTAAAAGGGGCTGATGGACTTTTATGAAATAAAACCTGTTCAAAATACCACAAACCCTTAAAAATGCAATATTATTGAAAAACTCCTAAAGAATCCATGGAAATCTTTGGCACATTTTTCTAATGGCTCATTACCCTCACTGTCAAAAAAAAAGCATCTAATTTTTAACCTAATTTTGTCAAGCTTCAATTTCCAGCTATTGGATCTTGTTACACTTTTGTTTGCTCAATTGAAGAACCATCTTATTGTAAAATTTCTCTTTCCCATGTAGGTATTTAAGGACTGTGATTGAGATATCTCTCAATAAATGAAGTAGACCAAGTCTCTTGAGTCTTCCACTGGAAGATATATTTTTCAGTCTTATTTTCCAGGCATTTCCTAAAATCTCTAAAACTTTTCAATAGGTTTATTTAAGTTAGAAATCTGAACTGGACAAATATTTAAATAGTTGTCATATGTTAAAAACCAACAACAACAACAAATACCAAAACCTCAAACTTCTTTTCTTCTGCTTCTTAAGTTACAACATATGTGAACGAGGATCTTATTAACCCCGTAAAAGAAAATATAGCAACCTGAAAACTCCAGGATACAGATCTGATATGAGGCCAATATTTATATTCATTTTTCTCTTGGAGAGTTTTCTCATTCTCTGGGTATGATCAGCACATTTCTTGTTTGCATAACTTAATATTTAGTTATTTTGAAACATACTTTTTATTTGTCTAAACAATTAAGCTATGTACTTAGCTATTTTGTACCAGTGACTTACTCTACACAATGTTTACCGTTCATCAGAGTTTGGAATTTTTATTTTTTGTCATCTAGGCCTTTGCTTGTAACTTTAGAAAGCCTCCAAACACTGTGGAGCTAAGCCAAACACCTTTTTCAAGCTTGTATCTATTGAAATTTTTTGTGTTCAAACCAAACTCCTAAGTATATCAAATCAGTTCGTTGAGATGCCGTTTCAACAAATGTTTGTTGATTAGCATTTCCTGCAGTTTAGTATTGTTTAATTTTATTGCACTAATTCCATGTCCTGTTTATCCTCCACAAAGTGGAGACTCTTCCTCTGCCGCCTGAGAACAGGCTGCCTCTTACAAGGCATTTGATGTATAGCAAAAGCCAGTTTTCTGATTTATAAGTTTGTTATCTGTTAGTTTTTAACCTGTGTTTCACCAAGTCATAGGCAGTCCCAGTGGAATTGGACAATGGGTAGAAAGGGCTTCCCAGCTCTGTGGCTTCAGCAATGGCCCACGATACAGACAGTCACTCACACCTACCAGTGCTAATGGGATGCTGAACTCCTCCTAGGTAGACCTGTTGATGACTATTGTTATATGTCATCTCAGCAGGACGTATACCAAACCTGTTTGTCACCCTACAATGGCCTTTTCCATTCTCTGTGTTGGTCAGCAGTGATATACTGAATCACTCAATTTTCCTCTCAGAAGTTCAATTGCAAAAGACCTGCTGTGAAATCCTCAGTCAATTATCTCAGAACATACATCATCTGTCTTGTTATATCCAAGACAAAGCAGACAAAGTTGTGGAGACCCTGGAATTTAAAAAATCCCTGCTCTCCAGGCTGGGTTTTAAGCTTGGTCTAAAGCTCCCTACCATGCAGACAGCTTCTGCAAGACTCAAGGAAGACTTTTGCTTCCTATAAACTACTCTGATTTTGGCTGAACATACCTCTCTGTGCATTTTTGGGTTTGCTCTACAGCCATCCAGTGGTGGCCTTGATCACAAATAGAGTGAAAGGCATAGTCCATGCAGCTTCCATTTTCTTTCAAAGATCTTGTCTTTACTTTTTCCACTCAGTGGATAGAATGAGTTCTTTTCCTCATGGGTTTTTAGAGCCAAATCTTCCAACTAGAGACTCTACCTGGCACAAACCATCCCTGCACTTTTATATCCTTGTGGTCTGGCTTATCAACTCGCTAGAAAGAATTCTGTTTCAGTGAGTGATTCTCATTTGATCATGGATCTTATTCTGTCCCATCTCAGGCTATTTTCTGAAGGCATATTTGCCATGGACTGAGGAATATTAGACTGTGGCATGACATAAAAATAAAGATTGAATGGTATTACAGAACATTACTTCTTGTGTAGATTATTACAGAAAGGTGTAGAGATTTAGTTGAAGGACTCCTATTAGTAGCAGTAAAAGCCTCATGGCTAAATGCTTGTGCAAGGATTAGGAAGTTTGCAGATTTTTTTTTATATTTTATTGAAGGGGCTGTTATGCAGTATTACACAGCAAAGACCTCTTTTCCTACAGAATAGATGTAACTGGCAGCATTAAAGTCAATTGCCTTCCTTTTTCCCAATGGAGAGCATCCATGATATTCTACAGTGGCCATTTTAAGCCAGGTGAAGGAATCCACCTCTTATCATTCAGGGTCAGCTAAAAATGGAGAGATGATAAAGATGGAGAAGCTTCTCCTGGCAGGTCCCTTACTCTCTCTTTACTTTAGCAGTGTTATGAAGTGAGTGGAATGAAAGTTGAACAGGGTGAATTTAAAGCTAATCAGGGTCTTCCACTTCTGAGAGGAAAAGGTGGGTGCATTGTAGTCTCAAAGTGAGATCCTACCTCCACAAAAGGACTGGGACTCATGGGAGCTCCTGAGATGCTGCTCCATGGGGCTAAAAGCAATTTTTAGCAAAGAATAGAAGTGAATGTTCATCTTCCATGTAAATCTCCACATCCAGCTTAGACATCACTTCAGGGAACACAGATGAGGGAGAGAAAGAGGGGCTGGAGGCAGAATGAGAGAGAAGGTGGTCATCCTCTATGACAAGGTATTTCAGAGAAGTGATTTCGGTGAAGGAGAAGTTTGAGATCCTGTGAACTGTGAAAGACAGATGGGAAAGCCTGTGTCTTGACAAGAGAAGCAGAAATGAAGATCAGTGGGGCTTGTGAAGTGACGTACATGGTGTGGGAAGCAACGCAAAAGACTAGCACTCATTTTCAGGTAGCATAAGGGGCAGTGAAGGGAACCAAGGACTGTTGATGCGTGTAGTGAAGATGGGTTCAGCATGAACAGAGAGTTCTCACAGAGAAGATATGGGATTGAGTTTAATTAGGAAAATATACATGAACAGTAGGCAAGGAAAAGGTATAATAGCAAACCTCCTCATCTGTTTTGTACTTAGCAGGCCTTTGATACTTTCACTGGGACAAACAGCAGTGGCAACAAATTGCAGCAAAGGTGCTCAAAAGGACACAAAGTAAAACTGA
Organism: Hypotaenidia okinawae; assembly: GCA_027925045.1. Taxonomy (NCBI): domain Eukaryota; kingdom Metazoa; phylum Chordata; class Aves; order Gruiformes; family Rallidae; genus Hypotaenidia; species Hypotaenidia okinawae. The sequence continues at coordinate 49,736,824 of BSDF01000001.1, forward strand.
ACCAGAACAACAATTTAGCAATTCGTACTGCAAATTAATCTCCAAGAGGTATTATTTCATTTTGTGACTATGCAAAGAATTCATGCTGAAAGACAGAATAACTATGCCAGCATCTATTTCAGAATAAATACATAAAAATTACCTTTTGAGCAATAATTGCTTTATTTAAATTAAGTTTACTGGGTGTTAAGTTCTAACTGGGGCTTTAGAATTTAATTAAATATAAAATTACTTTAATGTTACATTCCCAAATTTGAGGAAAATATTGGGGAAAGTAGAAAGCAGTGAAGACTCAAATGTAAAAAGAGAAATTAAAGTGTCATGTGAAATCTCATTTTTTCTGATACTGATTCCATTCATTCACAAAGGATGAAGTTTGAGGTGTTGCTAATAAAATGAGCATTTTAAAAGGCTATAAAATAGCATAGCATTGCAAATTTGTAACAGATTACTAAGTTTAAAAAACTCATTGGATACACTTAAAAAATACTGCATCTTGTTCTTCCATTTCTCTTCCCAGAAGTGGTTGACTTTCACATGTCACCAGAAATCCTGCAGAGTAACTCGAGCTCCTAGCCTGTAGCTCTGATAGCATCTCATTTTCCAACAGTAGCTGCAGCAGTACTCTGCACTATAAGCATCAGTGGTTTTACTTCATCAAATACTATATGATTACGTGAGGTGTTAAAATACAGAAATCACTGCCACCTGTACTACCCATCATAATACTTTATTCTCTGATTGGAATTTGAAATAGCCTGCAGCTCTATTTTTGTAAATATAAAGTTTTTGCCAATGTCACCTGAACAGGTGAAACATACTACAGCTTTTGTGAACATAAACTGTGCTTGAAAACAGGTCTATTTTAATATGAATTTTAATTTGAAGTCCAAACTCTGTGGATTTCCCTTACTCAGGTGGTGCCAGCCCATGGAACCTACTAAAGTAACCTGAATTTGGCCATACATTTGGCCTTACGCAAAACTGAAAAGCATACCGCGACGAGCTGTGGTTTTAAGTCTGCACAGTTATGCCACATTCTCACCTTTATGAGGCATGGCTTGCAGCCATGCAGAATGAGGAATGTGTGGAGATCAGGAACCCATGGAAAAATACTTCTAAACCCATAGATCTCAGGCCAGTTGAGCATAAACATTGACATTTTAATCTGAAACATTTTACTGAAGCAGACTTCAAGTACAGTGAATAACACAGTGGCTGAGAGGTTCTTTGGGATGTCAAATGCTGCTGTTTTCCATTTCAATACTAAAATAAAAAATGCAGGTGGTTACCTCCTCCCTCCCTCCCTGCCTTCTTCCTTCCTTTCTTGCTTGCTTTCTTTCTCTTTCTCTTTCTTTCTTTCTTTCTTTCTTTCTTTCTTTCTTTCTTTCTTTCTTTCTTTCTTTCTTTCTTTCTTTCTATCTTTCTATCTTTCTATCTTTCTATCTTTCTATCTTTCTATCTTTTCTTTCTTTCTCTCTCTCTCTTCCTCACTCTCTCTCTCTTCCTCTCTTTCTCTCTCTCCTTCCCTCACTTTTTTCATTTTGTTAGTGCAAAAGGAGAGAAAAGGTTGGCACAGCAGAATAAATAATATTCTGAGCTCAGAACAGTGGGTGTCATTGCATCCATTTCTGTGAACTCCTCAGATCTGTGACCCAGTGACAGTGCCATTGAAATTACCTGGAATATGCAGAGGAGCTGAAAGTGCATTAGTCAGTAATAATATCGATATTAACATCTTGCTTTGCCATGGCACTTGCTGCACTCAGATCACTTTTCCCCAGCTTCTGTTGGCACCACCCAAGTAGGTGCTCCTCTCCCAGGCACCCACCTCTGTGGTAGTGTGTGTGTGACTCTGTGTGAGCAGGTGTTATATGTTAAACAGACCCTTTTTCCAGCAATCTCTCCGTATTTTTCTCTTCTCACCTGGACTCACTCTTCTCACCTGGAGTCACAGCATTAACATAATGGCTCCTTTTGTGCTGTGTGATGCGAAGGAATTTCAAGGCCTGGAGTTACTTCTCAACAAGTCAGGAACGATTTTTTTTTTTTAAATGTTGGTATTTATTTCCCATAGCATTGAATCATCGTTGTGGTAAGGGTAATGTCATATGGTGCCATGAATTATGTCCCAAAATGCATACGACTGCATGTCTTTGGTGGAAGGCCTGTTCAGTTATTAACATTTCATCAGAGTGGAACTTTGAACAATGACATCAGAGAAGAAGGAAAATCTGCATGAACATGATTTCCAGCATTGGCCTAGCTCGATAAGAAAAGCTGAGCAGAAGGAAATGGTGTTGATGCTTCATAACAACTAGGGGCCAGTAAATGCGAAAAAAAAATTCCCCAAACCTACAGTATTTTGGCCAGATGGCTGCAACTCTATTGCCTTCAAGAAAGATAGCACTGACTGGCAACATGTCCCTGTGCCAAAGAGAAGAAAAACCTAGTCATCCCTTCCCTCTTCCTTCTGACTCTGAGTTCCAGAGGGTCCCCTCCTACCTGACAGCCTAGATCTGAAGCTCAGCCAGACTTTTATTACTCCCTGGATTTGCATCCCTTCCAAAGCTTCCAGCCATGTCATGGCCTAATCAGGCAGTGCAGCTTTTGTAATCCTCTTGGAGGAATGCTGTCATCCTTGGGGATCGCATTTCACCTTCCCCCGAGTGGAGGAATGCCCAGCAGGAACCACACCGGGCAGCTCTCCAGAGTCTCAGAAAATCTGCGCTTAACGTAATAGGGGAGAGCTTCTCATGCCAAGAGGATGCTACTGGGCTTCCTAAGGCTCAGCCACTCTCCCACTCGCTGTCCTGTTATTTTGGAAACAACGGCAATAGCTGATGCCACTCACCATGTTTCCAAACAAGTGTTCCAGGAAGAAATTTCTTTCCGTGTTCCAATGCACGATTAAAGCCGTGCTTAGAGCTAACAGGGCACACACCGCCTTTTCTCCATCCAGCAAGAGCAAAATAATCTCAGCTCCTGAGAACTTCTTATCCCCTAGTTGTTTATAATAATGTCCTTAACACTACTAGGTTGTGTTTATCTAGCTCCTAAACACAGATATAAAAGGCATGGTAAATAGGATTGCCTCTCCATTGACGTCATCAGGGGATGTAATAACATTGACCACAACTGAATTTTGTCCAAAATCTATGCTAAAAATAGCTGTAGAAATATTTACTTTTTTCTTTTTTTTTTTTTTTTTAACAAGTAAATATATGTCAGTCTGAGTATCTGCGGATGAAAAAGTTGTTTCATATTTATTTTTCTACTTAGGTGCCACAAGCACGCTCTTCAGCGATGTAGGCTATTTGCCCAAACACTGGGAGTTGCTTTTTGAATCAAAAGAGTACAAAACTAAATTGCTTTTTTTGCTAGCCTTTCTCTCATTTAAAAATTATCCAAGGCTACACTCAAGTTTGACGCATTCCTGTGCCTCATTGCAGTGCTGAATAAATGTTTATGGCTAAGTTATACATCCCTGGATAACAGATTTGGAATGGAAATATTGACCTACTGGTGCAAACTGTGTTTCTGTAATATTGGACAAATTAATGTTCCCGTATTTTGTTTTAGTTTTTTTATTTGTTAAAAACCACATCCCAATTTATTAAAGTTTGAGCAATTTAATCATTCAAACAAAAAGCATTTGCAAAATTTTTTCCAGTTTCACTGGGGTCAGACCTTGAGAATCTTTTGTGTAAGTTTGAAGTTTCTTCAGATTTCCAAGTCACATAGGAAGGACTGGAAGGAAAATAAGAATTCCTCAGCATGAAACATTTAAAATTTATTTGAAACTTTTTTTTCCACTCCCCATGAAAATAAGATTGTTTTCCACTAAGAAAAAAAGAAAAAGAAAAAGAAAAAGAAAAAGAAAAAGAAAAAGAAAAAGAAAAGAAAAAGAAAAAGAAAAAGAAAAAGAAAAGAAAAGAAAAAGAAAAAGAAAAAGAAAAAGAAAAAGAAAAAGAAAAAGAAAAAGAAAAAGAAAAAGAAAAAGAAAAAGAAAAAGAAAAAGAAAAAGGAGTGCAGCATAGAGTAGCCAATGGTGATTTGTGCACCTTTCTCAGATGTGATAGATCAAAGTTCAGGTGCCCTGGACTGTCTATAGTGGGGTGTTATGATGAATAGCTCTTTCTGTTTCAGTCCTGAACTCCCACTTAGAAAACTTAGATGCTTTCCTAGAGCAAGTTTCGACAAGCAAATTCATTTATGTGAAATATGTTGGTGTTTGTGGCTAAAATTTCATTGTAAGACATCCCAGTATATACGAGCTATACAAGAAGCTCAGCCTCTTCGTTAGCTTTCCTTGATCCTGGAGAAGTCTACCTGAAAGATCTGAAAGTAATGTCCTTGCTACCGTCACATTTTAATACATTTCTATCTTGTTTCTCACATATTCCCCTTTTCCCAAATACTTTCCTAATTTTGTATTGAAAACATAAAGTAGGATTCCTGCAAAACCCTTTAACTCCAGGAACATCAGCCACCACGTCAGTTATGGCCCCAGCTCAGCACTCCAGCTCTATACAGCAAAAGACCAAAGTAATTCCTACTCTTAAATGCTTTGTCGTATTGGGGGCCTTTGAGTCTGACCCTGCAACCCTTATACATACAAGTAGTCCTTGTTGTCCTTATATAAGTAAGAGTTAACCACTCATGTGTGTAAAGGTTGCAAGGTGAGTCCCTTTGAATATCATTATCCCACGTATAAGAACTGTTTTGCTGAAACTCTTGGGTTATCTTTTAAAAAACACCCCATATTACTCAAAGGAGAATTCTGGAGGAGAGAGGAAAAAAAAAAAGTGCATGAATGTTGCATTTTGCAAGCAGGCAAAGGTCATATGAATTTTGCCCAAGATTTGTGATTGAGTAATGTACTCTGGAATAAGTTGCTATGATTCTTTGGCAGAACACTGTTTATTGTTCAAGTGAAATTTTTCACAGTTAATAAGATGGTCAGTTGCAGGTATTGAAAATATTTGCCCTGCCAAATACCACAAGAGTGAAAACCCTCAAGCTGGTTGAGTAATGAAACAGAAATCATTCCAGCTAACAGCTTGACAGCTGGTGGAAATATTCCCAGAATATTGTTTGACTGAAAACTGAAACTGTTTTATTGATTAAAAAACAAACAAACAGAAAAACTTGCTATTGACTATTTTCTGAAGAAAGCTGCCAAAATATTTTGATTCTGTTATTTGCAAGGAACTGTTTGACTAGCACTGAATTAGAGCAAGACTGTTGGTTGGTTGCTTTCTTTTTTTTTTTTTTTTTTATTTAAGAAGATGCTATCGTTCATCCAGATATTTCTCTTTACACATAACCTACTTTCCATTGGCCATATGACACTGTCGGTTCTTAAGCTGATTCTCCAGCAATGTCAAAGAGAAATTCTGCTTAGAAAGCTCTGGTTAAATTTTTGTTGCTTTACAAGCAGAGAGAGCGTGTGAATCGCAGTACTGAAATTGCACTTGGGCAATAAAGGCCAAAAACCCTTGCATGAGCATGTAATGATTCAGGAACAAACGCTGCTTTCAGAAACATCAGGCTCATATGGGCACTCACTGTCAGTGTAGCTGAAAACACAACACAGCTTTGCTGCAACTGTTTATTGATGACCTCCACGTATCCTAACCCCATCTTATATGTTCTATAAGATGGAAAAATGCTTTCCTGATATTGGGGCCTCTGGATTTTGCCTACATCCAACAGCCTGAACTGCGTCTTTGCTGTAAAGGACTAAAGACACACAGACACTTCTACTGAAATCCCATGTAAAAAGTGTGCTCAAATTCTGTATTAAATTATGCACAAAAATACACCGATGGCTTCATTGTTTCCATGAATTTCAGAGCATGAATGCAACAATAAATAATTCTCTTCTTATCATGGAACATGAATAAGTATCTCAGAGAACTTATATCCAAATCTGATTTTAAATTGGAAAAACTCAGCAACAACAGCAGCAGAAGTCTTGTAAAGTGAAATATGCCCAGCCAACGGTGAATAATGCATTACTCCAATAACCAAATCACTGTTGCCAATGAAATCAGAAACTGGACTCCTATACAAAGCCTGAACATACTGTTTACATCTTGGGGGGAGGAAGAAGATATTTAGTATATACTAGTTCCAGTGATAAACTATCAATACTTTGAAAAACTGTGGGTTTGGTTCTTTGGTTTGGGTTTTTTTGGAGTTTTTTGTTTTGTCTTTTTCAGGGGAGGAGAATATGTTTGTGAGGGCTTTTTTGTGGGGGGGGGTTGGGGTTTTTTTTTATTGCCCTGTTCCCCCCTCTCCTGGGGAAAAAAAAAGTAAAAAGATGGAAAAATATTAACTACAGTGTGGTTAAAATTCAGATCAGTGCTCTACACTTCAGTCCTGTTGTGTTCAGCCTATTTAGCCAATGAATTCAGTGAAGAGGAGCAGGACTTACAAGTAAACCCACTCACAATTTTAAGTACAACACTCAGGATTGCTAAATTTGCAGCCAGGTGAGCTGTAGCATCCGGGAAGCCTCTGCTGACTCCTCCAGAGACGCTGAGGTTTCTTCATGGTGCTGGAAAAGCAAGTCGTTAAAATAAAAGGAAAAACGGAGGGCAAACCCTGATGGTTTTAACCAAGCGAGTAGCCCGGGTGATAAAAGGCTCGGGAGAGGATGGCAGGGCTCCGACGAAGTTTTATCTTAAGAGGCTTTGTGGAACCATAGCGCCTTATTCCTCAGATCACCCTCAGAGAGAGCGGCAAACCCCAGCGAGCAGCTCTCCCGCGAGTGGATATATCTCAGTGCTGCTCACCCCTTCCGCGGAGAGGCTTTGCGAGCAGTGTGCTCCCCCCACCCCCCCGCCGTGTGTCCGTCCCCTTGTCACCCCACAGGCACACCCGGCAGACTGCGCCGCGAACTTCGGGCTTGCGGGACTTGGCCAGCGTTCGCCGGGGCACGCTGTGTGTGGGAGGGGTGCGTGGGGTGCCCGCTCAGCCGCCGGGCCGGGCCGTTCGCAGGGGCGCCGTGCCCGGTAGCCGCCTGCCGGGACAGCGGGGTAGTGGGGACACGGGACGGCGGGGCGCTGCGAGGCTCTGCGGGGGAAGGCGCCGCCTGCCCGCCCGCCCGGCCGCCGGCGGGCCCCGGGTGGGGAGTGAGGAGGGGGGAACGTCCGTCCGGCGGCGGCCCGAGCGCCTGCCGGCTGCGCGGCGGGAGCGGGGCGGGAGCGCGGCGGCGCTCCAGCCGCCGCCTCCGCCGGGGCGCCCCACGCCGCCGGCCGGCGGGGACGTCCCCCGGCTTCTCGCCTTCGTTTGCGAGGGCTGAAAGGGGCGTCCGGCCGTTCGGGATGCTTCGAGTCGAGCGTGTCACGTTCATGCCTCCCGCTCCTGTCCCTTCCTGGTACTTGGTGACCGTTCAACCGGCCGCACACAGGGTTAACCACATCCCCGGTCGGACAGTCTATATTTAATATGCGAGCATATTTGATGTTCATTGAAAGAGCAACAATAGGAATGATCTTGCTTTATGTACCAGTTACAAGGTTTAATATCATTATATTGCATGCAATATTAGTTTTTATTAGTCGCCATTAACAAGATGTTTTCTACTTGAATTCTCATTTACTTGTTCAATGCAAAAATTATCTTTGTAAAAGAGAAAAACACATCTTCAAGTGTCAGCTATATTAAATTAAAGAACTGTTTACCCTTCCTAAGGAAAGCATATGTATCTAAATAGGCATCTTTTACCGTTTGCATAGTAGATTGGAAATTAGCATTTTTGTTCATTTTCCCATGTATGCACAGCGCCTGGAAGAGTAATACTCCATGCATATCAGATCAGCCAGCCTACAATTTTTGTGCAATATATTATTTGGCAATCTAAAATTTGTAATTTGCATGAAATTGCTTAATTAAAATACAGTCACTCAGGGTATTAATTTCTCTGTCTGGCAGTTCAACGTACTAAAGGCGGGCTACAGAAAATGTGAAATCCTGTCAGATGTAACAGTAAAATATTAACAACAAAAAAAAAATCCACTTCTGGCAACAAAGTGACAGAGTGATAATGCTTTTGCCCTGATTCCGGGTTCAAATACGAGCTTGGGTTGACATTGAAACCGGCGAAGAAATTTACAATAGCAACTCTGGCTTTTTGCCAATAAATCTGCATCACGGAC